>VZQC01004343.1:702771-719956 GCA_009823505.1 Rhizomys pruinosus
TAAGTCTTGAGGGTACATGCCCAGGAGTGGTATGGCTGGGTCGGGTGGCAAGTTCATTCCAAGTCTTCCAAGGGTTCTCCACACTGCTTTCCATAGTGGCTGTACGAGTTTACATTCCCACCAGCAGTGGATGAGTGTTCCCCTTTCCCCACAACCTCTCCAGCACTTGGTATCATTTGTTTTCTTGATCCTAGCCAGTCTTACTGGAGTAAGATGATATCTTAAAGTGGTTTTGATTTGCATTTCCTTAATGATTAGTGATGTTGAGCAGTTCTTGAGGTGTTTCTCAGACATCTCTAATTCCTCGCTTGTGAAGTCTCTGTTCAGTTCTTTGCTCCATCTATTGAGCGGGTCGTTTGTTTTCTTTTTTCTTTGTTTTTTGAGTAGTTTATATATTCTGGAAATCAATGCTTTGTCAGATGTATCTGCAGTGAAGGTTTCCTCCCACTCTGTGGGATTTCTCTTCACTTCCTTGATTGTTTCTTTTGATGTACAGAAGCTTTTGAGTTTGATGAGGTCCCATTTGTCAATTGTCGACCTTAATTCTTGTGCAGCTGCTGTCTGATTTAGGAAGTCTTTTCCTACGCCTATGTCTTGTAGTCTGCTGCCAACTTTTTCTTCTATCACCTTCAGAGTTTGGGGTTTCACGTTGAGGTCTTTAATCCATCTGGAGTTGACTTTTGTACAGGGCGAGAGGTAGGGGTTTAATTTCATTCTTCTACAAGTGGTGATCCAGTTTTGCCAACACCACTTGCTGAAGATGCTGTCTTTTCTCCATTGTGGTTTCTTGGCCCCCTTGTCAAATATGAGATGGCTGAAATTGTATGTGCTCAGATTTGGATCTTCGGTTTTGTTCCATTGGTCAACAGGTCTGTTTTTGTGCCAGTACCAGGCTGTTTTTATGACTATAGCCCTGTAGTATAGTTTAAAATCTGGTATAGAGATCCCTCCTGTGTAGCTCTTTTCACTCAGGATTGATTTGGCTATTCGGGGTCTTTTGTTTCTCCAAATGAATTTAAGAACTTTTGTTTCCAAGCCTGTGAAGAAACTCTTGGGGATTTTGATTGGGATTGCATTAAATCTATACAAGAGTTTTGGTAAAATGGACATTTTTACAATGTTAATTTTCCCAATCCATGAGCATGGGAGGTTTTTCCATCTTCTGAGGTCTTCTTCAATTTCTTTCTTTAAGGGTTTAAAATTTTTGTTGTAGAGGTCTTTGGTGTCTTTGGTTAGGTTTGTTCCTAGGTATCTTATTGTTTTTGAGGCTATTGTGAGTGGGAAGGTCTCTTTGAATTCTTTCTCCAGTTGCTTGTTCTTGGTGTAAAGAAAGGCCATTGATTTTTTTTTAAGGTTAAGACTGCATTTTCAACAGCGTGACAGTGCTCTGCATCACTGTGGGGTTGGGGATGCAGCCTAGGGTCTTGTGCATGCTTAGTAAGTGCTCTGCCACTCAGCTACATTTCCAGTGCAAGCAGGATGGCTTTGAAGCTGAATCAGCTGGATGACTTAACCTTGTTGTACTGTTTCCTTAATGTTTCTTCAACTGAAAAATGGGCTAAGAATAGTGCCCGTTGGGTGTGTGGTTTGTGAACTTGTGGGAACCCGTTGCAGAGTATTGCCCTCTGCCTTGCCAGCTGCTTTCGGAGCCGAGCTTGGGGAGAAGGCTTGGTAAGGTTGCCAGGATGAAAGTCAAGTACAGAGCAAAGAAGTTAAGAGGTAGCTGGGGGGAGGGACAGCATTCAGAGAGCCAAGGAGCTGGGCACGGCTGGGAGTACATTTGTGTAATCCTAGCATTTGGAGGCAAAGGCTGGGTGATTTCCACAAATTTCCAGACAGCCTGATTTACATAGTAAGTTCCAGGCCAGTCAGCAAGACCCCAACTCCCCACACCCCAGGAAACCCCAAACCAAAAACAATGGACCAGGGGAAAACAAGTGATGAAGAACAAGAGTGAAGGAGGAAGTGATCAGTTGAGGCAGCACAACAAACAGAGTCCAGTGAGTTACACGGCCTGGATGGGGCTTTCTGGGAACAACTGATCTTCTTGTGCCTGCACGCTCCATGGGTTGGGGGTGGGGGTAAATCCCAAAGTGTAGTGGATTGGGTGTGAGAAGTGCAGAGGAAGTGATGAGTTTTGGTCAGTGCCTGAGGTACTCGGCCAAGGATCAAGGGCAGAAAGCAGTGTGACTGGAGACCTGGGGACCAGGCCCAAAGAGTTCAGCAGGATGAAGTGTTTTGAGCATGTGGTATACCAATGCGGCAGGAGAAAGGAAGAGGTGAGTGTGGACATGTGATAGAAAGAAAGGGATGGGCATGGATGCATTGATGGATGGGTGACTGGAATACTGTCCTTGTCCTGGAGTTGCTGATGGAGGGCCACACAGTACAGGTCAGGAGGCAAGACGTGAGGGGGGGACACGAAGCTATCTGTCCAGGTGCATGAGAAGTGACAGGTTACACCACAGCTCTGCCTGGCTTTTGTTTAGGTTTTAGTTGTTTGGGTTTTTTTTTCTCTTTTTTTTGGGGGGGGTGGATCTTTCTGAGACAGAATCTCCTAGTAGCCCCAGCTGGCCTAGAACTCACTATATAGACCAGGCTAGCCTTGAACTCACAGAAATCCTGCCTCTGCCTCCCAAGTGCTGGAATTAAAGGTTTAAGGGCTGGGATTAAAACCTTACTGGGCTTTCTTTTTTTTTTTAAATTGTTTTCAGGAAGGGTCTCATTTGTCTTAGGCTGGTCTTAAACTTGGTACATAGTTGAGGTTGACCTTGAACTCCTGATCCCTTTGCTATTATCTTCCAAGTGCTAGAATCACAGGCATGAGTCCTCACACCCAGTTTATGTGGTGCTGGAATCAAACCACGGCTTCATGCATGCTTGGCAAGCACCCGTCTTGATGAAATAGGAAGCACGTTTGTCAGCATGTTATCTGAAGGTGGGGACTGAGGTCACTTCTTATCTTTGAGGAACTATGGAACTGAGGCTGAGGAGAGCAAAGGAGCAGCCTGCTTGGCCAAGGACTAAGAAGAGAGGCAGTGACAGGGACCCTGAACACTGCCCAGCAGGACTTCATGGGGTTAGCCTGCATGGCGAGTGTTTTCCCCATCTATATAGCAGGAAAAGGATGAAGGAAGGGGTGCCTATCCCAGAAACCCAGAAGGAAGGGGTGTAGCCCAGAGGGGGATAAGGCAGGGAAGGAAAGAGAATAAAGAAGAATCTAATCGAGACCTCAGACTTCTGGTTCTCAGAAAAAAAGGATTCAACACAATAGGAAGGCTCACGGCTGACATGGGAGTGCATCATTCAGGTGCCGTTCAAGCAGGCTCATCTCAAGACATGACCTGCTAGGGCACTCTGCCTTCATCCCTGCTCTGGTCTGACTTTGACAACTTTGTGCCTCAGTTTACTTTTTGTAAAATGTGGGTAGGAAATACAGGCTTGAGATGAAATGAGGCCAAACATTTGCTATTCTTAGAGTTTGCCTGATATGTCAGAGGGGGCACACACCTGTGGTCCCAGCTCTTGAGAGGTGGAAGCAGTGGTTCCAGCCCTGCCTGGTCTGCATAATGAGTCCAAGGCCAGCCAGGACTATGTAATGAGACCCAGTCTCAAAAAAATTTTTTTTTCTCCCAGTTATTTCTTGCTTAGACTCAGCTAGCAGCTGAGGGCAAGTTGCTTTTCAGTTCGCTAATCATTTCCAATTATCTGGCTGTGGTATCATTAACCCTGGTTAGAAACTTCTACAAAGTAGATCAACATTTTCAGAAATCTGGGCATGGCTCTGTCTCAGTCTCTTCCGGGTAGAAGCTCTCACCTGCTGAAGCCACCGATCAATGAGGACCAAGCATGAAGAGGTTCTGTCCTGACCCGGGTGGGATCCCCAGGGAAGGGAAGAAGCTGCTGTGACGGGAAGAGGCTGGGCGTGAGGCTGGGCGCCAGGGCTGCAGGCTGTGGTCTGGGAGTGCATGCTGTAGGAGTTCCGTGTTTTCAGGGAGATGGACGAAAGCCTGCATCAGGGAGGGGAAAGGACCCTGGGGAGGAGGAAGGAGAGGTTGTGGGCAAAGGAGATGTGGACCCAAGAGGGGAAGGGATGGGAAGAAGGGAATGAAAGCACTCCTGCAGTGGGGTTGCACGGGGAACAGGGCGGAGCTCAGACCACAAGATAGAATTGGGAGGGGATGCTCCAAGAGCTGGGGTTTCCTGGAGAAAAGTACATGCACTCCAGGTTCCTGCCTCCCTGTTTCTGTAGTCATAGTTTTCCTTTCCTGAGGGAGGGGCTACATCAGGGTAAGGTCACCTTTCTTCTGTCCTTCCCTTGGGCTTTTTTTTTTTTGGTCTTTGGGACAGGGTCTCACTGTAGCCCCAGCTGGCCCAGAACTTACTATGTAGACCAGGCTGGCCTTGAACTCACAGAAATCCACCTGCCTCTTCCTCCCAAGTGCTGGAATTAAAGGTGTTCACTACCACGCCCAGCCCTTTGGGTTTCTTTTTTTTTTTTTTAATTTTATTTATTTTTGTATGTGTATGAGTATACTGTCTGCAGGTAGGTCTGTGCACCCGTGTCGTGCAATGCCGCGGAGGTCAGAAGAGGGTCTCGGATTCCCCTGGAACTGGAGTTCTCCTGGAATTGGAGTTACAGACAGTTCTCAGCCACCATGTGGGTGCTGGGGATCGAACCCGGGTCCTCTGCAAGAGCAGTCGGTGCTCTTAACTGCTAGGCTATCTCTCCAGCCCCCCCTTGGGTTTCTTTACCCTATACTCCAATGTCACCACTGCCAAATAGACCTACTCAAAAATATTTGCTGAATGGGTGAAAGAATCCAGGCGCTCGGGAAGGGGTCCCTTCCCAGGGTCTCCTGGCTCTTCGTCTTAGCCCACAGACCCTAATCCCTGGGCTTCCTTTCCCAATATGAGGTGGCCTCAGCTCCAAACCTCTGTCCTCTCTCCCCAGATGGTGAAGGAACTGACCTGTTTGCAGTAGCAGTTCATGAGTTTGGCCATGCTCTAGGCCTTGGACACTCTTCTGCACCTGACTCCATTATGAGGCCCTTTTACCAGGGCCCTGTGGGTGAACCCAGCAAATACCGTCTGTCCCAGGATGACCGTGAGGGCTTGCAGCAGCTCTATGGTATGGGAGTGGAGATGCCCTGAACCAGCCCTACATGTAGCTCTGCTGTGCCCTGTACAGCAGGTCCAGGAAACTCACCTTTCTGACTTACCCCACAGGGAAAATGCCCCAACCCCCAAATGAGAAACCTACAAGGAAACCTCTGGCTCCTCCTCCCCAGCCTCCGGTCCTGCCCCCTGACAGGTGAGTCCCCTATCATCTGTGATTTTGGGTGACCAGCTCCCTTGCTTTAGTATCCTCCATTAATATGGGGCTGTGGGTTCTGGAAAGATGGTGAAGTGGTTAAAAGCACCTGCTGTTCTTCCAGAGGACTGGAATTTGCTTCCCAGCACCTATTTCAGGTGGCTTATAACAACCTGTAACTCCAGCTCCGGGGGATCAGACACCCTTGCGTGGCCTCCTAGGTGGAGAGTAACATGTTAAGTTCTGGCTTGCACATGTATCAGTGTACACACACACACACACACACACACACACACGGACGGACGGAGAGAGTCAGTCCTGCCTTATAAGTGTAGTCAAGGGTAAAGAATGGGAGAAGCCGGCCACCTTCTCGCTCATTTTTCCCCAGCCCCTCCACACCTGTCCCTGATCGATGTGAGGGCAATTTTGATGCCATTGCCAACATCCGAGGGGAAACCTTCTTCTTCAAAGGTAAGTCACTTTGGATGGCCCTTGGATTTTCATAGTTGGCTTCAGGTGACTCACCCAATTTGCAGCTTTCCTGGGAGGTGGTACTGTTGGTCTTAAAAAAAAAAAAAAAAAGACGGCCGGGCGTGGTGGCGCACGCCTTTAATCCTAGCACTTGGGAGGCAGAGGCAGGCGGATCTTTGTGAGTTCAAGGCTAGCCTGGTCTACAGAGTAAGTTCCAGGACAGCTGGAGCTACAGGGAGACCCTGTCTCCAAAAAGCACAAAAAAAAAGAAAAAAAAAACAGAAAGACAAAGTTGGCTGGAGAGATGGCTCAGCGTTAAGACATGGACTGCTCTTGGAGAGGACCCCGGTTGATTCCCAGGCACCCACATGGCGGCTAAAGAACAGTCTTTAACTCCAGTTCCCAGGGAATCCAATGCACTCTTCTGGACACTCTGCAGCATTGCACAAACACGGTCGTGCACTAAACTCATGCAGACAGTAACTCTACACAAACCTAAATTAATAAAAACAAAAAAAAAAGACAAAGCCTGGTAAGCTATGAACTGATCACTATAGACCTTCCGCACATGTAGGGTATGGATGGCTCCTCCCCTACACATATTTTGTGGGGCAGAAAGGCACGGCTCTCCCGAGCCACTCCCCAACTGCACACTGGGTTGGCAGAGGGATACTACTGACTGGACAGGGTTTCCTACCATATATACCCATATCTTGCCTCCTTTTTTCCCCCATGTAGGCCCTTGGTTCTGGCGCCTCCAACCCACAGGCCAGCTGGTGTCGCCCCGTCCTGCCCGGTTGCACCGCTTCTGGAAGAAGGCTGCCCACCCACGTGAAGGTCATCCAAGCTGCCTATGCCCGACCCGGGGATGGCCGAATCATCCTCTTCAGCGGTGAGTAGGAGTGGTGGCTGGCTCTGAAGGGTATGGAGAGCTCTCTTTGCCTTACCAACACGTCCCCTTCCAGGCACCCAGTTCTGGGTGTTCCAGGACCGGCAGTTGGAGGGCACCGCGCGGCCGCTGGCAGAATTTGGGCTGCCCCCGGGAGAGGAGGTGGACGCTGTGTTCTCCTGGCCTCTTAATGGGAAGACGTACTTGATCCGAGGCCAGCAGTATTGGCGATACGACGAGGTGGTCTCGCGCCCAGACCCCGGCTACCCGCGCATCCTGAGTCTCTGGGAGGGGGCGCCCCCTGCCCCAGATGACGTCACTGTGAGCAACACAGGTGTGTGTGGGTGTGTGGGCGCGGCGTGGGTGTGTGGGCACGGCCGGAGGGAGAGGAGAAGGGATGTCAGACGGGGAGGGGGGGGGCGTCCAAGAGAGTTGGGGTGAAGAGAGGAAGAAGCTTTGCGCAGGCCTGGACCAAGCCTCTGAGATGTCTCCTCCCCTGCAGGTGACACCTACTTTTTTAAGGGTACTTATTTCTGGCGCTTTGCAAAGGGCAGTGTCAAGTCTGAGCCGGATTCCCCCCAGCCCATGGGGCCCAAGTGGCTGGACTGTCCTGCCCCAAACTCCGACCCTCAGGTCCCCAGGTGGCCCAAAGCGACCCCTAAGCCTGGAACCTGCGATTGTCGCTGCGAACTCAACCAGGCTGCGGGCAGCAGCGCCGCCCTCCTGCTGCCCCTCCTACCACTTCTGGCTGGAGGCATCTTGTGCTAAGGCAGAACATCCGGAGCAGACCAGCTCCCTACACGGAGGGGGCCGGAGTCTCCCACTCCTGGATTGAGTGTGGGGTTGTTTGTGAGGCGCCGAGAAGCCCCACTCTTCCCATGGAGGGATTCTGAGTGCACAGAGTTGGGTGGATTTCTAGAAGAAGCTAAGGAGCACCTTCGGGCCAAACTATCTGGGAACTCATCCGTGAGGCGCTGTCAGGGCCTCCCCAGCACTCTGGGGATTGGGTAGTCTCTAGGGGCCGTGCGGAACCTTCCTCTCCAGCTCAGATGAGGGCAGGACGCCATCGAGGGAGCCATCTTGGAGCAAGCTGGACAGTGGATTGCACACAGGAGTGCCCCCTCCTACGGCCTAGTTCTACATGAGGAGGCCATGGCACACTCCCATCTCCTATCGATTTCCCTTGAACAGACCCGCTTTCTGGGAATGCACCATCCTCTGGCTTTCCATGACTGATTCCTAGGGTGACAATGGCTTGTCGTCTGACTGAGTGGTTATGCACTGAACAGCAGTCTCTCCTGGAGCTTGTCTGTGTGCCCTGAGCCTTCTTACCCTGTTCTACTCCCACCTCAGTCTTTTTGCCACATGGTGGGGACACAGACCAAGCAGTGCCACCTGAGGGCATGCCTCATGTCCTGGCTAACAGTGTCCCACCTCATGTCTGGCCCACTTGTCCTCATTTCAGGTCACGTTCATCCCAGGCCACAGCTGGGGGGGGGGGGCTACTCTGCCCCTAGAACTGCCCCCATTCAAATGACAGGATCCAGTGGTACAGTTCCCTGCCACTCCCTCCCTCCGCAACAGCTCGACTCTCCCACAGTGCTGCTGGCAAGACCTGGACAGACCCTTTCAGTGATGCCTGTGCCTTTTCCTTTTTTCTTTCAAAAAGGTGTTAAAGCCAGGCGTGTTCCACACGCCTTTAATCCTAGCACTCTGGAGGCAGAGGCAGGCGGATCTTTGTGTGTTCAAGGCCAGCCTGGTCTACAGAGCAAATTCCAGGACAGCTGGGACTACAAGGAGACCCTATCTCGAAAGGACAAAAAAAAAAAAAAGATTTTATGTTAATTATGTATGTGGATGCGTGGGTGTGTGCAGTGTCAGCAAAGGCATCAGTTCCCCTTTGAGCTGGAGTTACAGATGGTTGTGAGCCACCCCACCTAGGTGCTGGGAACAGTACTCAGGTCTTCTGTAACAATAGTATGCAGTCTCCAAGTCATCTCTCTACCTCATGCCATTGATTGCGTAACACTCCTGGTGAGCCCTAGGATGAGGAGTCTGGAGGGGCATGGTGGTGTACACCTTTAATCTTAGCACTTGGGAGGCAGAGGCAGGGGGATCTCTGTGAGTTTGAGGCCAACCTGGTGCACATAGCAACTTCCAGGCCATCCAGGGCTACATAGTGAGACCAAAACAAAACAAACAACAAAAAGGGAAAATCTCAGGTAGCTCCTTCACACCAACTTCCTGACACATTCAGGTCATTGGTTCTAGAATATTCCACACCAGAATAATCTCATAGGTATTTTCAGATCTTATTCTCTTACTCTAAATTCACATTCTGGAGGATGTGGGCCTTGATGGACAAAGGTGCTATTTGTCTCATAGTGCTGCTTTCTCTCCCAGAGACATCTCTTCTATTCCCTATGACACCAGGCTGATGGCCTTAACTGAGTCTACTCCCTGTGAATAGGTCAGTTAGTGGCCATTTTGTGGTGGGAACCCGAGCTGTGGGCAGCATTTCCAGTAACCAGGGGAAGTTACTTCAGTTGTTTGTGACACCAGCCCACCATGGGGACAGAAGCCACATGTTGTCACTCAGCACATAGCCTGAGAATTCTAGGTTAGCAGGAGCCCTTCCTCGGTTTTTTTTTTTTTAATTTTTGGGGTGGTTCTTTTTCAAGTAGATGTGTACGGATGTTTTGGGAGTCTCTCTCTTCTTGTCAGTCTTAGTAGAGCAACAGAAGCAAGCATGTGGCCAGATGCCAGGTGTCACTGACCAGTTGGTAGCCCAGCCACAAGATTCTAATCCGCCAGAGAGCCATTCTTTTTTTTTAAATTTATATATATTTTTTATCAAATCTAGACCCATGTCTCCCCCATCCCCCCACCCCACCAATGCTCATGAATTCTGCCAAACATGCTTTTCATCTCTTTCTCATTCAATATTCTCCATGCGGGGGGCTGGAGAGATGGCCTAGCGGTTAAAGAGCACCGACCACTCTTACAGAGGACCCGGGTTCGATCCCCAGCACCCACATGGCGGCCAAGAACCGTCTGAAACTCCAATTCCAGGAGAACTCCAGTTCCAGGGGAATCCAACACCCTCTTCTGACCTCCGTGGCATTGCATGACATGGGTGCACAAACTTGCATGCAGTCAGTACATTCATACACATACATAAAATAAATTTAAAAATTAATAAAAAAATTAAAAATTCTCCATGTAGAAGTTGACTGTTTTGAGCAGAAGATCACTGTTTCAGTCAGTTCTTCGATGCAGTCCTTTCTGTTGTTTCCGATATGCATCACTCCCAACTGCTTTGGACAAAAGCTCAAGGGGCCATGCACAAGAAATACAACTAGGTAATTGGCACTAGCATCCACAGATGAGGGATACTATTCATCATTTGTTTTTCTGGGACGTGTTACTTCACTCAGCATGATGTCCTCTAGCTCCAGCCATTTTCCTGCAAAGCTCATGATGTCTTTCTTTACTGATGCATAGAACTCCATTGTGTAGATGTACCACATTTTCTCTATCCACTCGTCAGTTGAGGGACATTTGGATTGGTTCCAGCTCCTTGCTATCGTGAGGAGAGCTGAAATAAACATGGCCGTGCATGTATCTCTGCGGTGGGGTGAGTCTTGAGGGTCAGAGAGCCATTCTTATATCTCAGATGTAGGGACAGACGTTGTAGGGCCTCTCGCTTATCTTCTTGAAGGAATGAGTTCAGTCAAGAGACATATTTTGAGCGGGAGTTTATAACCAGAACCAAGCTAAGCAAAGTGACCGCTCCAGAGTCCAGTGGACCACTCCAGTGTGGGAGGCAGCTTGGTGGGTTTTAAGAGAAAATTTTATGAATGTTTATGAGGTGGGTGAAATATTCATTGAGTAAGGTAACCTCTCCATCTCAAATACTGGTGGAGCAGATTTTTTTTTTTTCTTTTGGTCTTTTTCGAGATAGGGTCTCCCTGTAGCCCCAGCTGTCCTGGAACTAACTCTGTAGACCAGGCTGGCCTTGTACTCACAAAGATCCGCCTGCCTCTGGCTCCCGAGTGCCAACACGCCTAGCCAGGAGCAGAATTTTTTAGGGTATTTCTACACATTATCTCCACAAAAGTGTGTGTGTGTCTCCACAGGGTGTGGGGAGTGTCAAAATGACGCAGAGCTTTTCTTACTGCAGACATAGGTTAGTGTTCTCACATCAACGTTTCTGAAAACAGTGGGGAGAAGCTAACTTCAGTTTCAAGGAGTCAACACTAGGGGGCAGTCTGACCTTCAAGGAGATGCAGCTGATGATTTCCTTGATCTACTCTTTTTTTTTTTTTGTCTTTTCGAGACAGGGTCTCCCTGTAGCCCCATCTGTCCTGGAAGTCACTCTGTAGACCAGGCTGGCCTTGAACTCACAAAGATCAGCCCGCCTCTGCCTCCCAAGTGCTAGGATTAAAGGTGTTCACCACCATGCCTGGCTCCTTGATCCACTCTTACCTAGCTTCTTGGTTACTGGGTGGTCTCCTACCTGGAATTGGTGGTTTTCAGAAAACTCACACAACTTAAAAGAGTGTTGAAGCTTGATGCATTAGAAGAAGATGTGACAGGGCCACAGTGCCTGGCACTCATTCCTCACAAGGGCTTCTGGGTGACTGGCTTTTTTTTTTTTTTTTTTGAGACAGGGTCTCCCTCTATTCCCAGCTGGCCTCCTGTTCAGGCTTGTTTTGCTGGTAGCCAGCTTAGTCCCTCGGGCCATCCCTGTCCTGTCACTCTACCACTGTCCTCTTTAATAACAGTTGCTCCTCAGTGTTGGCACACTGGGGGCCAAGGCTGCAGCATCTCCAGCTGGTAGCTGGAATTTGGCAATGTGTAAAAGTTGCCCAACTGGTTCTGGTTTTGAAGACATTAGAGATGCAAGACTGAAGGGACCATGGAGCAGAGTTGAGGTCTGGCACCCTGAAGAGAAGCCATAGAAGCCTCAGATGCAGTGGATAGCCCAGGATATTAGAGATGCCAGGACTGTGGGAGGTCCACCAAGGACAGCAGCAGGTAGGAGTAGAGCTGGGCTGAGCCTACGCGGCTAACTATGTGCTGGAGAACTGACCAAGCCCTTTCTGAGCCCAGGAGATCATAAATAGGAAACATCGAGCTGCAGAATTTGAATTTGCACTGCTGGATTTGCTTAATACGATTCTTTTTTTTTTAATTTATTTCCATATGTGTATGAATGTATTGTCTGCATGCAAGTCTTTGCACCCGTGACGTGCAACGCCGCGGAGGTCAGAAGAGGGTGTCGGACTCCCCTGGAACTGGAGCTCTCCTGGAATTGGAGTTTCAGACAGCTCTCGGCCGCCATGTGGGTTCTTAACCGCTAGGCCATCTCTCCAGCCCCACGATTCTTTATATAACCCAGTTTGGACTCTTAAAAAGACACTGAGCTTTTTTTTTTTTTTTTTTTAAGACAGGGTCTCCCTGTAGTCCCAGCTGTCCTGGAACTCACGATGTAGACCAGGCTGGCCTTGAAATCACAAAGATCTGCCTGCCTCTGCCTTCTGAGTTTTCAGAATTAAAGGTGTGTACCACCAAGCCCACCTGGCCCAGTTTGGACACTTTTTTTTTTTCTTTTCTTTTGAGACAGGATCTCCCTATAGCCCAAGCTGGCCTGGAACTCGCTATGTAGACCAGGCCGGCCTTGAATTCACAGAGATCAATCCGCCTGCCTTTGCCTCCTGAGTGCAGGGATTAAAACATGTGCCACCATGCCCCATGACTGTGGGACTTTCATTTTATTTTTTGGTCTTGTAGCTCTCTGGTTGTCCTGGAACTCAATATGTAGACCAGGCTGGCCTTGAACTCACAGAGATCTGCCTCCCAAGCGCTAGGATTAATGGTGTGAGCCACCACACCCGACTGACTATGAGACCTCTAAAGCTGTGCTGTATTTTATATTATGAAACTAGATGAGAGCATGGGGACAAACAGAAAGGAAAGGTCGTGGTTTAATGGTGAGCTTGCATATCAAGTTGACAAAGGATGGAGTGTCCTGGTTAGCTTTGATTGTCACCTTGACCCAACTTAGAGAGTCACCTGGGAAGAGGGAACCTCAATTAAAGGACTTCCTCCATCACATTGGACTAAAGCCGTATCTGTGAGAGACTGTCTTGACTGAGGGCTAATGCTGGAGGGCCTAGCCAGCCCACTGTGGACAGCACCATGGCTAGGGAGGTGAGCTCCAGGCCAGTTAGACCTTTGTGGTGAGACCATCACACACAGAAAAAGAAAGCTGAACATGGGCCACTGAGTGAAGCAGTAAGCAACTTTCTCTTCGCTTTTGTTTTTGGTCTTTTTGAGCAGGGTCATCCTGTTGTAGTCCCAGCTGGCCTGGAACTCAATATGTAGACTCCAGAGATCCACCGTGCCTCTGCCTCCCAAAGTGCTGGTATCAAAGGCAGACAGACCACACGGCAGCGAAAAACACACCCACCTCTGTTTTTTTTGTTTCAGTTCTTGAGTTTCTGTTCTCTTCTTCCTTCCCTGACTTCCCTCATGAAGGGTTATGACCTGAAGGTCCCCCAAAATAAACTTTCTTGTTCCCAGTTCTTTGGGTCAGACCGTGTCTTTATCAAACAGGAAAGAAATGAAACTACAGCAGTTTGCTTTAAAGGAGTCAAGTTCTTGCCTTGAATTTTCTCTGACTGACAGAAGAGCACAGGGGGATTCTGAGAGCACCTACTCTGAGGTCCATCTTTGGAAGGTCACACCATCTCTGCAGTGTGTCCCCAGGGACACACATGGTCATCTGGTCAATTGTGCAGAAAAACTGGCTTTGTGGTGAGGTCTGGAAGACTTCATTCTGTGCCCTGTAGTCACAGTGCTGTTACACAGTAGGTACTCAGTGAATATACCCAGCTGCTGGGTCAACACAAGGACGAACAAGGCCTTGTCCTCCTTTCTAGTCTGGCAATAGGCACATGCTTGCGTTTTTTTTTTTTATTTGTTTTTATTTTTTTATTTTTTATTATATTAGCGGTATGAACGCTACCAATCTTAACATTAGTCTGTGCACCCTATGTCGTGCAATGCCAAGCGGAGGTTAGCTAGAAGTGGGTCGTCAGGAATTCCCCTGAGCTGGAGTTAAAGACGTGTGTCTCAGCCAGCACCATGTGGGTGCTGGGGTGAACCAGGTCCTTCTGGAAGAGCAAGCGGTGCTTAAAACAATAATCCGCTAGGCCATCTCCAGCCCCCCTCCCACCTTTCCCTACCCGCCCCCTTTTTTTTTAAACCATTGTTTCATAGAATGAACTCTAGGTAGCAGAAGTAAATGTTCTGTTGAATCAGAATCAGAAATAAAAATTTTTTGTTGCTGTTCTACTGCCTGTTTGCTGTTTGAGCAGAGTCTCCTTGGTCCCAACTGTAAGCCCCCACGCTGTCCTATAATTGCTATTGGGTAAACCAAAGCCCTGGGCTTTAAGTTGTCTCACAGAGATTTTACCTGCTCTGCTCCATGTTGGGATAAGGCTTTGTGCCTACCACGCCAAAAAAAAAAAGGTTTTTTTCTTTTTTTCTTTTTCTAATTTTTTTTTTTCTTTTTCTTTTTTGTCCTTTTGTTTTTTTTTTTTTCTTTATCTGTTTTTTCTTTTTTTAAAAAAAACTGTGTGCCAGGTGCTGGCCCCGAACCATTGAATCCCTGGCCTGCCGTCCTTCAGCAAAATGGCCTTGCCAGTGAGCGCTACCACCTTCGACTGGCGATAATACAAAGTTTGAATAAAGGGGCGCGGGGGATGGCTGAGGTTGGTTAAATAACTTTTGCTGAAAAAATACCTGGAACTGACTTTCATTGCCCAGAATTCGCAACTTTGAAGAGAAGGCCACATGGCTAGGAGATGACTCAGTGGGACCCAAAAAAAGTGCCTGGATGCACCAACAGTGAGGACCTGATTTAGAGGAGTTGTCTGAGGCTCAAGCAAGTGTGACAGCTGCCCTGGAAAATCCTGGGACTTTTAGAGGCAGAACGCAGGGAGATCCAAGAGGCAAGGCTCGCTCCTAAAGAATTCACTGGACCCTGGGCTCTGGGGTTCAATTGGAAGACCCTACTTTTAACACAAGATTGGGACGATTGGAAGAGAAAGACGACCTAATCTCAACTTGGGTTCAACTGAGAGCAAACACAATCATTAGTGACGAAGTACATTTGCGGAAATATGCCACCAATATGCAATCCAATATGCATGCACACACACATAGCAATAATAATAAACCAGGTCATTGGTTGCACGTGATTGGAACTTGCTGACCAACACAGCCTGGTCTATATTAGGAGTTCGGGATTTAGCGCAGCTAACAGGGAAAACTTCGTTACAAAAAAAAGAAACTTGCGGGCATGGTGGCGCCCGCCCTTTAAATCCTAGCACTTGAGGCAGGCAAGCGGGATCTCTGTGAGTTCAAGGCCAGCCTGGTCCTACAGAGTGAGTTCCAGGGACAGCCTGGAGCTAGAAGATCCTGTCTCGAAAAGAAACAAAAAAAGTATTAAAAAAAAAAAAGAGTTATAGAGGTGATGCAGCATGTGGCGCACGCCTTTAATCCTAGCAGAGAGGCAGAGGCAGTGTATTTTGAGTTCAAGGCCAGCTTGGTCTACAGAGTGAGCTTCCAGGCAGGTGGGACTAACAGGGAGACCTCGCTGTCTCGAAAGACAAAAAAAAAAAAAAAAAAAAAAAAAAAGTTGATGAAGTTAAAGAAATAATCCAGTCGGTTGTCCCTGCTTCCATATAGTTCATACCATTGCATATATACACATTACAAATAAAACTTTAGGGCTGGAGAGATTGGCCTATGACGTTAAGAGCGCCGACCGCTCTTTACAGAGGACCCTGGTTCGATCCCACTCACACCTTACCACATGCGGCTAGAACGTCTGTAATCCAATCCAAGGAGACAAAACTCCAAGTTCCAGGGAATCCGAGCCTCTCTGACTTTTGTGGCATTGCACGACACGGAGTGCACAAACCTACATGAAAAAAAAAAAAAAAAAAAAAAAAAAAATGAAATTAATAAAAAAATAAAAAAAAAAAACAAAAATAAATCTTAAAAACAGTTTATAAAACTAGTCAATGGGTCTATTCTCGAAAGAGAAGAAGAGAAATTATAGGCTTTCTAGGCAGTTAGAGAGAGGCTATAGGACTGTCTCTTAGGGCTGTTTTGTGGGATCATATCTGACTTCTTTTGTTGTTTAGCCTTTNGGGCTGGAGAGATGGCCTAGCGGTTAAGAGCGCCGACCGCTCTTACAGAGGACCCGGGTTCGATCCCCAGCACCCACATGGCGGCTGAGAACCGTCTGTAACTCCAATTCCAGGAGAACTCCAGTTCCAGGGGAATCCGAGACCCTCTTCTGACCTCCGCGGCATTGCACGACACGGGTGCACAAACTTGCATGCAGACTGTACATTCATACACATACAAAAATAAATAAAAATTAATAAAAAAAATTAAAAAAAAACAAATAAACTTTAAACAGTTTAATAAGGACTAGTCACAGTGGGCTAATTCTCGAAGAGAGAGAAGAGAAAATATAGGTCCTTTTCATAGCAGTTAAGAGAAGCTATATGGACTGTCTCTTAGGCTGTTTCTGTGGGATCATATCTGACTTTTTGGTTGTTAGCCTTTAATGGTTGCGCCATCTCTCCAGCCCATAGGATCATATTTGAATCCCGTTCAAGAGGGGAGCTCACTATCTTGAGGTAGCAAAATGTAAAAGCTGTTATGCACCCGTGTCGTGCAATGCCGAGGAGGTCAGCAGAGGGTGTCGGATTCCCCTGGAACTGGAGTTCTCCTGGAATTGGAGTTATAGATGGTTCTTAGCCGCCATGTGGGTGCTGGGGATCGAACCCGGGTCCTCTGCAAGAGCAGTCAGTGCTCTTAACCTCTAGGTCATCTCTCCAGCCCCAAAGCTGTTATTTATTATTGTTATGTGTGTGTTTGATGTGTGCGTAGGATATGTGTAGTGTGCGAGTGTACCTGATGTGTGTGTGTTTGTATTCTGTGTGAAGTGTATGTGAATGATGTGTGTATATGATGTGTGTTTGCATGATATGTGTGTTTGTATGGTGCATGAAGTATCTGTACGATATGTGTGTGTATAATGTGTGTTTGTGTGTCCGTATGATTTTGATGTGTGTGATTTATGTATGATGTTGTGATGGCTAATCTTGGTTGTTAATTTGACTGGATGTAGAATTCATTAAAACATATGCCTTTTGGGGCTGGAGAGATGGCCTAACAGTTAAGAGTGCCGACTGCTCTTGCAGAGGACCCAGGTTCAATCTCCAGCGCCCATATGGCGGCTGAGAACCGTCTTTAACTCCAGTTCCAGGGGAATCCGACACCCTCTTCTGACCTCCGTGGCATTGCACAACATGGGTGCACAAACCTACATGCAGACAGTACATTCATACATGTAAAAATAAATAAAAATTAAAAAATTAAAAAAATATGCCTTCTGTGAGAGACTTACTTGATCAGAGTAT
>VZQC01004349.1:5073-15217 GCA_009823505.1 Rhizomys pruinosus
ACCATCCAGCTGGAGGGGCTTGTATGTTCAATCAAGTTGATCAAATAAGTGTCCAGTCTATATTGCTGTAGTTTCACCATTCACCCCAATGGCAGCTCTTACATTCTGCCACGCCCCCTCTTCCACAGATTGTTCCCTAGGCTTAGAAAAGGGGCACAGGTGGATGAGAGGCAAAACAGTCTACTTTCTCTGGAGCTGTGATTTTAGACTCTGATCAGTTCTGGCTGTTTTCTTTCATGTGCTGACAGTTTGTCCAGGAATAACCTTTCAATCCTACTAATGAAGCACAAGCAATTAGATATGTAGGCATTTAAACAATACTAATTATTATGGTAGGTTACTTTGGTATAGACAGAGATGTTTGGATGGCATGCTAATCCATGAATTACATTTTTTCTGTAAAAGATGACAAGGTCTTACTGTGGCTTATAACATCTCCTAACCACTAGAGGATGTAAGCTTGTGGCATCAGCCATGAGTTATTCCTCCAAGGAGAGAGCTAATAGCCAATTAGACTTGGGATATACAGACATACGGCTACCACTGCTGCACAGTATTTCCACGCAGGTGAGATATAGCTGATGCTGATGGGGGAGTCTTGCTTGAGTCAAGGAGACCAGTATTTGCTTTATTGGTTTAGTGGCGTTTGGTAACACTCTCTGGTATTCCAGAGACCAACTGCACACTTGCAAGTGTGGTCTCAATACATCTTTCCCATGCTTACTTCAGGTCTTCGACAGCAGGGCCTTATTGCCTCTCTTCTTGCAGGTATCCCAGTTACAGGCAAGAAGCCTTTACCTTTTTTTTTATTTTATTTTTTTATTTCTGTATGTGTATGAATGTACTGTCTGCATGCAAGTTTGCGCACCCATATCGTGCAATGCTGCGGAGGTCAGAAGAAGGTGTCGGATTCCCCTGGAATTGGAATTTCAGATGGTTCTCGGCCGCCATGTGGGTGCTGGGGATCGAACCCGGGTCCTCTGTAAGAGCGGCCGGCGCTCTTAATCGCTAGGCCATCTCTCCAGCCCAGAAGCCTTTACCTTTTGGGGGAGGCTTGGATCCCCTGGCCAACATCTCCTTGGCAGAATAATCCATTGCTGGTATCAGAGCTCTCCTGTATTAATATATTTTGCTTAAATGCACAGCTTAAAAAGTGTTATATTTGGCTCTGAATAGAGAATCCTTTTCATAAGGCTTAAATTTTTTCTAAGTTATTTAAAGCAATCTATGACTGCTCCTCTAATGTAGTTTGATTTTTCTTTTCTTTTTTGCTCTTTTTTTGAGACACGGTCTCTCTGTAGCCCCAGCTGGCCTCGAACTCACCTTGAACTCACAGAGATCAGCCTGCCTTGGCCTGCCTCTGCCTACTGAGTGCTAGGAGGATTAAAGGTGTGCGCCACCACACCGCCCTCATTTTTTTCTTATATCATTAAAAAGATTAGGCAGGAGCCAGGTGTAATAGTTTACCAGCCTGTAACCCCAGAATTCAAGAGGCATAGGCAGAAGGATCAGAGAGGGGTTCAAGGGCATCCTTAGCTATAAAAAAAGAGTTCAAAGCCAGCCTGGACTATGTGGAAAACAAACAGAAAAACCTATAGCAAATCAACATTTTAAAATTTAAAAATCAAAATATCTTATTATGGAAGATATTACAGTTTGAATGTGAAATGGCACCACAAGCTCAAGGTGTTTGAACAGCTGGTTCCCAGATGGTGGTACTGCTTTAAGAGTCTGTGAAACTCTTCATGGGTAAGGCCTGCTTAGAGGAAGATCACCAGGGATGAGCCCTTGAGGGTGATAGTCTACCTCCTGCTCTGTCTAGCCTTGCTTCCAGGTCAGCTGGGATGTGCATTCACTGCTACAGGCTCTGACTGCTACCAACCTCCTGCTATGCCTTCCACATCATGCTGATTATAACTTCACAAATAGGAGCCAAAATAAATCTTTCCTCCCTTAGGCTGCTTTAGTCAGATTTTTTTATCACAACAAAAAGAACAGTAATTAGCCAGGCATGGTGGCACAGGTCTTTAATCCCAGCACTCAGGAGGCAAAGGCAGGCAGATCTTTTTGAGTTCAAGGCCAGCCTGGTCTACATAAGAAGTTCCAGGCAATCTGAGGCTAGGGAGACCCTGCAAATAAATTAATTAATTAATTTCCATTTCTGGTGACAGATTATCAATAACACTTGACCTAGAAAATACATATGAAGGGTTACAGTTAAATACCAGTTTTCATTTGACCCTTTCAATATAAACTTCTCTTATTCTAGAGCACTGCTACTTCCATCTCTATAGCAGCACCTTCCGGCTGACATCTGTATGTTCACCGATACCTCATTCTAGTTTTGTTTAGACTGTCTGATTTGAACTTTCTGTATGGCTGGCTGGCAGATAATTCTAAAACCAAGATATAGTCTCTTTGTGCTTCATTCTCAAGGGCCCTCCAAGAAGGCAATAACTTTCCACATTTAATGGGAAAATTGTGGAAGATAAAACTATGTTAGAGCATACCTTGACTGTCCACTTTACGTATCTTTTAAGTAGTGTTATCCTAAACTATGCTGTGATAGCATATCACCATAACACAGAATCTGATGAGTCTGTATTTCTGCCTTAGGACAAAGGCAAGAACATCTAACTACAGCATAAAGGCCAGATTGACCCTCTTATTATTTTAAACCAATCGTTTATATCCCACATTGGTTATTGATGGCAAATTCATTGGAAAATCTGTTGAAAATCATTTCAGATGAAATTTAATTGATATTTCATTATAAACTTCACAAGTTGAAGATGGGTTTTTCTGCCCTCCTAACAACAAAGCAAATACTATGGCATGAGGATGGTGTTTATAAGCTGTTAATGTGCAAAAACAGGAAGCATAACCTTAAAATTATCATCATTAAATAATATCTCAAAGAGAACTAGAATTTGCAGATTTCTTGGGATTGAAAACACTAAACCACAAGCATCCTAATTCTCAGTATCACATTGAAGTTTCCCTCCCATTCAGTTTGACTAGGGGAATACATTATCAAAGTAAGATAACAGATAGCAAGCTACTTTCTGTGGTAAATCTGTCAAACCTTGACAGTTGCCTACCTAATAACTACTTCTTCTACCTTCCTCTTTCTGCCTATACCTAAAAGGGGGAAAGTCCTTCTCTTAGGCTTCCTCACAGCCGGGGCACGGACATGAAAACTAGACCTATTGGGGCCTAAGCTAACAAAGGGATGGTAGTCTTTGGAAATGGTTATCTGCAGGGCGTGGTGGTGCACACCTGTAATCCTAGTACTCTGGAGGCAGAGGCAGGCAGATCTTTGTGAGTTCAAGGCCAGCTTGGTCTACAGAGCAAGTTCCAGGACAGCTGGGGCTACAGGGAGACCCTGTCTCGAAAACACACACACACAAAAAAAATGGAAATGGTTATCTCCACTAAGAAAGGGGCAGGTACTGTTGCTTCTTAGTGTTTGGCTGCATCTGCCTGTAACCCCTGGAACTGAGATAGGCATCTCATAACCATTATGAAAATGTCACTCACTAGCTGAATATAAAACAGAAAGAAGAGTACTATCACTGACCTTTTGTACTTACAGTGGAAAAGTCTTACCTCCAGGCTTTACCCAGGTAAGTTATCTTGGTTTATGGCTCAAGCTTAAGCCATTTTTATTTGAATATGCCAAAGCAGCCTAACCGTACTCCTAAGCAAGTATCTGTTCCCTCCAGGCTATGCAGTTAGGAAAGCCAAAATCCTGCTACTCAGCTGACTCAGCAAACCAGTATTCCTGCTTTTCTCCCTACTGCTTCACTAGCCTGTACCTTTTCTGCCTTTTTAAAATTCTAACTGCTCTAAGCAAGCTAGCTTAATATAACTATACTCATATCTATGATTCCTAATAAGAGTCTGTTTCTTCTGTAACTTTACCATGATAATCAAAGGGTTCCCCTGTGTTCAGACTTGCCTCAGCCTCCCAAGGGGTAGATTTATCACATATGCTAACACATGTGTCTCAGCTCTCTATATTTGTGTAGATGACCCTCTATAAAAGTAAATCAATGTGGTGGTACAGGCCTCTAACTCTAGTATCTGGAGGCTGAAACAGGAAGACCAACCTGGGAAATTAAGGCCAGCATGGGCTATAAGGCAAGAACCCAATAATTTGACTTATTTACCCCATTTAGGAACCCTAATAAAGTCAAATGACATCACAATGACTTTTTTTTTTCTGCTTTTTTGAGACAGGGTCTCCGTGTAGTCCCAGCTGTCCTAGAACTATGTAGACCAGGCTGGCCTTGAACTCACAGAGATCCATGTGCCTCTGCCTCCCAAGTGCTGGGATTAAAGGTGTGTGCCACCACACCCAGCCAATACTGAAATTTTTAACAGATCCCCATATTCCTAAATTTCATAGGTTTTAATTCAAAAGTGGTATAGCCAGGAAGGGAAGGGAAATAGATGGGATTGGTGAGAAGGGACAATGGCACTGAGAGGGAAAAAAGAACAATAAGCATAAGGTTACTGAACTATAATAAAACTCAATAAATTTTAACTATATTTATTTTTTAACTATAATTATTGCTATTAGTATAATTAATACTTTTCAGGGAAATGGGTATAAGTAAGCATTTTTCATCATTAATTGAATGATAGTGTGAGCCTCTTCCTTTGAGCTGAGCATATTGTCATTTTTAGTAGCTGGGAAACAAAATGTTTACTATACTATCCTCAGCTACACAGTGAGTTTGAGGCCAGCCTAGGCTACATGAGACCTGGTCTCATAAACATAAAATAAATAAACCAACAAACAAATCAAAGGACAAGCCAGGCATAGTGGCTCATGCTTATAGTCTCAGCACTTAAGGCTGAGGCACGAAGACAGCTGTGCTTGGGCAACACAGTGAGCTACACGCCAACCTAGGCTACAGAATGAAACCTTGTCTCAAAAGAACAACACAATAAAAGACAAATAACTGAACTTAAAAATGGGCAAAAGCTCTGAAAACACATTTCAATGAAACACTATATAATTAATACTAATACAAACATGGAAAGTTGCTCAAACTCAACATTATTAGATACCATAGCTATGTAAATGATTCCACTTAACATCCACCACATTACTATAATCAAAGAGAGATAAGCACAGGTGAGAAGCTGGAACCCACTTACACTCCAGTAGGAAATGAAACAAAAAAGCAATAAAAATTTTTTGAAAGAATGTCATAACACTATTCCTAATTGCTCAAAATAAGCCAAAGGTCTATCTATGACCAGTGAATTTTAAAATGTGCACCTCCACACTTTTAATCCCAGCACTTGTGAGGCAGAGGCAGGCAGATCTCTGTCAGTACAAGGCCAGCGTGGTCTACAGAGCAAGTTCCAGACTAGCTGGGGCTACAGGGAGACCTTGTCTCAAAAAAAAAAAAGTGACACAGAATTATGGTACAGCTCAGTGACAGAACATCAGAAAAGAGAGAGAGGGAGACAGAAAAGAGAGGTATACCCATATAATATAGTGATACATGCTACATAAATTTGCCTTTATTTAAGACAAATCTGCTAATAGCTGGGTGTGGTGGTGCATGCCTTAATCCCAGCACTGGGAGGCAGAAGCAGGTGGATCTCTGTGAGATCAAAGCCATCCTGGTCTACAGAGTGAGTTCCAAGACAGCTAGGGCTACAGGGAGACCTATTCTCAAAAAGGCAAAAAAAAAAAAACAACACAAAAAAAAAAAACCCTGCTAATTAATTAAAAGAAGAATAATCACTAAAGATCACATGCTGAATGATTCTATTTCAACAAAATGTACAGAATAGAAAAATCTAGAAAGACACAAAGTGTTTATTACCCTTTCAAACTAAATAATTCATCAAATGACTGTTGTTCATGTGTTTATATGCTATATCTTTCAAAACTCTAACATTCTTCTAAAGCACTTTTTGAAGTACTTGAAAGCACAGTAGATATCAAGAACAGGGCTCAAATTTTATAACAATTAAGGAAAAATTATAGAAACCTCAAAGGCACAAAAACCAATCAGTCTTTGTTGAATGCCATCAAAGACTAAAATTCCCTTCAAGTTAAATTTCCATCTCTTTTTGAAATGGAAATTACTATGAATAATTAAAATTTAATTTGAGGGGCTGGAGAGATAACCTAGCAGTTAAGAGCACCGACGCTCTTGCAGAGGACCCGGGTTCAATCCCCAGCACCCACATGGCGGCTAAGAACCGTCTGTAACTCCAATTCCAGGAGAACTCCGGTTCCAGGGGAATCCGAGACCCTCTTCTGACCTCCGAGGCATTGCACGACAGGGGTGCACAGGACCTGCATGCAGACAGTACATTCGATACACAACAAAAAAATAAATAAATAAATAAATATATAAAAATTTTATTGAAAATTATCCATATATTTTATAAAATAGTCATAAATGTAAAGCTGAAACCTATAATACAGTAATTGTAAACTAAATGGAACAAATATTTGAAACATTCTTGGATAAGGAGAAATAATGGAACTTTGAAGTGAAATATGTAAGTTTGAATATCAGCCTATTAGACAGGTGAATATCAACAATTTACTTATGTCTCTAAGTCTCAGTTCCTTTTCCTGTTAAATAAAAAATTACAATAACTTCTTCACAATGGAAAAAAAAAACTCAATATCATACTACTAAGAGGCTAAAGGGTGGGCTTAAATAATTTTACTTTTTTTTTAAGGTTATGTTTTTTTTTATTTTATTTATTTTTGTATGTATATGAATGTACTGTCTGCGTGTAGGTTTGTGCACCCGTGTCGTGCAATGCCTCGGAGGTCAGAAGAGGGTCTCGGATACCCCTGGAACTGGAATTCTCCTGGAATTGGAGTTACAGATGGTTCTTAGCCGCCATGTGTCTGCTGGGGATCGAACCCGGATCCTCTGCAAGAGCAGTCGGTGCTCTTAACCGCTATAATTTTGCTCTTATAGTTAAAACATATATACAATTTAAACTTTGTATAATTTGCATGCAATGTTAAAACATATCTACTTGGGGCTAGAGAGTCAGCTCAGCAGTTCAAGCCACTGGCTCCTTTTCCACCAGAACTTGGGTTGGCTGCCAGCACCCATTCGTGGCTAACAACCATAGTAAACTCCCGTTTCAGGGGAATCACTGCAGGCACATGGTGACTTACATACATGCAACACAGCATGCAACACATTTATATGCATAAAAATAAAAATAAGTTAAAAATTAAATCCATCTACTTTATAGGGTTCTCATTAAGCCATTAAGCCTCCCCTCCCCCACCTCCCCAGGTAGGGTCTTTGGTGACCTGAAACTCACTTTGTGCCCCAGACTTACCTCAAAATTCATGGCAGTCTTCCTGACCAGCCTCCCAAGTGCTAAGATTACAGACATGAATTACCATGCCCATTCATTATGGAGTTATTTTTAAAATACTGACACACAAGAGATGTTGAATAAAATAAAATTTCTCTACAGTTCTATCTCTTGCCACTTCCAAATGTTTTGAACTCCACCTCCTTTAAAGTAAACAAACCATAGGGAAGCCAAGGCTACACATTTACATTTCTGAAGCTATGGTTATTAAGACAAATAGAATTGTGGGGCATGGTAGCTCACAGCCAATCCCAGCATTCAAGAGACTGAGGCAGGACTGCCAAAAGTTCAAAGCCAGCCTAAGCTACATAGTGATTTCCAGGCTTTCCTAGGCTATAGAATGAGACTGTCTCAAAACAAAACTTTAAAAAGAAAATAAAAACTGTATTCTCAAACCATTTTCCTGAAACTATATCAAACAATTTAACCTGGAAAGAAAAACACTTCCATGTGCTCACTGACAATAATCAGGGCTATAATAAAACTTCAGTATTTGGAGGTTTTATTCTGGAACTTCAGGTTCTCGGGTGTTTTGTTTCTTGCTATATAAGATGGCAAAATGATAGTATTATCAAGTGAAATGGAAATTTAGTACCTAATCTATTTCACATCAAGCCAAAATCACGATGTAGGCCAGAGAATCTTTTTTTGCTAAAAAAAAAAAAACAAAAATAGAAATCAATTAAAGCTATTATTCACTCAGGAAGTAAGATAAGACAAAGCTGGTAAGCAAAGCTACATTTTGCTTCAGAGCACATTGAGCTAAGTGAATGTGATTTAATTGGTCTAGGTTGTCATGATATATTTACAGATTATTAGAATTAGGAATTTACTTTCCATATTCTACTTCCATAAAGTCATCTAATACATGGTGTCAGGAAGTACAAGAGTATCACAAGCAAATGACCCTAATGCTCTAAGGTGCTTTCACTGGTAATGTGCCCTTTGGTAGTTTGCCTTAATGGCTGTCATTAGACTTTCCAAGCAGGTAACTTAACTACAGAATGTTTCCCTACTGAACCCTCATGTAGTTTTGTTTTGTATATGGGTATGTGTGAGAGATACAGACTCCCATGTAGCCCAGATGAGACAGAGACAGAAAGACCCATGTGCCCAGGAGAGAGAGAGAATGAGGGAGGAAAATATATATCCCACGCCGCCCCGGCTAACCTCAACTCTTAATTCTCCTGCCCTCATTTCCCGGACCTGGGGTGCAGGCCTGCACCACCAGCCCGCCCCAACCACTGTGAAACTTTAATTTACAAATCAGATGGTGGACTATTTTAAGAATCATATATTGCCGGGCGTGGTGGCGCATGCCTTTAATCCTAGCACTCAGGAGGCAGGGCAGGTGGATCTTTGTGAGTTCAGGCCGCCTGTCTCCGCAGCGAGTTCCAGGGCGCTGGGGCCCGGGAGCACCCTGTCTCAAGACGACAAAAAAAGATCATCATATTTTGAGACTTCTCTGGGGCCTTATTCTGTTTCCCTGTTTTACTTTCGATGCTTTCAAGAATACAATTCTAAATTGCTCTTTCATTGTGTAAATAGATGACAAACGGTGTACAGAGTTTTGAAAGATGTTTCAAAGATGTCTGTGCAAGGAAACATAAATACAGAAAAGGCATATATCAAATTTCTGTCTTGTTCCTTTTTCTCTCTTAATTTTATTCTTAATTTCGTAGGAAATAACCACGTTATTTCCTACGAAAATATTGGACCAAGCAGCTGTATAACTGTAGAATTCTTTGGGAGAATGAGGTGTTTATACATTAACGACATTTTTTTCGGAAAATAAAATCTAAAAAGGGGAGAATGAATATAATCAGCATATTGTAGTGTTACAACAATGTGCCGGGCGTGGTGACTCAAGCCTGTAATCCTAGCTAAAACAGGCATGGTGCCCTAAATTCAAGGTAGCCTGGGGTACCCGGTGCGTTGCAAACTAGCCTGAGGTACCGATTGGGACCATGTCTTCAAAAAACCAAAAACCTGAGAGGTGAGAGATACAAAGCTTTGCCTAATTGCTTTACCTCAAAATCGTTGAATAGCTGAATGATACAAATTTAAATCTTGTGAAAAGCAAAAGATTTCGGGCCAGGGATTCCCCAGTCCAAGGCTTTGTCTTTCCTAGCTCCTCCAGTCAGGTTTGGGATGAGTGAACTCAGCTCCGGCGCCGGGAGGAAGGCCAGCGCCCTGCCGGGCCTCACTTTCCGCCCGCCCACCCGGTGGCCGCGAGCACTCCGTCCCAGTCGAGGTCTCCTCTCAGAGCTGTCCGCGGGCGGAAAGGAGGAGCACCGTGACTCACACTAACGGGCCCGCAGCCACAGTCACCGTACCCCGCTCCCACCAGCTAGGCTTCCGCCACTTTCCACACAGCCCTTCCCGGGAAGCGCACACCTGAAAGGACTCTCGGGACTCCACCCTTCCTTTCCTGAGCCCGCCTCAGGGAGCATGCGCACTAAGCCCCTTCGAGCCTGCGCGCCCCCGATGCCCCGCGGGCACGCGCCGCCCCCTGGAGGCCCGCCCAGGCCGCGGCGGAGACGGAGGCCTGACCCGCTGGGCGGTGCGTGGCCCGTCAGGTCCGTCCTCCTCATCCGGCCCGTTAGACGAGCGCCTGAGGGGAGGGGACAGTCTAGCAGGCAGGAAGCTACAGCTTAAAAGGGCAGCCCTCGTCGAATCCTTCCTCCCGCGGTCCAGGCCTCCGAACGCTCATCTCCTGACCAGTCCTCCTGTCCAGCCCGCCGCCATGTACCGCCGC
>VZQC01004349.1:17874-32604 GCA_009823505.1 Rhizomys pruinosus
AGCTCCAGGCCAGCTGGGACTAAAGGGAGACCAAAAAACAAAAGAAAATTATTTAAAAGGCAGCTCCTTTGGCATGCACCTCTTTTCCCAGCAAGTCAGGAGGTTGAGGCAGGGGGATGGCTTGAGCCCAGGAATTGTAGATGAGCCTGGGCAGCATAGGAAACCACATCTCTTAAATTTACAAAAGAAAAGAAAGTTGTTGATCTTGATCTCCAGTCTTGATATATTCAGTGCTTGAGTTTTTTTAATCCCAATACACCTTAGAGTTTACCTTTTAAATAGTTATACACTAACACTACCACCTTCAAACTGTCTTATCTTGTAGTGTTTTGGAAGCTTGCTTTGTTTTTCTTTTTGTTTTTGATCCTTCTGCCTCAAATTCCTGAGTGCTATAAATACAGGCTTCTGCCACCATGCCTAGTACTCCCAGAGTGCGCTGAGGAAATCTTCACCTGCTCCTTGTCATCCTTCAACTTTGTGTATCTGATGTTCCTCTGCAGTGACCTTGTACCCGAGTTCCTAAAGCAGTCCTCAAGGTTGAGCCAGGCCTGGTGACAACTTCCCTGAAATCCCAGCACTCAGGAAGAGGATTGTGAGTTCAAGTTCAGGATGCACTATTAAGTGAACTCTATCTCAAAACAATGACAAAAATCCAGATTGAAGCAAGCAGTACTCTTAATCTGTAAGATACCTAGCATGCTCAAGGACATGGGGCAGTACACACCTGTAATTCTGTAATCTCTAGCACTAAGGAGGCAAGGCTAGCCTATCAATGATTCTTTCTCTTATGTTAGAACTTCCTCAGATCATCATCACTTAAATATAGTTGGAATAGAAACAATGGCCTCCCCCCAGTCCTTTATTTAATTATAGATAAAGAGAGAAGCCTTACATTAATCTGTGCCTTATGAGCTAAAATGCAAAAGGCAGCAAGCAGTAGGTAGAGCTTCTGGCATATTTGCTAAGCTGAGTTGACAACATCAAAGTTGGGTATCTGGATAAACTCACCTTCCTGTCATAAAATAGAATACAGAATTTGCCCTGTCTGAAAATTAGGAGGCAAATAATTTGTACATCTTTCAGCCCTTAGCTATGAGGTGGTTAAATACTGTTTGCATTTGTAAAGACCTTTCATTTCATAAAAACCACTCTTCCCCACTCAGATATACTAACAAATGAAGACTCCTGCACTACCGTGGCAACGTATGCTTCAGGTGGTCACTTATCCTCCCATCATATGTGTGTGAGTCCATTTAGCTAGTTTGCTCTGGCAGTAGAAACCCATGCCAGAAAGACAAACACTGGTCATTCATTATGCAGAGTACACTTTGTAAGAACTGGGGCACCACAAATTAGAAACTAAGCACCAGTGTATATTGAATTCCAATATAATGAGTGTGTTTGATGTTTGAGAAGTAAAAAATTGAGCTTTTGGCTTCTAGCAAGAATATATCTAATTTACCACTCTTGGTAATAATTTAGATGACTTAACAAAAAACTTTTTATCTTCTAATGTTACACTATTGGGAGCTGTACCTGGAACCATTACTATCACTTTAATAAAGCATATGAGGTTTTTTGTTTTTTTTAAGCCAATGTTTTATTGAAGCTCTGTGCATTTCATACAAATCAAATTATATTACAAATCAAATCTAGACCCGTATCTCCCCCCCCCAAGAGCTAGCATATAAATTCTTATACCCAACCAACCACTTATTTTTTTTTTCCTTTTTGAGACAGGGTCCCCCTATAGCCCTAGCTGGCCTGGAACTCACTCTGTAGACCAGGCTGACCTTGAACTCACTGAGATCTGCCTGCCTCTGCCCCCCCAGTGCCACCATGGTTCTTAGCCCCCATGTGGGTACTGGGAATCCATCCTGGGTCCTCTGTAAGAGCAGTCGGCTCTCTTAACTGCTGAGCCATCTCTCCAGCCCCTCAACCAACCACTTTTTAACAATATTTATTTTATGTGTATGAGTGTGTTGCCTGCCTGTGTGTAAGTTGTACAGTACCCACGGAGGTCAGAAGAGGGTGTTAGATCCTCTGGAACAGGAATTATGGATCATTGTTACTATGAGTATGTTGCCTGCATGTGTGTAAGTTGTACAGTACCCTCAGAGGCCTGAAGAGGGTGTTAGATCTCTGGAACAGGAATTATGGATCATTGTTACTATGATTGTGTTGCCTGCATGTGTATAAGTTGTACAGTACCCACAGAGGTCAGAAGAGAGTGTTAGATCCTCTGGAACAGCAATTATGGATCATTGTTATTATGATTGTGTTGCCTGCATGTGTGTAAGTTGTACAGTACCCACAGAGGTCAGAAGAGGGTGTTAGATCCTCTGGAACAGGAATTATGGATCATTGTTATCTGCCATGCAGATGCTCAGAATTGAACACGTCCTCTACAAGAGTAGCTAGTGCTCTAACTGTGGAACCATCTCTCTATCCCACTCAACCAATCCACCTTTTAAAATGTGTGATTCAGAGTCGGGCGTGGTGGCGCATGCCTTTAATCCCTGCACTTGGGAGACTGAGGCAGGCGGATCTCTGTAAGTTCAATGCCAGCCCGATCTACCTAATTAATCTACCTAGTGAATTGTGGTGAAAGTTTCCAGAATGAAAAAAATAGGGCAAAGCAGCCCAGTTCCTACCCCTCCCTACTGATCATGAAAAAATCTTTTTTTTTTCCCCTCCCTTTGTGGTAAAAGAAATTGAACCTATGGCCTTGTACATCCTATGCAAGTACTCTACCACTGAGCACTCTTTATTTTGAAATGGGGTCTCATTAAGTTGCTGAAGCTGGCCTTGAACTCATTCTATCTTGACAAGCTTTGACTTTCCTGTCCTCATGTCTTAGCCTCTCAAGTAAATGAGAGTTCTGCACCACAAAGCCCAGCTACCATGAAGCATCTTATACCTAAATGTTGACTAAAACTGACCTAGCTCCTCAGAGAAATACATACTTTTTTCCCTTTTCCAAAAATAGAAATTAATGGAAATTAACAGGAAGAAAGTGTTCAGATATGAAATACTGCTGACAAAAGCAGGGAAGGTTTTTGGTTGTTTTGCTTTTTGAAACTAAGTCTCACTATACAGACCAGGATGGTCTCAAACTCAAATATCTACCCGCCTCTGCCCAGTTAGTTTTGTTTTTTAGATTTTGTGTGTGTGCATACTGTGTACAAGTAGAGTGCACATAAGTACACAGAGCTTATGTGGTGGTCAAAGGACAACTTTGCACAATCATTTCTCATTCTAGCATTAGTTTGGGTGATTTAACTTAGTTCATCCAGCCTGTACTACGAACACTTTTTTACTCTTACTAAGAAAAATGCCTATATCCAGGAGATTCCACAAACACACATACCTTGTCTTTACAGGCCAACTGATAAAGCAGTGCATCACAGTAATATTTAACATTTAAATCTCTGTGTTCTGGGCATTTTGCTAAGGACTTTTCATGCATTATCACCAGTGCATGCAAGGACTTTTCATGTATCATTGCCCTTACTCTTTATGAAATAAACTGCTGTCATTTATTTATTTATTTATTTATCTGGTCTTTTTTGAGACAGGGTCTCCCTGCAGCCCCAGCTGTCCTGGAACTCTCTTCGTAGACCAGGCCATTAGAATTGGAGTTTAGACTCTGCTCCTCTAATTTCTTCACTCACCTCATTAATCATTATTGTCTGGACTTATTTGTGTAAAATGTTAGATGCCAGATGTGATGCCATGCACCTTTAATCCCCGAGCACTTGGGAGGAGTCTGGATTTCCGAGAGATGGAGCTCAGCCTTATCTATATAGCAAGTTCCAGGCCAGATGGAGCTACAGAAAGACCCTGCCTAAAAAAAGTTAACATCAGTATCTGAGAATAAGCACTGATTGAAAGCATGTCATGTCATGGTGCAGTGGTTAGAATACTTTGGATCTTCCACAGTTTTTAAATTTGTTAGAAGCTGTCAGAAAACCAGCTCTTTTCCCAGATAATAATGCCTTGTTCAAACAACTTTTCAAGCCTCTTGAAAAATTATCAGAGGTCAATTTATTTTAATTACTAAGGCAGTGCAATAACATTTTAAAGCATTTTCCTTTAAAAGAAATTTGAAGACCTTTGTTGTTTAGTAGACTAGTGTGTTGGAACAATTCATTCCTCCAGAAGAGTGTTATTGCATCTCTTTGGGGAGGGGGGTGCCGATTTAGCTCAGAGCCTATGCATGCTAGACAAGGATTCTGCCACTGAGTTACATCTCTAGCCCTTTTTTTTTTTGAGACAGGGTCTCCCTATAGTCCCGGCTGGCCTGGAACTCACTCTGTAGACCAGGGTGGCCTTGAACTCACAGAGATCTGCTTGCTTCTGTCTCCTGAGTGCTGTGATTAAAGGCGTGCGCCACCACACCTGACAAGTGCCATGTTTTATATTGGAAAAATGTTTATAATAGTTTTGTTATTACTTAGGTGGGAGGAAGCTGGATATGGGCTCAGAGACTGAGGCAGGCAGATCTTGAGTTAGTTCTAGGCTAGCCTAATCTAAATAACATGACCTTGTCTCAAAAAATAAAAAAGGAGGAGGAGGAATGGACAAACCAAAGCTGTGTTTTAATGTTCTGTACTGTTTCTACATTTATTTCCTGGAGCCAGGCAGTAAGTGACACAGTTGAAAAACCTCTAGAACATGAGTGAGTGCAGCTGAAATTAAGGTTACTGGGAGAGATGGTCTTGCTCTGAGAGTAGGGAGGCCTAGATGGAAAGTCATTTCAAATGAAAGAGGATGGGAGGTGACTTCAGCCACAGCAGAGGTAGACCCCTGTGTCTGTAAGTGATGAGGAGTAAAGACTGTCACTGTACATTTGGTGCTGACCTGGTTCCATGCATCACCAGTGGCTGTTGCTATAATCAATCACATCTGCATAATAGCTTTTTTAAATCTTGGTTTGTTTTTTTGTTTTTTAAGTCCTAGTCTCACTATGTAGCACTGGGTTTGCCTTGACATTACTATGTAAACCACCAGGCTGGCCTCAAACTCTGCCTGCCTCTGCCTCCAGAATACTGAGATAAAAGGAGCCACAGGCCTGGTTACATAATAGCATTTTAAGAAGTAATAATGATGGGAGGTTCAGAGAGATTCCAGGTTGGTAGACACATCTCTGCCTGGAGGGTGGTGTCCACTCACCCCTCTGTGCACACACACACACACACACACACACACACACACCCCAGCTTTATAGGGATGGCAGCTCCTTGGTAAGTGTCCTTAATTATATTTAAGGTATTTGCCTGAGTTCCATGAACCATAGCAGCATATTATCAAACTGAAGAGGGACTTGTGGGAGGCCCTGGTTGGAAGGAAGGAAGTGTGGGTACCCAGTACTTGTAACTAATCTCTGAAGAAGGCCAATCTTGTGAGATTGATTGAGGCGTGCCTATGTGATCCGAATTTACTCTGGGTGGTTAGTGGTAGAACTGAATTAAATTACAGAATGCCTGCTTGGTATCTGCAGAGAACTAGAAGAATCAGTACATTTGATGCCAAAAGTATGCGGGTACAAAGTTTTACTTTTAGCTTTGTTAGATAGATAATGACAAACCTAAGGGATTGCAGAAAGCGAGGTGGCAGCAGACTAGGAATGGAGGCGACAGATAATAGGATAATAACGAAATGACAAAACCTTTTCAAGAAGGAGTGTTCCTCAGTGACTGCGTATGGGGTGAAGAGGGAAGAGCCAAAGAACACTGAAGTTTCCAATCTGAGAAACTGGTAGAAAAAAGGGTATGAGAAACAGACCAGGGCAACGATAGCCCCCACCTGAAAAGCCATTCAACCATAGTCCAAAAGTATTAACAGAAAATTCTAGAAATAAATCATTAATCACCTTAATTTGTGTACAATTCTGAGGGGTGTCATGAAATTCCCTGCTGTCCTACTCCGACACCATCCCTGTGTCTTATGCATGCCCCTTAGCATCACTAACCAAGTGCTTGTTGGTGCTGCTGGCAATTGTGGTGTGCCAAAGAGCCATAAAGTGCTTCCTTTGCTGGGTGTGGTTGCTCACACCTATAGTCCCAACACTTGGAAGGCTGAGGCAGGAGGATGCCCCATGCTGAGAGATGCCATCTCCCCCTCCCAAAAAAAGTAAAGTACATACTCTAACTTAGCTTAGTTTATATAGGTCTGTATACATAAAGAGAAAAGCACAGTACCACCCACATTTGCAGTCATCCACTATATGCTTTAGAACACACACCAGCAGACGGTGGGGCTGGTGAAATAGTTCAGCTGGTAAAGAACACTCGATCCCAGCAAACCTGATGACCTGAGTTCTGTCCCGAGGACCAACTCTCGAAAGTTGTCCTCCAGCTTCCACACGCATGCCATGGCACACATGAGCGCTTGCGCACAAGTAAGTAAAGAATGTGAAAAGTGGGAAGGGAGTTAACAATAAAGGGTGTCTGATGTGTGATGCTTTGTGGAAGCTCAGCCTGTCTACTCAACTCCTCAGTGCTGGATCAGACACGCACCATCATGTTTTCCAACTCTAAAAGGGACTACTTTAGTATCAAATCTGTGTGGCTACAACAAATAGGAATATTAAATTTTAAATTAACAAGATCCCCTTTTTAATGCATAAGCTTCCATCAGCTAATAAGTTGAAATTCAGCTACATGTTTTATGGAAGTTTCTATGTGCATGGGGGGTGTAAAATTATACTTGGGATCTAGGGCCCCACATGCAAGTGGACTGAGCCATAAATAATCCCATTCCTTGGATATATAAATCTAAATCACTAAGAATGGCCACTCCTAAAGAAGACTGGTCACAAACGGTAATCAAGTGAGACTTAAATTTTGATTAAAAAATTCGCGATGGCCTAGCGGTTAAGAGCACCGACCGCTCTTACAGAGGACCTGGGTTCGATCCCCAGCACCCACATGGCGGCTGAGAGCCGTCTTTAACTCCAGTTCCAGGGGAATCCAATGCCCTCTTCTGTCCTCCGTGGCATTGCACGACACGGGTGCACAGTCCTGCATGCAGACAGTACATTCATACATATAAAGAATAAATTTAAAAAAAAATTTAAAAAAATTCGTATCTGGTATATAATTAGTTTTAAGTTTTTTATGAAAAAGCTAAAGTAAGCTTTGTAACCTAGGAAGCTCATCTCCAAAATGGTTACAATGAGCAACTTGGGACATAGGTTATCAATTTTTTTTTTTACTTTTTGAGGACAGGATCTCCCAGGCTGGCTGGAACTTCACAGAGGTCTACCTGCCTTTGCTCCAAGTGCTAAAGGCCGTGCCACCCACACCCACGCTCAATTCAAGTTACTTTTTTTTTGTCTTTTGAGACCAACTTTGGTGGCCCACACCTTTAATCTAGCACTTGGGAGCCAGGGCAGGCGGATTTTGTGAGTTCAGGCCAGCCTGGTCTACAGGAGTTGAGTTCCAGGACAGCTGGGGCTACAGGGAGACCTTGTCTTGAAAAGACCAAAAAAAAAAAAAAAAAAAAAAGCATTTGAATTTTTTTCATGAATGTTTAGTTACTGAGTAATCACATAAAACAGTGGTAGCTAGGAGGTTGTATGAATGTGTTGGTTTTGAGTCTGCTAGGAAAGCCAAGAAAAATTCAAGCTGTCAGTTGTGGTTTCTACTTGGTCTTTTTTTAAAACAATGGAATAGCTATTGTTTTCTCTATTGCTATGGCAATTCTAGCCAGTTTGTGAGGGGAGATGTGCTTTGGTTTGGTTTGGTTTTGATTTGTGTGATTATTTTGTTTTGTTTTACATTTGTTTATTTTCTGCAGAAGTGGCCAGCTTGCTTATGCCAAGAATGCATGCAGAGGTTGGAGTAAAGTGGATTCCCAGGATCAAGCTCAGGTCCTTTGGCTTGGCATGAAGCACTTTTTTTTTTTTTTTTTGGTCTCCCTGTAGCCCCAGCTGTCCTGGAACTCACTCTGTAGGCCAGGCTGGCCTGAACTCACAAAGATCCACCTGCCTCTGCCTCCCAAGTGCTAGGATTAAGGTGTGCGCCACCATGCCCGGCAGCACCAACCACCTTTACCCACTGACCCTGGTGTGTGTCCTTTGAGTCAGGGTTTCTTACTCTATCACCCAGGCTGGCCTAGATCTCACTATGTTGTCCAGGCTGCCCTTGGTCTTGAAGTGAGGTAGGAGCTCAGCTTCCCAAGTGATTACAGGCATGAGCCACCCGTCCAACTATACCAGGTAATTTTTGCTTTTTAGCCTTATTCCTCCTAGAAAAACAGTATACACCAGTCATTAGATTCTCAGGCTTACCAGGATACTGCTGTGGTAATTAAAAGCTAGAACAGTGTTTGGTGCTATATAGTTTGCAGATATCTGCTGCATTTCAGTAGTGTTCTTTCAAAACATCTGGTAGCAATCACCTCAAAATAACAGTAACTCTTAAGAATAAAATGCCTGATTTCAGTGTGTTTCCACTTTAGTTGTAGTAAGTCCTTCATTATATCCCCTGTCCTCCTTCCAGCTTTCCCCTAGTTGGTAAGAATGGACATTGTCATTGTGGTGTCTCTAGTTTTCTCTCAGCAGGGCAGAACATGGCCCTTGATTGGAGCCCTCCTCTAATGGCATCCATTCTGCAGTCCACCATTCTAGAGTCAACACTTTTCAGCAGTCTTGGGCTCCTGCTTTTTGTTAAAAATCCTCCACATCAAATAAATAAGTGTTTTGTAATTCCACTTACTTAGTTATTGGCTTTTAGCTATAACTCTTTACATTATTCTTTAGTGGCTGCTCTGGGGATTATAATGCATGTCCTTGATATTGTGTGGCCTTCTTACAAACAGGACTATAACAGTTCACTACAGACCTTGGAACCATAAATGTCCTTTTACCAGCTCTACCCTTTGCTCTAAAGTTTACGTATGTCATAAGCAAAAAAAAAAAACCTCCACATCTACCCATTCCTCTTTTAGTGATTGTCTGTTATACCTACCAGCACAGTTATTCAAAGAAGGTGGTGAGCCCCTCCCAAACCTCAGTAATGTCAGTTACAATAGATGCTAACTTATGGCCCTTGAATACTTTAGGATTGAAAACATACTTTACCTCCCTCTGGTTCCTGAATTAAGTGTTTGTTCCTGTGCCTGCACCTGTTGGTCCTACTGATCTTTAGCCTGCTCTGCCCTGTGTCCATATTTTGTCCTTCATAAACTATAATTGTACTCGTTTCTCACACTACTGAATAAATTTAGTGCAGAGTCTCTTCATTTTCGCAGCCCTGTTCTTAATTAGAATTGTGATGAAGAATTTTTTTTGTCTTTTTTTTGGGTGATGGTCTTTAGTTCTGGATCCCAGAGGAGGAAGAGTGAGTAGCTCTCCCAGAGTGTATCTCTTGTTTTACTGCCTCTCCTTTGAGACCTTTTGTGGGTTTTTTTTGTTGTTGTTTTTGTTTGTTTTGTTTTGTTTTTTACTTTTTATGTGTATGAGTGTACTGTCTGCATGTAGGTAGGTGCACCCGTGTTGTGCAGTGCTGCAGAAGTCAGAAAAGGGCTTCGGATTCCCCTGGAACTAGAATTAAAGACAGTGGTTCTTAGCTACCATGTGGGTGCTGGGAATTGAAAGCCCCAGTCTTCTGCAAGAGCAGTAAGTAAACAGCTGAGCCACCTCTCTAGCCCTGAGATCTTTTGTTATTCACGCAACAGCTTAACTGTTTTCTGGTTTGCCTGCTTGCCCAGCAGTGAAAGCATCTAAGTGTCATTGATTAGAAAGTTTAAAGAGGGAGGCAGAGGCAGGCAGATCTCTGTGAGTTCAAAGCCAGCCCAGTTCTACAGAGTGAGTTCCAGGCCAGCTGGGGCTACAGGGAGACCCTGTCTCAAAAAGACCCCCCCCCCAAAAAAAGAAGAAAGTTAAAGAGAAACCTCCTTTACCTTCTGTTCCCTTCTTGCCCCACCTTTATCTGCTCCAGGGTTTATTCCACTAAGCTGCTGCTACTTTCCTAGTGTCAATTTCCATGCCTACTCCAATAAAGGTTCTTAATTAGTCATAGTCTGCAGGAAAAATGCCTGTGCTGTGACTAATAATTCCATGTGGCTGCAGCTGGAGAAATTTTTCTTCAGTTTACAAACAAGAATTACTGAGTTCCATCCATTGGAAACATGTGTTTCTGACTGATGAATCCTTTCCAGTATTCCTTCTTACAACAGTTGTTTTTGTTTTTGTTTTTTATTTTGTATGTGTATGAATGTAGTGTCTGCATGTAGGTCTGTGGACCCATGTTGTGCAGTGCCGCGGAAGTCAGAAGAGGGTGTCGGATTCCCCTGGAACTGGAGCTAAAGACGGTTCTCAGCCACCATGTGGGTGCTGGGGATTGAACCCAGGTTCTCTGCAAGAGCAGTTGGCGCTTTTAACCACTAGGCCATCTCTCCAGCCTCTTATATCAGGTTTTAGTCCTCCATAAATACATTACATTAGATACTTTTAAAAATATCTTATTAGCTTTATTTTATGTGTATGATTGTATTGCCTATGTGTGTATAAATGCACCTGGGTTGTGCAGTGCCCTCAGGAGACAGAAGAGGACATTGAATTCCCCTGGAATTGGAGTTACAAATGGTATTAGCCATCATGTGAGGACTGGGAACTGACCCCAGGTCCTTTATGAGAGTAGCCAGTGCACGTAGCCACTGAGCCATCTCTCTAGCCCCATATTAGATACTTTTGATTTGAAATTTTTAAAGATTCATATGTTCTGTGTGTATTTTGATTGCATATAAGTGCACCACATTTGTGTGGTGCCTACAGAGGCCAGAAGAAGGCATCTAGTTATTTTAGTACTTCCTGTCAATTTATCTTGTGAAATACTGACTGAAACTAAACATTCAGTTTCCTGTCAAGCTTCACAACAATAATCATAGCACTTAGGAAGCTGAGGCAGGAGGATTGTACATTCAAGGCCATCCTAGGCCATGCTATAAGACCCAGTGAGGAGGTGGTGTTAATTGCTTATGTGTTGCTACTTGTGATGGTAGTATTAATATTTAGTTGAAATCGGAGGTTACTGAAGAAGTGCAGGCTGCTGTGTTAAATATCCCACAACCTTTACCCAGGGGAAAGAGAACAGTGTACCCTCCAGGTGTGTACAGGCTATGGTCACCTGGACAAGACATTAAACTTGTATGTAGTTTCTTGGTTTAGCATCATTTTCACTAAGTAATTTATTATTTAGTAGCAGTTTCAATTATTTGAAATACACATTTCGGTGTATAAATAATTTTGTTAAAAAATTATTTCATCTTCCTTACAAACTTTCTTATAGTTTTACTGGAATGCCTTTCTGCTATGTTTGTCTGTAATAGGATCTGACTGCGAAGCTGACCTCAAACTCACGACAGTCCTGTATGCATCGCCTTAGGACCTAGCACTTCATTTTTTAGGGTTTGTTTTGTTTTTGTTTTTAGCTCTTTCATAACATAGGAATATATCTGGGGTTTTCCCTTTATTTGTGGGGCATTTGGTTGGGGTTTTTCTGTTTGGGTGTTTTGTTTTGTTTTTTCTTTTTAATGTGCATGAGTGTTTTGCCTGCATGTGTGTAAGTGGGCATCGAATCCCCTGGAACTGGAGTTATGCATGTTAGTCGCCGTGGGGGTGCTAGGAACCAAGCCCAGGTCCTCTGCAAAAGCAGCTAGTGCTTTCAACTGCCGAGCCATGTCTGTAGCCCATTTGTGGTTTTTTGTTTTGTTTTGTTTTGTTTGTTAGTTAGTTTTTATTTATGACAATAAACTCTGCAATTCAGCTAGACTTAGAGGAGAATGGGACAAAACTGCATCAAAGATTATAGGTTCTTCAAACAGCTGGGAAGCAGGGGTGCTCTCCTGAGGTACAGAAGGAAGAATCTGGTGGTTGAGATGCAAAAGTCAGATGTTTCAGAGTCGTGCAGTCAGCAAAGCTGACTTCGGTCTAGTCTCTCATTCCCACAAGGGACCCAGATGCTCCCTGTGTCTGTGACGCTCGTGCCATCTTTCACCTTGCATTGACCACACGCTAGCCAACTGACCGCTCAGTCTTGGCAGTTGTGCTGGATAGTTCCAGTTGTCAATTTGACTCACCTGGAAGAGGTGAAATTCTCAGTTTGAGAATTTCTTCTATGAGATTGGCCTCTGTGGTTATGTCTGTGAGGCATTTTCTTGATTGTTGAGCAATGTGGGAGGGCCAAGACCTCCGTGGGTGGAGCAGCCTTGGGCAGGTGGTCCTCTATCTGAGCTGTCACTCCAGAAAGAAGCACCCTTACTGGAAGTTACCACAGGATAGGAAGGAGCAGGCCTTGGGCTGCACACCACACTGGCCTTCAGCCGGCCTCCCTGTATCCCCTGAGATGAGAATGCATCTATCCCATTGGTGTCTTTTGACATCAGGTTTCACCATGTGACCCAGGTTGGGTGGAAGGATCAGGAAGGAGTTCAGCGTCATCATCCTTGGCTATGGAGCAAGTTGGAGGCCAGCCTGAACTACATGAAACCTGTCTTCAAACACAGCCAAAAGAAAGAATCATTGAAAACAGAGAGAACTTTTAACTTTTATTATTTGTATGATGTGAATGTGGGTGCAATGTGTTAGAGCACACATGTAGAAATTTGAAAGCCTTGCAGGAGAGGTCTTTCCTTCCACCGTTGGGTATCAGGCATCAAACTCAAATTGTCAGACTAAGCAGCAAGTACTTTTACCCACTGAGCCATCTTACCACCGCTGGAGATAACGTTTGTCTTGTGAAATTACTTACTGTTCTTTCCTACTGGCCTGTAAGTCCTTCGGGGCAGAGCTGATATCTTAGTCATCTTTAAATCCCTAAGGTCTCTGTCTAAGCAAAAACTAGACTTAGACCATTCTTGGCTATCAAAATACGTCAAACCAAATTCAGTGTTCATTCTGTAGCTCTCTCTGGGTGTCCACTCAGCAGTTTTTAGTTTTTTGCTTTTATGGTACACACAGTCTACTTCAAGGGTTCTTAGAAACAGCCTGGCTATAAAATATATAGTGTAGGCATTTTCAGATTACAGCTGGTGTTTGTTTGTTTGTTCTTTTGTTCTAAATACTTTTCTCCCCCATCCTTTTTTTAATGCAAAAACATCACCAGGTATCCGATACAGCTCTGATGTGAGTGTGGATGAAGTGAAAGCTCTGGCTTCTCTGATGACATACAAATGTGCAGTGGTTGGTAAGTGCTCACCTTTGCTGATCCTAATAACTCTATGGGGAAATACATATACTGTTTGAAGGTTACTGTTTCAATTATTATTGTGTGTATATGGTATATGTGGTGCATGTGTAAAGGTCAGAGAGTATTGTGGAGTCAGTTCTCTCCTGACACCTTTACTTGGGTTCTGGGGATCAGACTTGGGGTTTGGAAGTACTTTTACCTACTGAGCTACCTCACTGGCCCCAAGATTGCTTTTAATGTGCTATAAAAATATTTCTTTAAAAGTTGTACTTGGGGCTGGAGAGATGGCTCAGTGGTTAAGAGTGCCAACTGCTCTTGCAGAGGACCCAGGTTCAATTCCCAGCACCCACATGGTGGCTAAGAACTTTAATCTATCACTCAGGAGGCAGAGGCAGGTGGATCTCTGTGAGTTCAAGGACAGCAGGGGCTATAGGGAGACCCTGTCTCAAAAAAAGTTGTACTCTTTCTGGGCGTGGTGGTGCACACCTTTAATCCGAGCACTCAGGAGGCAGAAGCAGGCTAGATGGATCTCTGTGAGTTCAAGGCCAGCCTGGTCTACATAGTGAGTTCCAGAATAGCTGGAGCTACAGGGAGACCCTGTCTCAAAAAGACCAAAAAAAAAGTTATACTCTTAGAGGGTAGAGAATGGCTCAGTGGTTAAAAGCACTGGCAGCTCTTGCAGAAGACCCAGGTTTGGAATCCCAGTGCCCACATGGCACCTGTAACTCCAGTTCCAGGGGATCCAATGCCCTCCTCTGGCCTCCATAGTCACTGCACAACACAGGTGTACTTACATACAGATTTTTGTTTTAAATCCCTGTCCATACTCTGTAAATAAGATCAGGTCATAGAACGAAAGTAAATACAGTGTTATTTTAGAAGTAGAAAGAGAACTGATTAAATATAACTAATACTCGGTTAGCATTGTCACATCTATTCATTAAGGTCTATTTAAAGCTCAACATTTTGTTTTTCTTTTCTTGTGGTGCTAAGGATTGAACTCAGTCTTGTATGTGTTACTATAAGTACTCTACTGCTGAGCTACATCCCCACACCAAGTTCAACACTTTAGAAGTGATCATTGTATGGGTGGGTGGGTTGGTTGGTTGGTTGTGACAGGATTTCATATAGCCTGGGCTGGCCTCTAATTTGCTATGTAGTCAAGGATGACTTTGCACCACCATACCCAATTCATGCCATGCTAGTAGAGACTGAATCTGGGACTTCATGCATGCTAGGCAGGTACTCTACCAATTGAGAAACCCGAGCCCTGGATTTATTTCTTGAATTTTCTGAAATTAAAACAGTGACACACTCTTGTAATAAAGGTTAAGCATCCCTAGTCAGAAATGCTTCAAAATCTGAAACTATATGAACACCAGTATGATATCACAAGTAGAAAATTCTATACCTGACTTCATATAGTGGGCACTGATCAAAATATAAGCACACTAAAGTGACCTACAAGATGTCCTGTAGACTATATATATATATATATATATATATATATATATATATATATATAAAAAATAAG
>VZQC01004349.1:32908-57329 GCA_009823505.1 Rhizomys pruinosus
CAATGATCTTTAAGCATTCAATGATCTTCCCAGCCCAAAGTTCCAAACGCCTCCACAATCCTTCCCCAAAACACCAAGGTCAGGTCTGTCACAGCAATACCCCACTCTTCTGGTACCAATTTCTGTCGTAGTTTGTCTTTCCATTGCTGTGACAAAACACTCTGACCGACACCAACTTGGGGAGGAAAGGGTTTATTCAGCTTACATCTCCTGGGTCACATTTCATCACTTAGGGAGCCCAAGACAGGAACTCAGGGCAGGAACCTGGAGGCCATGGAGGACTGCTGTTCACCGGCTTGCTCTCTACTGGCTTGCTCCCTGGCTCATGCCCAGCCTGCCTTCTTATACTGTCACTGCTCAACAATCAAGACAATACTCCACAGATGTGGCCACAGGCCAATCCAATGGAGCCAATTCCCCAATCGAGGCTCCCTCAACCCAGGTGTGTCAAGTTGACACCAAAGCTATCCAGCACAAGATCACACGGAGATTCACCATGGAGCTAGCGAAGAAGGGTTTCATTGGTATGTCTTGCCTCATAGGTTTCTGTTAAAGTGGAAATACCTAAAATAATTGAGTTAAATTCCTGCCTTTAGAAAGTGCCTAAATATAGTTGCCCTTCCTCTTGTAGAAACCAGGTTCCATGATAGATCTTATCCTGACATCTCTCTAACAGGCAAGTTCAGGTTCTCATGGTACAGTGTGAGATACTGTTTGCATTCTCTTCTGAAACATGCAGAAGAACAAAACTGTCCTTTGGAGCACTAAACAATATCTGAAATTAAACCATTTTTAAATATGTGAAAAATAGTTTTTTAAATAGCCATCCTGTTTTTCCTAAAGCAAGAAAAATTCTTTGGCACTAGAGGCTTTTGACAAGCAGAGCTGGTCCTTTTAAGCAGTGGGAGTGAGCAGTGAGGCTAATATAATGTGCTCACCACATTGCCTCTCAGGGTAGTTACAGGAACTTTTACTGAGCATGCTCAGTTTTCTAAGGGTATTTACTTTGATTTGCTTGATAGTTTTTATTTTACAGCCTAGTATTTCTATGTCAGGAATATTCTTTGTGATGTAGAAATATCTGCCATTTACTCTTTAATTTTTAAACATTTTAGGTTTTCTATATTTCTTGGTCTAGAGGGCTTCTAATTTGTTTGAATAAAGTAAAGTTACTTAGAATGTTTGCACTGTTATCATGGTTAAACAAATAATTGGCTGAAATGCAGACCTGACCATCCCTTTTAACTCTGCTTTCCTACCCTTGTGTTTTTTCCTGTTCCATATTCCCTTCACCAGAGACAAGTTCCTGTGAAATTAAGCCATTTATATTTTGAAACCTGTCTCCCCCCCTTATTTTTTTAAATAGACAGATATAAGAATAAATGTAGGTAAAGCTAGAGTTGTTGTTTGTTTGTTTGTTTTTTTAAAAAAAGCTAGAGTTTTAAGCTTTGGTCTCAATTTGATAATTTAAAAGTCAGCAGGGTTCTTGACATGCTTCATACAAATACTAATATTTTTACGTGCACAGGAAAAGCATGCTAACAGAAGTGAATGATTTATATAATCCATCTCATTCACACCTGCATCAGTGTTTTCTAATTCTAAAGTGAATTGAAATCATGTTCACCCTGATGATGGTCTTCACAACTATTTAAATATCATGTTTGTTTGATTTTATAGATTTTATTCAGTCATATTTATTGCTAGTATCTAGAGTGTTTCCAGCTTCATTTTATGAATCTTAACAGTTCCAGAGGGTAAAAAGGGACTCGTTGGAACACTGAAATATGAGTAATTTGGTCTCTTTGCTTGTGGAAAGCAAACTGCCAGTTTATCTGTTTTGTTCTCACTTCCCTTTCCAGAGTTTCAGATTGTGACTCAGACTTGAGTATGAATCCTTACTGTGCTGGATAGCTTTAGTGTCAACTTGACACACCTGGGTTGAGGGAGCCTCAGTCGGGGAATTGGCTCCATTGGATTGGCCTGTGGCCACATCTGTGGAGTATTGTCTTGATGGTCGAGCAGTGGGGGAGGGCCCAGCCCACAAGAGTGGTGCCACCCTGGGCAGGTTGTTGTGTACTGTATAAGAAGGCGGGCTGGGCATGAGCCAGGTGAGGGGCAGCCAGAGAACACACTCTTCCATGGTCGGTGGCTTCAGCTCCTAGCTCCAGGTTCCGCCCTGAGTTCTGCCTTGGGCTCCTGAAATGAGAACTGTGACCTGGGAGATGTAAGCTGAATAAACCCTTTCCTCCTCCCAGTTGGTGTCGGTCAGTGGTTTTTTGTCACAGCGTGGAAGACAGACTAGAACACTTACCCTGTTAAATTTTCTGAGTTTAGGATCAGCTTGTCAAATTCTGCAAGGTGGGGGGCAGCTGAGATTTTGATAGAAGTTCTGTTGAATGTATAGAGCAGCTCATGAGAGATTGCCATGTTTACCAAATTAAACCTTCCAATCCATAGACCTGGATCTCTTATTTATTGAGCTTTTTTTTTTTGAGGCAGGGTCTTCCTTTAATCCCAGCTGGCCTGGAGCTTGATCTGTAGACCAGGCTTTGAACTCATGGAGATCCACCTGCCTCTGTCTCCCGTGGGCTGGGATTAAAGGCGTGTGCCACCATGCCCAGCATTTTTTTTTTTTTTTTTTTATTTGTGTGATACAATTAAGTTGGGCACTACATATTCATTCTTTTTATATCTTTTTTTTTTATTATTAAATTCTTTTTTGTTGTTGTTGACATTTGATAGGTCCGCATTTTTCAGTCTGATTTGGATACATTCCCTTCTCTCTGGCTGTCTGTCTGCCCCCCACCCCATTTCATGCCTTCTGCCATACATATCTTGCATCTTTCTCTCAAGTGGTTTCCAAGGATTTTTTTCGCAGAGGGCTTGTTGGTTTTTGGGCTTTAATCCTTTTTAAGGAGTTAAGTTACGATTTTCTTTTTATTTAGCGCCTACGTACATTACGTTTCTCTATCACTCGAACCCTTTAGATTCGCTCCCACGTTACATATTTAATATAGGTTCTCCTTGTGCGGCACATCCCCCTCTCCCCAGTTTCCCATTTCTAGGCCACACCACACGCCCACTCTGGTTATTTCTGTGTCATACCCAACTTCAAGCAGCAACAGAGTGGCACAAACAATCCTCCTCCCCCGTCTTTTTTGTTTGTTGTTTTTTGAGACAGGGTCTCCTTAGGGCCCCAGATGGCTGGAGCTCTCTGTAGACCAGGCTGGCCTTGTATGACTCACAGAGATCTGCCTCCTCTGCCTCCCAAGTGCTAGGATTAAAGGGTCGCGCCAACCACACCTGTTTAAAGACAATTCTAGCCACCGTGTGGGTGCTGGGATCAAACCTGGGTCCTCTGCAAGAGCAGTGGGTGCTCTTAACCACTGAGCCATCTCTCCAGCCCCCTACCTCCTCATATTCTTAGAAACTTGAAAGCACTGATTCTTTTATGCGCATTAGGTAGCACCTGTATAAGCTGTAAAGTTCCCTGCAGGATCCCTGTCTCTCCTTTTTTCACCCTAGGTCTCCAAACTCCTACTTACCCTGATTTTCTCTTTCTTTATGCTCATGTTTTCTTAGAACTGTTGCTTTGCAAAGGTAGATTTCTGCCTCTAACTTGTTCTTCACTAAATATTTAAGAATTTATCTGTGATTCAGGAATTACTTGTAATCTGTTATTAATGTTCTGTATTATTTTTGTGCAAATCTCTTTCTGATTTACAAATTATTTTCCTCAGATTTGCCGATTGAAATTATTATGTGAAGCAAATAATATTGCTAAAAGCAAGGAATAAATACTTTAGATGATTCATGTAACAATTGGTTGTTTGTATGTTAGAAAGGAATATGATTAAATAAAACTGTATTTACCTTTAGCCTGGGGTATGTCATGGGGATGAAAAGTGATAAGTAGAGCCCTTGTCCATGGGTGAAGTTGGGATGCAATGTTAATACCTCACATAGGGGTTCCAGGTGGAAAATGGGCAGGTCTGTGGAGGTCAGACTTCATGTGATGTATAAGATGCCTAACAAACAGAGACAAGGATGTAGAGTGACAAATTACCTGGGGACATCAGCCTTGAACCTCAACTTCATAGTTTCTGCAGCAGGTCTTGTGGCGCATTATATAACAATGTTGTTGTAAAATAGCATGTCCTGTGCTGGGGCGTGGTGGTGCACACCTTAAGTCCCAGCACAGAAGGCGAGAGGCAGGAGGGCTCTGCGAGTTCCAGGGCCTGCTGGGCTACAGGGAAACCCTATCGCAAAAGGACGAACCCCCACCAAACATACATATATATACACACACACACACATCACACATATATATAGGTATATATATATATACATCCTAGACTATATATATAATAATATAATATAAATATATATATATATCATATATATGGTCTAGGACCTAGGCCCTAAAAGGGCCATGGAGGGGACTTAATTTGATCCATTTTTTAAAGTTACTTTTTATGAAGCTAATGAGTTTTATGATACAGTTAAAACAGTGTTATAGGAAATTGTAACAATACTAAAATCGAAACAGACCAATAGTGAATTAAATATTTATTCATATCTTTCCAAATCTGTATATGCATATATGTAGAAGACACACACAAATGCATGTATATAGTACATATACGGAATATGAACAAAAAGAGAATTTTATGTAAGTAGAAATATACATAGCTATGCAAAACTTGTCTTTTTCCAATGGTGGATTTGGTGATTATTCCAAGTCATTTACATGGGTAAAAATCATCCCTTTTAATGGCTGTTTAGTTCTTTGTGTGGCTATATCGTATCTTACTTAAATTAGCATCTCAAATAATTGTTTTTATCTTTATTCTTTTTGGGGAATACACATGTCTTTAAAGTTGAAGTGAGCATCACTAAATGTGTTGCTCAGTGAGCTCACCATGCCCAACAGTGTTAGAAGCAGCAGCTGTTCTGTTAACGCCTGTGAGCCAGAACTTGTAGCTAAGGCTTAAAACTTGATATACACCAGTGCATAATCAATCGAAGCAGTAGAAGTATGCAGTGGGTGAAAGAATTATGGGCTAATTTAACACACTAGCTTCTATACACTTCTACTCACTAACTATAGTGATCCTGTTTATGTCCAGCTATTTATACTACCTCAACTAAATTGAGAGAACATTTGCCTGTGATTACAACCTGAAGTATCAAGAATGGGCTTATGTCCTCCTGTCAGTAGGAACTTCTAGACTAACAGAGTAAATGGAAAAAATGCTACATAATACGTGTACAAGTTTTGTAGAGAAGAAACATTTAATGAGTATTTCTATGGCTTCAGTTTGTTACCTAAATTAGGTCTAAAGTTTTCTAGCCCAATACTTTGTTCTTTTAGAAAATTGAAACCATCTTTATTTGGGGACAAGTTTATCTTTAAAAATTGGTGCACTGCCCTTTCCCTGTGCTCCCAGGTCCTGGCATTGATGTGCCTGCCCCAGACATGAGCACGGGCGAGCGAGAGATGTCTTGGATCGCTGACACCTATGCCAGCACCATAGGGCACTATGTGAGTATCCACTGAAGCCCCAAAGCTTTCTGCATTGCTGTCCACAAGAAATAATTCATCTGGTTGTATGAGAAGTTGGAAGTCACTGGGTTCAGCTCCCTTTTAATCATAAGCATGGTATGCATACTTACTATTCTTAAACTATAAGTGTAAGTGAACTAAATTGAGCTTTTTTTCTTATATGCTGCCCTGTACTATGCACTGGGACAAGACCTTTCCCAACCAAGGCACTGGATGGTACATAAAGAATTCAGTTCTGATTTTCCCCTCAAAGTATTTCACTTAAATGGTTGCTAAGGTACATTAGCAGATAAAAGTATAGAACTGATAAGGGTAGAGAGTTTTGGTTTCTGAAAGAAGGCATTTTGGAAGAAATACCTGGGCTATATCTTGAAAAATGGTTGAATTTCAACATCTGGAGATTTGGGGGCTAAGAGGAAGAGAAATGAANTGCCCCTGAACTGATGATGTGGCATAGAGAAAATGTTGGTCACATCTCCAACTGTGAGCTTCTATGCAGCTCATAAAGAAACGACATCATGAGCTTTGTCAGGAAAATGGTGTGAGCTGAAGGACATACATGCTGAGTGACAAGTAACACAGTCCAGAAAAACAAACGATGAATGGTTATGCCCTCATCTGGGATGCTAGTGCCACATTACCTAGTTGTAAAGTATTTTTTGTGTAGCGCCCCCTGAGCATTGTTGTCAAAGCAGTTGGGGTAATGATATTGGAAACAACACACCAACAACAACAACAGAACAGGACTGCCATCACACACCAAGCTGACTGAACAGTGTAACTTTGTAATTTTTTTACTTTCATTCCCTCATGGAGAATATTGAGAACAGACCTGAGAACGAGATTGAAACAGATGTTGGCAGAATGACGATGATTCTCGCGGGGTGGGGGAATGGGTGGGAACATGGGTCTAGATTTGTTAAAAAATAAATCAAAGGGGATCCAAGGCCCCACAAACAGTAAGGGCTCCTTGCCTCTAAGTTTGGGATACCTACAGGAGGAGAGGCAATAATGAACCCTGCTGCCGAAGATTCCCTGACGTTAACATGGGAGGGATGTATTGATACCACACATGCAGTGTACAGATGGGCTATCTGGAATGCCCCAGAGAGCTGGTAAACAAAGGCCACTAAACCCAATAAAGCACAATATGGGTCTCCCTAGTCAAGCAAGACTCCACGTCCCAGCCCGCTACATACCTGCCTGGAAAACGTGAGCAGCAGGCAGCATGTTGCCTGTATATCCAAAATCTAATTGCTATTGGCTTCTCCCTTGGATGAATAACCCAATGGTGATGCCACAAGCTTACATCCTCTACAGGCTTGATGTTATAAAGCCACAGTAAGACCTCTGTCAATTTAAAGGGGGGAAAATGTTAGATTTCATGGATGAACATATCCAACAAACATGTGTAACTATCTAAAGTAACCTACTATAACTATAGTGCTCTTAAATACCTATATACTAATTGCTTATCTTCATTAGTAGCGAATCGAAAGGTTATTCGGATAAACTGTCAGTCCATGAAAGTAAAACAGCCAGATTGACCAGGTCCAGTCAAACAGCTCCAGAGGAGGGACAGTTTTACCTCTCATCCACCTGTGCCCTCTTTTATAGGCTAGGCGAACAATCTGGGAAGAGGGGGCGTGGTAGAATGTAAGGGCTGCATTGGTGCGGTGGAATGGTCGTGAAACTACACGCAATGTAAGTCTGGACACTCATTTGATCAATACTTGATTGAAAAACAACCGTCACCCCCCACTGGATGGTGGGGCTGTAGGTTTTGGGGCACAACCGCCTGCAGATCAGTTTTGATGAGGATGCTCTGTACTCATGCGGATTATCACTTATCGAGCTAAAAATGAAAAAAAAAAAACGAGAGAAATTGAGCGACACAGGTTATGGCAGAATGCATGCTCTGGGATGGGTGGGGTGGGAGGGAGGAAAGCGAAATGTTAAAGAACCTAAGAAAATATATATTAGGAAAAATTATAAAACAAAGATCAATTAAAATTAATTTAAAAAAAACATCAATAATTTGATATTAGCAAAAAATAACTACAAATAAATAAATAAAATAAAACAGGAAAAATGTACTCAAAAAATCAAAAAAAAAAAAACAAAGAGAAGAAACAAAAGGAAAAAATATGAAACCACAACCAAAAAAAGAGCTACAGGAAGAGATTGAGAAGCCCAAAGGAGGACGTGGAACTAATCACAAAGAAATCAGGCAGAAGAAGGAAATGAAAAAGGAAATCAAACAACTCCATCCAATCAAAGCGGAAGAATGGAACAAAAGCCCTCTCAGAAAGCAGAATGGAGGAAGCAGAACAAAGGATATCAGACCTGGAAGATAAACAGAACAACTAAAAAGCTCAAGTAAAGATTATGAAAAATTTAAAAATACACAAAAGTGGTATAACCAGTGTCCTAGTTTGTCTTCCATTGCTTGTGACAAAAACACCTATGACCACCAACTTGGGGAGAAAGGGTTTATTCAGCTTACATCTCCCGGTCACAGTTCATCATAAGGAGCCCAAGGCAAGAACTCAGGGCAGGAACCTGGAGGAGAAAGCTGAAGCCTCAGGCCATGGGGAATGCTGTTCACTGGCTGCTCCCCTGGCTCATGCCCAGCCCCCTTCTTATACAGTACACAACCACCCGCCCAGGGTGGCACCAACTCTTTTGGGCTGGGCCCCCGACTGCTCGACCTCAAGACAGACTCCACACGATGGCCCACAGGCCAATCCAATGGAGCCAATTCCCCACTGAGGCTCCCTCAACCCAGGTGTGTATCAAGTTGACACTAAAGCTACTCCAGCACAACCAGAACTGTGGGACACTATGAAAAGATCAAACATCGGGGGCTGGAGAAAATGGCCTAGCGGTTAAGAGAACTGACGCTACTCGTCAGAGGACACCGGGTCACGATCCCCCACACCCCATGGTGGCCGAGAACATCTGAAATTCAATTCCAAGAGAACTCCATTTCCAAGGGAATGGACACCTCTTCTGACCTCCGTGCATTCACGACAACGGGTGCACAAACTTGCAATGAGACAGTACTTGATAACACACATAAAATAATAAATGCCGGGTGTGGTGGCTCATGCCTTTAACTCCTAGATTGGAGCCAGAGGCACAGCGGATTTCTGTGAGTTCGAGGCAAAGCCTGTTCTAACAGATGAGTTCCAGGACAGCCAGACTACAGGGGACCCTGTCTCAAAAGACTACTAAAAAAAAAAAGAAAAGATCAAACATCCACATCATAGAATAGAGAAGGAGAAGAATCACAAGAGAATGGTATTGATATTCTTCAACAGAATAATAGTTGAAATTTTGCCCCAAACTAAAAAAGACAAACCAATACAAATACAATGAAGCACATGGAGCTCCAAACAGACAAAATCAGAAACAGAAACTCTCTCATGATGCCAGCATCATAAGTTAAAATGCTAGACACCCAAAAAAAAAGAACAAAAAATCCTTAAAGCCACAAGAGAAAAACAGCAAGTACACTATAAGGGAAACCTATCAGAATTACAACTGACTTCTCAGTGCCAACTATGAAAGCAAGAAGAACTTGGAGCAAGCATTCCCAGTGTTAAAGGACAAATAGATGCCAACCCAGGTTACTATACCCAGCAAAAATGTTGAATTATAGTTGAGGAGAGAGAAAAACCTTCCATACATAAACAAGAGTGAAAGAATACATGTCTGGGAAAACCAACCCTTCAGAGAATACTTGAAGCAATTCAAATAACAGAAGAAAGGAGCAACCATCCCCAGGCACCTAGAAAAGAAACAATAAAAGCATAACTGAGAAGTAGAAACCTAAACCCAAACCAAAAATGGATAACAGGCAAAGGGAAGCAACACAAACCTATCAGTTCATACCTTAAATATTAATGGACTAAATTCCCAATCAAAGACATAGACTGGGAGATTGGATTAGAAACAAAACCCATCATATGCTGTCTATAAGAAACACATCTTCCTTCAAGGACAGGCACCACCTTAAAGTGAAAGGATGGAAAAAATATTCCAAGTAAAGGTACCAAAAAGAAAGCAGGTGTGCTATTTTTTAATAACATTTTTTTATTGATGCTTGTGCATTTCATACATCACTTTCCAATCAGTGTTGCTATTTTAATATCAGCAAAATAGATTTCAAAGTAAAGAGTATCAGAAGAGACAAAGCAAGGCCATTACATTTTTATCAAAGAAACAATTCACAAGAAAATTTCAACAATTTTGAATATATATGCACCAAACCAGGTGTGCACCAAACTTATAAAGACAATTCTCCAGGACCACAATCACAGTCTACCCCAGTACACTCATAGTAGGGGACTTCAATACCCCACTGAGTCATTTGGACAGGTCAACAGGACAAAGAAAAACAAGGAGAGACATCGAACTGAACAATATGATACACCAAATGGACCTCACAGACATCTACCGAATATTCCACCCTAATACCAGAGAATACATTCCTTTTTTTTTTTTTTTTTTTTTGTTTTTCAAGACACCGGTTTCCCTGTAAGCCCCAGCTGTCCTGGAACTCACTCTGTAGACCAGGCTGGCCGGAACTCACAAAGATCCACCTGCCTCTGCTAGCAGATTAAGCATTGCACCACGCCCGGCTGAGAATACACGTTCTACCAGCACCACAGATCATTCTCCAAAATCAACCACATACTGACACAAAAAACTCCACAATATAAAAAAATTAAATATTTTTATTATTAGATTGAAATAATTTCAGCATCTCTATCAGACCACAGTGCAATAAAGCTCAATACAACACCAGGATAAGCCCTATTATCCACAAGAACACATGGAAATAAACAAACACCTCTGAATAACGCTGGTCAAGGATGAAGAAGAAATAAAAGCATTCCTGGAACTGAATGACAAATAATACAACAGAACAAAACCTATGGGATACATTAAAGCAGTCCTAAGAGGGAAGTTTTATAGCCCTGGAGGCCTACATTAGAAAAACAGAAAGAGCACAAGTGAGACGATCTGAACACTGCAGCTAAAAAGCACTTGAGACAACAACAGATGAACCTAAACACAACAGACAGAAGAAATAACAAAAATCAGAGCAGAAATCAATGAAATAGAACAAAGAAAACAATACAAAAACTCAATGAATCAAAAAATTGGTTCTTTGAAAGAATAAACAAGATAGAAGACCTCTAGCCCAGTTAAACAAAAGAAAGAAGGAACAACTCCAATCAATACAATCCATGAAAAGGGAAATACACAACAGGCAATGGAAAGAACCAGAAAATCATACAGAAGAATCAAAAACCTATACTCTACCAAGTTTGAAAACCTAGAAGAATGGATGAATATCTGAAATCCTGGGAATCACCAAAGCTCAACCAAAAAGAGATCAACAGCTTAAACAGACCCATAATATATGAAGAAATTGAAGATGTATAGAAACCTCCCAACTAAAAAACCCCAGGCCCAGACGGTTTCACGCAGAATGTATAAAACATTTCATAAAGACTTACAACCATTATTACTGATATTGTTTAGAAGGATAAAACGAGGGAATTCTTCCAAAATTCCTTCTATGAAGCCAGTCACTCTATACCAAAACCAGCAAAAGAATACAACCAAAAAAGGAGAACTATAGAGCAACCTCCCTAATGCACAGATCCAAAATTCTAAACAGATACTAGCAAATGCCATACAGACCCACATCAGACCAAGTTGGATCAATACCAGAGATGCAGGGATGGATTCAACATACGAAAATCAATAAATATCATCAAGCATATAAATGGACTGAAAGACAAAAACCACACCATCATCTCAATTGATGCAGAAAAGCCTTTGTCAAAATCCAGCATCCCTTCATGCTTAAAGTCCTAGAAGATTGATTGGAGGGATCATTCCTCAATGTAATCAAAGCATATACAGGAAACCTCAGCCAATATCATCCTAAATGGGAATGACAGAAGCATTCCTTTAAAGGTAGGAACTTGCAAGGCTGCCCCCTGTCACCACTCCTCTTCAATATAGTGCTTGAAAAACACTTGCTAGGGCAATAAGGCAGAAAAGGAAATTAAGGAGTACTAATTGGAAAAGAGAAGCCCAAGCTGTCCTATTTGCTTGATGATATGATTGTTTACTTAAGGATGCTAAAAACTCCACCAGAAAACTCCTAGAAACAATTAACAGCTTCAGCAAAGTGGCAGGATACAAATTACCCTAAAAAAAATATCAAAAACAACAGAGAAAGAATAAGAGGGAGAGACCTTCTCCATTCACAATAGCCTCAAATTAAAATACCTAGGAACAAACCTACCAAAGACACCAAGAGCTCTACAACAAAAAATTTAAACCTTAAAGAAAGAAATTGAAGAAGATCAAAATATGGAAAAACCTCCCATGCTTATGGATGGGAAAATTAACATAGTAAAAATGTCCATTCTTTACCCCAAACTCTTGAATAGATTTAAAAGCAATCCCAATTAAATCCCCCAAAATTTCTTCACAGGCTTGGAAAAAAGTCCTTAATATTCATTGGAAAAAACAAAATAGCCAAAACAACCCTGAGTAGAAAAGAGCAACACAGGGGAGATCTCTATACACTTCAAACTATACTCAGGGTATAGTCAAAAAAACAGCCTGGTACTGGCACAAAACAGACCTGTTGACCATGGAACAAAACTGAAGATCCAAACTTGAGCATACAATGTAATTTCAGCCATCCATATTTGAAAGGGGGCCAGAAGACACAAGGAGAAAGGACAGCATCTTCAGCAGTGTGTGTGGCAAAACTGGATCACCACTTGTAGAAGAATCTATTTAACCCCTACCTCTCGCTCCTTACAAAAGTTCAACCCCAGATGGATAAAGACTCAACATTGAAACCCCAAACCTAATGGCAATAGAAGACAAAGTTGGCAGCAGATACAAGACATAGGTGTAGGAAAAAGACTCCTTATATAAACAGCAGCTCCACAAGAATTAAGGTCAACAATTGACAAATGGGACCTCATTAAACTCAAGAGCTTCTGTACATCAGAAGAAAACAATCAAGGAAGTGAAGAGAAATCCCAAAGTAGTGGGAGGAAACCTTCACTGCAGAACATCTGACAAAGCATTGATTTCCAGAATATATTAAACTACTCAAAAAAACAAAGAAGAAAGAAAACAAATGAATCACTCAATGAGACAAGCAAAGAGCTGAAAGAAACTTGACAAGTGGAGGAATTAGAGAGATGGCTGGAGAAACATCTTAAAAAGTGTTCACATCATTAATCATTAAGGAAATGCAACCAAGAATCACTTTAAAATATCATCTCTCTCCAATAAGAGACTGGCTAGGATCAAGAAAAACAAATGATACCAAGTGCTGGAGAGGTTGTGGGGAGAAAGAACACTCATCCATGCTGGTGGGATGTAAACTTGTAAAAGCCACTATGGGAAGCAGTAGGAGAACCCTTGGAAGACTTGGAATAAACTTGCCACCCGACCGGCCATTCCACTCCTGGGCATGTACCCACAAGACTCATCTACTGCAGAGATACATGCACAACCATGTTTATTCAGCTCTCCTCACAATAGCAAGAGGCTGGAACCAACCCAAATGCCCAACTGACGAGTGGATAGAGAAATGTGGTACATCTACACAATGGAGTTCTATGCAGCAGTAAAGAAAGATGACATCATGAGCCTTGCAGGTAAATGGTTGGAGGCTAAAGATATCATGCTAAGTGAGTAACAAATCCCAGAAAAACCAAACGACGAATGGTACCCTCATCTGTGGATGCTAGTGCCAGTTACCTAGTTGTAAGTATTTCTTGTGCACGGCCCCTTGAACCTTTTCCAAGTAGTTGGGAGTGATGCATATTGGAAACAACAACAACAACATGAACATCAACAGAAAGGACTACATCAAAGAGCTGACTAAAATGGTGAACTTCTGCTCAAAACAGTCAACATCCACATGGAGAATTTTGAGAAAGACTAAGAAAGAGATGAGAAGCATGTTTGGCAGAATGCATGTTCAGGTAAAAGAATTTTTTTTTCCTTTTATCTATCTATCTATCTATCTATCTATCTATCTATCTACTGCTTAGTTTGCCTTACAATTAGGTATTTGGTGCTAGCATCCACAGATGAGGGATACCATTTGTTGTTTGTTTTTCTGGGACTGTGTTGCTTCACTTAGCATAATGTCTTCTAGTTCCATCCATTTTCCTACAAAGCTCATGATGTCATCTTTCTTTTGCTGCATAGAACTCCATTGTGTAAATGCACCACATTTTCTCTATCCACTCATTTGTTGAGGGGCATTTGGGTTGGTTTCAGCTCTTCACTACTGTGAAGAAAGCTTCAGTAAACACAGATGTGCATGAATTTTTGTGGTAGGATGAGTCTTGTGGGTACATACCAGTAGTGGTATGACTGGGTCAGGTGATAGACTCATTTTGAGTCTTTTAAGGGTTGTCCACGTTGCTTTCCATAGTGGCTGTATGAGTTTCCATTCCCTCCCTGCTGCTTTTACTTTCTGATCTGTCTGCAACTGTCCTTTCATGTCCAATTTTCAAGGGCAATTATGAAGCCCTCCTATTCCTGCAAGTCAGCAGTGGCACAGCAGGTGGGGTTGATAATGTACTGAAGCAAAACGTCAAGCTCCCTGCCCTCAGCTCTGCTAGTCAAAGAGCATGTCAAAGAACAAATCCTGCCAACTGCTGGAATCACCATCCATCCAGTGCTCCAGAAATAGAGACCTCTCCCCGAGGAACATGAGGAGAAATTTCATTGGCAAGGACAGCATTGACCCCAATTTCCCCATCTTAGACTTCACCAATTCTCTCTCCTCTGAAAATCTCTGTCTTCTAGTTTGTTTGTCTTCTAGTTTGTCTGTCTTCTAGTTTGAGACAGGCGATGGGTATCAGAATCTTCAGGGCTCAGGACAAAGTCCTTCGAAGTTCTTCTTGGTTTGCAATATATTGATCATGAGGGAGGGCCTATCTTCAGTCACCTTCTAAAGTCTAGCATCTGATGAGGCACTGGGCAAGGGGGGTCCTTGCTCTTCCCAGCCATTGCTGGAGAGCCATCTGTGCTCTTCCTCCACTGTGTGACTGTCGGGCTCCCTAGCATTGCTAGCCTGTGCTTAAGTGTGGCAATGTGTAGGAATGTTTGTCTCTGGGTGAAAGGTGAGCTTTTTATTTATGCTTTTATCAGGACCTCTTGTGAATGCCAACCACTTGTTTGGGGTGTCCACCTGTAGAGCTGTTTCTGTGTGGTTCCCATGGGGGTCCATTTCTCATGAAAAACCGTCATTCTGGTGTGAAGCTCCAGAAGTGTACCATCAAGAATCTAGGTCTTGGGGCTGGAGAGATAGCCTAGTGGTTAAGAGCACCGACTGCTCTTGCAGAGGACCTGGGTTCAATCCCCAACACCCACATGGTGGCTAAGAACCATCTGTAACTCCAATTCCAGGAGAATTCCAGTTCCAGAGGAATCCAAGACCGTCTTCTGACCTCCGTGGCATTGCAGACACGGGTGCACAGACTTCCGTGCAGACAGTACATTCATACACATACAAAAAAAAAAAAAAAAGACGCTTCCTGCATTTCATACAGGATTGTTGCATATATGCTCATGAGACTGATTTTGTGTCCTAGCCTCCATATTTTCTTATGACTCTGTAATTAAAATTGAGCACTTCTAACAAATATTACATATCTTTCTTATTATCCATCTACTGCATGTATTCAGTCCATTTATATTTTACAAAATTATGGGTAACTTGAATTTATATGTAATTACCTTTTTATTTATTTTATCTTTGACTTATTTATGGTCCTCATTTTCTTTCCTACCTATTTTCAGTTGAAATATTATTTACTGCTCATTTTTTTCTTTGTTAGCATGTTAATTCTGAAGTTATCTTACTCTTTCTTTAGTATCTGTTAGTTTCTACGGTATCAATACAAATGATTACCTTTACTTTATTCCAAAATGTCCAAAACTTTCATATTCATTTTCTGTCCCTGTTTGATGATTCTAGTCATGCATTCCTGGTTCTGCATTTAATTTAAACTCCAGCAGACATTACCATCATTGTTTCATGCAGTCAGCATTTATCTACATTCCCATATATTCTCCCATTATATTATTCCTCATTTCCTCCAAGATTTCCATGTTTCCATCTGGAATCACTTTCCAAGGCCTGAGGAGTTGGCTCTGGGCTCCTTAGTGTGGCTTGTTTCTGACGAATTCTCTCACTTGTCTCTGTCTGAAAATATAAATTTTACTTTTATTCTTTTAAATAATGTATTTATTCTGTATATGTACTTATATTGGTTGCTTTTCTTTTGCTGGGATAAAGCAGCATGACCAAGGCCGCTTACAGAAGGAAGAGTTTTATTTTACTTATGGTTCCCGAGGGGTAGAAGTCCGTCATGACCGGGAAGCATGATAGCAAAGGCGGCCAGAAAAGAAAACTGAGCACTCACGTCTTCCAACGGGCACAGAAGGTAGAGAGAGAAACTGGAAATTAGACAAGGCTTCCGAGCTTGCAAGCCCACCTCCAGTGACCAGCTTCCTCCAGCAAGGCCACGCCTCCTACAGCTCCACAAACACCACCACTAACCTGGGCCAAGTGTTCACATCCTGGGAGCCTACCGGAATAGTCTCACTCAAACTACCACAGTGTGTTTGTGAATGTGTGTGAAGGTTAGAGGACAACTTGGGGGAGTCGGTTCTCTCCTGCGGCCATGTGGGTTCAGGGAATCAGACTCAGGTGGTCAGGCTCGGCTGCAAGAACTTTCATCCACTCGCCAGCGTGCCCCATCACCTTCCCAGTTTTGTTTCTTGTTTTGGTTTGGTTTTTGATATTCTGAGACAGATTGTATCCTTATAGCCCAAGGTCAAACTCAATCAGCTGGCCTCAATCTCACAGAGCTCCACCTGTCTCTGCCTCTGCCTCCCCAGTGCTAGGACTCTTCAATCCATGTGCCATCATGCCCTGCCCACCTGCCTCTGCCTCTGCCTCTGCCTCCCCAGTGCTNAGGTTTACCTGATGAAAAGAGACAACCCGGCGGTTGTGTAGACAGCACTATAACATAGATGCTAGAGCTTCAAATAAACGTTTATAGTTTCCTAATGCTACAGTTCAACTCATAATTCACTCAGGCTATGAGTCTCCATACGAATTAAATATACAGCCGTCCTGTGTATCATTTGGGATGAAGAATGTTGGACAAAAAACCAGACTACCTGTTGACCAATGGGAGAGTTACAAAAGACTCGCGATAGATTACACAATAACTTGAGTAACACGGTATCACATCCTACGAGAAAGAATTAGCAGGAGATATGTGTCAGTATGCCGATCTTACTTTTTGACCAAGTTCAGCTGGAGTGTCACAATATGAAGACACTAAGTATTAGATGAGAAGACAGCATTTACTTTCCTTCAGCCATCTAGATTCGTTTTAGCCGCCAAAGTGGTGGCTGGCAAAACTCGGATCACCAACTTTGAGAACGAAAAATCCTATTTAAACCCCCTCTATAGTCCTCCTGTCTGCTCTGTTTTTGATTAGTTTCTCTCTCTTGCTTACAGGATGCATAAATGGATCAGAGATAGTCCTGTTGCCTAGATGGAATTAAGAAGAGCCTCCATAAACAGCCCAAAACCCTGAAGGCAAAAGAAGATTCTAAAGACATGTTGGAAGTCTAGAACTTTGTAAAAGACATTAGGTGTTAGCGGAAACACCTTACCTAATCAACAGAGCAGCTGCACAAGAATAAGGTCAAAAATTGGCAAATGGGACCTAATTAACTCAGAGCCTTCTGTAACATACAGAGAAAATCAAGGAAGTGGGAAGAGAAATCCCAAGAAGTTGGGGCCAAGGAAACCTTCACTGCCAGATACATCTGACAAAGCAATTAATTTTTCCAGACATACGGTCTTCTGCCTTGGTGAATTGCTTCAATATTTATGAAGATGTATGGTTTTCCAGATAGGTATGTCCATCATCTTGTTTATGCATGGAGATTGTTCTTAACCTCGTCTCCTTCAACTATAATTGACATTTTGGCTAGGTATAGTAACATGGGTTGGCACCTATAGTCCTCTAACACTGGAATCTTACTACTCACAAAACGAAGAGAAGAAACAAATGAATCACTCATAGACAAGCAAAAGAGCTGAACAACCTTGATCAAGTGGAGGAAATAGAGATGGCTGAGAACATCTTAAAAAGTGTTCAACATCATTAATCATTAAGGAAATGCAAATCAAAATCACTTTAAAATATATCATCACTCCTCATGTAGAACTGGCTAGGATCAAGAAAACAAATGATACCAAGTGCTGGAGAGGTTGTGGGGAAAAGGGAACATCATACCCTTGCTGTTGGGAATGTAAACTTTGCAGCCACTATGGGAAGCAGTATGGAGAACCCTTGGAAGACTTGGAATAAACTTGCCCACCGACCCGGCCATTCCACTCCTGGGCATGTACCCACAAGACTCATCTACTGCAGAGATACATGCACAGCCATGTTTTTTTCAGCTCTCCTCACATAGCAAGGAGCTGGAACCAACCCCAAATGCCCAACTGACGAGGGGATTAGAGAAAATGTGGTACATCTACACAATGGAGTTCTATGCAGCAGTAAAAAAGATGACATCATGAGCCTTGCAGGTAAATGGTTGGAGCTAGAAGATATCATGCTAGTGAAGTAAATAATCCCAGAAAAACAAAACGCGAATGGTATCCCTACTATCTGTGGATGCTAGTCCAGTTACCTAGTTTTAAGTATTCTGTCGCGGCCCCTTGAGCCTTTTCCAAGTTGGGAGTGATGCATATTGGAAACAACAACAACAACATGAACATCAACGAAAAGGACTACATCAAAAGAGCTGACTAAATGGTGAACTTCTGCATACAAACAGTCAACATCCACATGAGAATTTGAGAAAGAGAAAGAGATGAGAAGCATGTTTGGGGAGTTATGTAGTAAAAGAATTTTTTCTTTTTCTTCTTCTATCTATCTATCTATCTATATTACTATCTATATACTGCTTAGTTTGCCTTACAATTAGTTATTTGGTGCTAGCATCCACAGATGAGGGATACCATTTGTTGTTTGTTTTCTGGACTTGTCGTGTTGCTTTCACTTAGCATAAGATGTGCTTCATGTTCCGATCCATTTTCCTCAAAGCTCATGATGTCATCTTTCTTTTGCTGCATAGAACTCCATTGTGTAGATATGCACCACATTTTCTCTTATCCACTCATTTGTTGAGGGGCATTTGGGTTGGTTTCAGCTCTTCACTATGTGAAGAAAGCTCAATAAACACAGATGTGCATGAATTTTTGTGGTAGGATGAGTCTTGTGGGTACATACCACGTAGTGGTATGACTGGGTCAGGTGATAGACTCATTTTGAGTCTTTTAAGGGTTTACATTGCTTTCCATAGTGGCTGTATGAGTTTCCATTCCCTCCCTGCTGCTTTTTACTTTCTGATCTGTCTGCAACTGTCCTTTCATGTCCAATTTTCAAGGGCAATTATGAAGCCCTCCTATTCCTGCAAGTCAGCAGTGGCACAGCAGGTGGGGTTGATAATGTACTGAAGCAAAACGTCAAGCTCCCTGCCCTCAGCTCTGCTAGTCAAAGAGCATGTCAAAGAACAAATCCTGCCAACTGCTGGAATCACCATCCATCCAGTGCTCCAGAAATAGAGACCTCTCCCCGAGGAACATGAGGAGAAATTTCATTGGCAAGGACAGCATTGACCCCAATTTCCCCATTTTAGACTTCACCAATTCTCTCTCCTCTGAAAATCTCTGTCTTCTAGTTTGTTTGTCTTCTAGTTTGTCTGTCTTCTAGTTTGAGACAGGCGATGGGTATCTGAATCTTCAGGGCTCAGGACAAAGTCCTTCGAAGTTCTTCTTGGTTTGCAATATATTGATCATGAGGGAGGGCCTATCTTCAGTCACCTTCTAAAGTCTAGCATCTGATGAGGCACTGGGCAAGGGGGGTCCTTGCTCTTCCCAGCCATTGCTGGAGAGCCATCTGTGCTCTTCCTCCACTGTGTGACTGTCGGGCTCCCTAGCATTGCTAGCCTGTGCTTAAGTGTGGCAATGTGTAGAAATGTTTGTCTCTGGGTGAAGGGTGAGCTTTTATTTATGCTTTTATCAGGACCTCTTGTGAATGCCAACCACTTGTTTGGGGTGTCCACCTGTAGAGCTGTTTCTGTGTGGTTCCCATGGGGGTCCATTTCTCATGAAAAACCGTCATTCTGGTGTGAAGCTCCAGAATGGTACATCAAGAATCTAGGTCTTGGGTGGAGAGATAGCCTAGTGGTTAAGAGCACCGACTGCTCTTGCAGAGGACCTGGGTTCAATCCCCAACACCCACATGGTGGCTAAGAACCATCTGTAACTCCAATTCCAGGAGAATTCCAGTTCAGAGGAATCCAAGACCGTCTTCTGACCTCCTGGCATTGCAGACACGGGTGCACAGACTTCCGTGCAGACAGTACATTCATACACATACAAAAAAAAAAAAAAAAAAAAAGAACCTAGGTCTCACTGATCACAGCCCTCTGCTTCAGCTGCTGATGTCACACTGACAGGATCTGTCCTGTGTGTCTGACAGCAATGATTCATTTTTGATTTACTGGCAACCTACATCACATATGAAAGAGAAACCTTCCTTGCTTTTTTGGCTTTAGTTTTTCTTTTCTGTGTGATGTGAGAGGGTCTCATGGAGCACAGTCTGGTCTCAATATCATTGTATAGACAAGAATGACACAAACCCCTGATTTTCCTGCCTCTGCCTCCTATCTTTTGTCATTGTCTCTCTCTGGATGAGACAGGCCTCTACCTTTAAAGAGCAGAAGCTTTGGCTGTGGTCATAGCTGTTGGATTTCTATGTTACAGAAGGATTTCATCAGATTTTTGGAGTTGTTGAACCTCCATATACTGAGTTTCTTTCAAAGGTGGTTGGCATTTGGGGTTTGCTTTGTTTATTATTTGTTTTTTGTTTGTTTGTTTGCTTAACTTGAGATTGCTTTATCTCTCTTAGCTAGCCCTGTTTTTCTTGGTTGACACCTTTTTATTTATCTTTGCCATATTTTATTTTGATTTTTCCCTCCTTTTCATTTAATACTTTCCTTAGTACACAAGTTTTGTGCAGTAATGAGGAACTAGATCAGGACAATCCCATGCATGTATATAAGGGCCCTTGATCTTATTGGTCTTTTACTTTCTGCAAACCACTTCCTGTTTTCCATGGTAATATCCATCTCTCCTCATATTCCACATCTCTCCTCATATTCCACATATGAGAGAAAACAAATGACACCTGTCTGTGCAGCTGGCTTGCTCCTGGACAAACAATTTTATTTTGTTCCTTCAGTATTCCTGGGACTGACAGAATTTCATCTTTCTTTGGGCTGGTTATGGGTTGAGAATGGGACCCTTGCCCTTGATTCTGCTTCTGGGATATATTACTCATTGATTGCCCATATATGGAACAATCCTTGAATCTCTATGTGAGCATATCTTGATTCTGAAGTATGATAGCATGATTTTTTTAATGTTATGAAAATTGGTGTGGAGGATTCAATTGTCTCATTAAGCATGTTCACGTCTGAGATCAGGGATTTCTTAGGACCACCTGAAGCACAGGTAGGAGCTGGGTTCTTCAGCCAGGTGGATTGTTTGGTTTGATTCAATCATCTTTGATTTTATTCAATTATTGGGGAAATTTTCATCTATTATTCTGTTCAAGATCTGATCAATACCATTCTCTTGGGATTCTTCTCTTTCCTCTATCCCTATGATGGAGAGGTTTGATTTTTTCATAGTGTCCTACATTCCCTGGTTGTTCCAGCTTTTTTGTAGTTTTATATTTTTTCATAATCTTTAACTTGAGGTTTTTAGTTGTTCTGTGTTATCTTCCAGGTCTGATATTTGTTCTGCTTCCTCCATTCTACTTCTGAAGCTTTTTCTGTTCCTTTCCTCTTGATTAGATGAGTGTTCGATTCCCCTTTTCATTTCATCTTGTGATTTCTTTAGTATTTCTGCTTCCTTTTGGAGCTTCTCAATCTCTTCCTGTAGCTCCATGCTTTGCTGGTTAGTTTCCTTTTTCAGTGTTTCCACTTCCTTCCGGTGTTTGTCATTCTCTAGGTCCTTCTTGAGTTTTTCATTCTCTCTCCTTAGTTCTCTGACTTGTTCTTTATATTCTTTGATTTCTCTGAATATGTCTGCAAATTGTTCCTCTAACATCTGTGTCCTGGGCCATCCCCATGGGAATCCCACTGTAGGAATCTCTCATAGGGTTGGTAGAGCTTGGTGTGGAATTATCCTGCACTTTTCCCATGTTGTCCCTTCTTCGTGTCCCTGGCATTTGGGTTTCTCTTTGCCTGTATTCCAATGCGACTCCCGAATACCTCTTCACTGTGTTGAAGGCTTGCTTTGCTTGCATCCTTCAGATGCTTTTGTTGTTTGTTTGATTTGTTTTTCTCCTTGCTTATGGAGTTTTGACTTGTCTAGGTTTCAGCTTTCAATTTTATTTATATATTGGAGGTATAACTCATTCTTCCCCTTCTGTTCTGAAGGTTCTCAAAAAAAATCCACTTGGACACTCCCTCAGCAATTCCAGTTGGTGTGGGAGGGGTAATGCCTGGCTTAGCTCTGTGCTTCAGATGGTCCTGGGAAATCTATCTAAGCTCTGTGCACTCAAGTCTCACAGTGGCAACAGGCCCACCTCTTATACCAGCTATCAGGGAAACTCCACCCCCACAAGACAATGATTTAATTATCCAACAGACCAGTGATAGAATTATCCAAGAATCTGCCTGGCTCCTACCTGTGCTTCTGGTGATCCTGGGAAATCCCCTCTGTGCACTCCCTGGCTTTTCATCAGACAGAAACTACACTCATATGCTGCCCCCTTGTGGTGGCTTTACCACACTCTGTCCCATGTGCTGGTTTTACTGGGGCTTCTGTCTCTATTCATGTCCCCAGAGGAAAAACCAGCTTTAAAAATTTTTCTTGTGGTTTGTTTGTTTGCTTGAGAAAGGCTCTCACAATGTAGCCATAGCTGCTTCCCTGGAACTCACTACAAAGACCAGCCTGGCCTCATACTCAGGAGATCCCCTGCCTCTGACTCCCAAGAGTTTTTATTTATTTTCTATTTTGTATGTTGGTCTGTTCTGCACTGGATATCATTATGTAACCCAAGGGGGGTTCACAACTACACCAATCCACTGGAAGTGATTGTCCTACTGGCTGATGCACGGGAAAACCATCCCCTCTGAGGCCCTGCCCCCGAACCATCCCGACACCATTCATGACATCCTGGAACTGGCGGCTGAAGACTGATGTGACCCTGCACCTCCATCCCTGAATGCATTGTTCACTATCACCATGGAGGAGCTCAGGGTAAATGGCCATGTGGCAGGTAAGGCTTTTATTTTCATAATAGACATGGGCGCTATGTGGTCAGTTCTCCCCTCCTACTCAGGCAAAACTTTCCCCTTGCAGCTCTCCCTGGTGGGTGTTGATGGAAAAACCCACAATCTTAAGAGTACAGGCCCTTGGAGGGATCATTCCTCAATGTAATTAAAGCCATATACAGGAAACCCACAGCCAACATCATCCTAAATGGAGAAAAGACAGAAGCATTCCCTTTAAAGGTAAGAACTCGGCGAGGCTGCCCCCTGTCACCACTCCTGTTCAATATAGTGCTTGAAACACTTGTTAGAGCAATAAGGCAAGAAAAGGAAATTAAAGGAGTACTAATTGGAAAAGAGGAAGTCAAGCTATACCTATTTGCTGATGATACGATTGTCTACTTAAGGGATGCTAAAAACTCCACCAGAAAACTCCTAGAAACGATTAACAGCTTCAGCAAAGTGGCAGGATACAAAACTAACCTTAAAAAAATCAATGGCTGGGGGCCGGAGAGATAGCCTAGCGGTTAAGAGCGCCGACTGCTCTTACAGAGGACCCCGGTTCGATCCCCAGCACCCACATGGCAGCCAAGAACCACCTGAAACTCTAATTCCAGGAGAACTCCAGTTCCAGGGGAATCCGAGACCCTCTTCTGACCTCCACGGCATTTCACAACATGGGTGCACAAACCTACATGCAGACAGTACATTCATACACATAAAAATAAATAAAATTAAAAAAAAATCAATGGCCTTTCTTTACACCAACAACAAGCAACTGGAGAAAGAATTCAAAGAGACCTTCCCACTCACAATAGCCTCAAAAACAATAAAATACCTAGGAACAAACCTAACCAAAGACACCAAAGATCTCTACAACAAAAATTTTAAACCTTTAAAGAAAGAAATTGAAGAAGACATCAGAAGATGGAAAAACCTCCCATGCTCATGGATTGGGAAAATTAACATTGTAAAAATGTCCATTTTACCAAAACTCTTGTATAGATTTAATGCAATCCCAATCAAAATCCCCAAGAGTTTCTTCACAGGCTTGGAAACAAAAGTTCTTAAATTCATTTGGAGAAACAAAAGACCCCGAATAGCCAAATCAATCCTGAGTGAAAAGAGCTACACAGGAGGGATCTCTATACCAGATTTTAAACTATACTACAGGGCTATAGTCATAAAAACAGCCTGGTACTGGCACAAAAACAGACCTGTTGACCAATGGAACAAAACCGAAGATCCAAATCTGAGCACATACAATTTCAGCCATCTCATATTTGACAAGGGGGCCAAGAAACCACAATGGAGAAAAGACAGCATCTTCAGCAAGTGGTGTTGGCAAAACTGGATCACCACTTGTAGAAGAATGAAATTAAACCCCTACCTCTC
>VZQC01004349.1:58100-323365 GCA_009823505.1 Rhizomys pruinosus
GCAGACAGTACACTCATACACATAAAAATAAATAAATAAAAATTAAAAAAAAAAAAGAATGGGAAACCTCAACTAAGTACAGCAAATTTTGTTACACAAATTCCAAGTACTAATTTACATAATGGAACATATTCTCCTATATATGACCTACCACATATAAGTGACTTATTTCATACAATAGGGAATGTTTCCATGAGATACTTTAACTTCTGGCATTATGGAATAATTTATAACCTAAGATTCATGGTATTAAATTATGCCACTGATCACATGAGCTGAAAAGTTTTTCTTTGCTGGGCGTGGTGGCGCACACCTTTAATCCCAGCCCTTGGGAGGCAGAGGCAGGCGGAGTTCAAGGCCAGCCTGCTCTACAGAGCAATCTCCAGGATAGCTGAGACTAAAGGGAGACCTTGCCTCAAAAAAAAAACCAACTGACTGAAATAGTGAACTTCTGCTCAAAACAGTCAACTTCCTCATGGAGAATATTGAGAAAGACTGAGAAAGAGATGAAAAGCATGTTTGGCAGAATGCATGAGCTCTGGTGGGGTGGGGGAATGGGTGGGAACACTGGTCTAGATTTGTTAAAAAATAAAAATAAATTTATGTGAAAAAAAAGGTGTCAACTAAGAAAAATGGAGCTAACTAAGAAAGATAAAGCAAGCCCAATTTGGACAAACAAAAAAGCAAACAAATAATAAACAGAACAAACCCCAAATGCAAACCACCTTGGAAAGAAACTCACTCTATGGAGGTTCAACAACCCCAAATGTCTGAGTGATATCCTTGTCTAATGTAGAAATTCAACAGCTATGACCACAGCCAAAGCTTCTGTTCTTTAAGGGTAGAGGCCTGTTTCAGCCAGAGTTCTCCATGGTCAGAGGTCTGTTGTTCCTCACAGTGCCTCCCTGTGAGGTCAGAGCAAGACATGGACCATTCACCAGGCACAAGCCATACTGGTTGTCCTCACTTTCTGCTCATAAGGGCAAGGAAATTATAATGGTGTGAGAGGCTGGTCACAGGTTGAGTAGGGGCCTGAAGAGGCTGGTTACACTCAAGTTGGCAGGCCCCTAGGCTCCCAGGCAACCATCTTCCCACCACTGTCCCTAACTCCTCAAGGATTCCACAATATCTGCAAAGCACTGTCACCTGATGGGAACCAGTGTTCAAAAGCATGATTCTTTGTGAACATTTGACACCCAAACAAATCATAACAAGGACCCTGTCTTCTTGAAAGAACTCAAACATAAGGCTTCCTGGGTGCTGCATGCTTGGCTCAAGCTCTCCCAACTGAGTTTTATATGCAGCCTGATTCAGGGATGTTTTTTCCCCACAGGATCTCATAAAGTCTATCTAAACTAGGTCTTATTATGTAGCAGTGGAAGACCTTAAATTCCTGAACCTTCTTCTATTGCTGTCCCTGGTCTTGATTTAGAAGCTAGCACCACTGCCTAGATGACACTAGTGTATTACTCAGGGACTTCCTTAAGCAGGTTAGCAGTGGACTGGGTTGGAGGACTAGAGAGAGGACACAGTGCTCCCCCATTCTACCCTAGCTCTGAAAATATCACAGTCACTAGGCAGTGGTTCCCAGGACTGTCCCCTGTGCATCCAGGTAGGGGTGAAAGGATGCTCTGGCAGACAGTCCTCAAGTCTGACCTCTGTGCAGAAGCATGAAAAAGAACAAGAGACAGCTTCCTGTGAAGCTGGTGCCCAGACCAGGGAGCCGATGGCATCCGAGACAGTCTGAGCCTTGCCTAGAGCTTGAGGTTTCCTCCACTTGCCCATTGGGCAGTCTTCCACCTCTCAGAGTCAGTTAGCTCTAAGGAAAACTTGGAGTTTGCTTTAAGGTAGATACTGGAATCTGGATGTTGGTACATGCCTGTAATCCCAGGATTTGGACATAGTGCGTTCCATTGTAGCTTGGGCAATGGAATAAGACTCTGTCTTGAAAACAGAACAAAATGGGAGTGCTGGGGCTAGAGCTCAGTTGTGTGTAGCATGCCTGGGTCCCTGGGCACTTGAACCCCATAAAATGCAATCAGGTGTCGGGTACATGCCTGCTGTCCCAGCACTGGATGGTACACATAAGACAATCAGGTATTAAAAGTCAGAGTGTGAGATGTGACACACTGTGTTAAACACAATCATCCACCAAAACCTTAATGTCAAGATCAGAGAAAGCACGCATCTCTGAAAGCATGTGAGAAAATTCAAACTGAAAACTAGAATAAATAACTTTGACCACAACAATACTATGTTCTATGTTCTGTTAGATGTTATGTCATTATGCAGAAAGAGACTTGGGGCTGGAGAGATAACTCAGCAGTTAAGAGCACTGTGTGCTCTTACAGAAGACTGGGATTCAGCTCCCAGCACCAACATAGCACCTGACAACCATCCTTAATTCCAGTTCCAGAGCATCCAAAGCCTTCTTTTCGCCACCACTGACATTGCACACATGGGTACACTTATATAGACACAGACAAACATTTGTAGGTTTAATACAAAAAAGAAACAGGAAAGACTCATCTTCAGATTTAAAACTGTCTACAAATTGGGGGCTGGAGAAATAGCCTAGTGGTTAAGAGCACCGACTGCTCTTGCAGAGGACCCAGGTTTGATCCCCCGCACCCACATGGTGGCTGAGAACCATCTGTAACTTCAATTCTGGGAGAACTCCAGTTCCAGGGGAATCCGACACCCTCTTCTGACCTCCGTGGCATTGCGCTACACGGGTGCACAAACCTACATGCAGACAGTACATTCATACACATAGAAAAAAAAACTGTCTACAAATCATAGTGAAATCATGCCTTACAGAGAAGGTACATTTGAATGTGTCCTAAAACTGTATTTGGAAATAGAAATAATAATTTTTTTAAACTAACCATGTCCCCAAAGACCCAAAACTCTATAAAATACTTTAATATTATGAAAACTTGTTTGAATCTTTATCTCAGGTGCTAAAGGAGAGCAACCAGGAGGTGGCAGCATAAATCCATCAGAATATCCAACTAGACTTTATTTCCAGCAAAGACAATCAAACCATAATTTTTGTTGAAATTTAAATTATGTGTTGACTGTTTAATTATAAAACTTTGAGAAGAGGGGATGGAGAGATGGCCTAGCGGTTAAGAGCGCCAACCACTCTTACAGAGGACCCGGGTTCGATCCCCAGCACCCACATGGCAGCTGAGAACCGTCTGAAACTCCAATTCCAGGAGAACTCCAGTTCCAGGGGAATCTGACACCCTCTTCTGACCTCCACAGCATTGCATGACATGGGTGCACAAACCTACATGCAGAGAGTACATTCATACACATACAGAAATAAAAAAAAAAAACTTTGAGAAGAAAGGGCCAAATTCCAACTGAGATGCAGCTTTTTACTGCTTTTATAATAGTTATAAATCAATTATACAAAGCCGGGCGTGGTGGCACATGCCTTTAATCCTAGCACTTGGGAGGCAGAGGCAAGCAGATCTTTGTGAGTTCAAGGCCAGCCTGGTCTACAGAGTGAATTCCAGGACAGCTGGGGCTCCAGGGAGACCCCGTCTCAAAAAGACCAAAAACACCAAAAATCAATTATATATCAATAATTGGTAAGAGCTGTTAACATTAAAAATAGAACATAAATAACCACACACATTAGCATGCATGCATACATACATACATGCATACACACACATAATAAAGAAAAGATTGTTAAGTTTACCTGTGAGAGAGAAGTTATATTATTGTTTAATGATCAATGAGAAACACATAAAATTATTTTTACTATTCTCTTGCAGGGTCTTTTTGTATAGGGGTATTTTTTACATAATTAGAAAATTGTAAAAAGATGGCCTAGCAGTTAAGAGCGCCGACCGCTCTTGCAGAGGACCCGGGTTCGATCCCCAGCACCCACATGGCAGCCGAGAGCCCTCTGAGACTCCAATGACAGGAGAACTCCAGTTCCAGGGGAGTCCGACACCCTCTTCTGACCTCCGCGGCGTCGCACGTCACGGGTGCACAGACTTGCATGCAGACAATACATTGATACACATACGGAAATAAATAAAATTAAAAAAAATTTTTTTAATGTAAAAAGAAAGAAATCATAAGCAGAAGATGCTAAAAGATATATGTGGCATGCATGTATGCATATTTTGGAGTAATGCAGATTGGAAGGAATAACAACAACAACAAAAAGACTGGGTCAAAGAACTGACTGAAACAGTGAACTTCTGCTCAAAACAGAAAACTTCTGTATCAATAGTTTTAAGAGACTGAGAAAAAGATGAAAAACATGTTTGGCAGAATGCATGAGCTCCAGTGGGGTGGGGGGTCAAGGAATGGGGAATGGGTCTAGATTTGATTGGGAATTTTGTATGAAATGCACAAAGCTTCAATAAAAATTGCCTTTCAAAAAAAGAAAGAAAAATGTCCTAACACACAAACAGCTGACATCCATATGCCATCAGCCTTATTCCAAACCACTTGACTCTAATAAACTATGCTTAACATCTATCTCTATTCTTTATCCTATCCTGTCCCTGATGATCAACGATCCCTAGGCTGCCCCTATGCTAAATCTAACTATCTGTTCCTATTGTATTTATTACATTTTTAATTGAAGCTCTGTGCATTTTATATAAGATTACAAGTCAAATCTAGACCCATTATCTCCTCCCTACCTGCCCCCCAACCCCACCACAGTTCATGCATTCTGCCAAACATGTTTTTCTTTTTTTTTAAATTTTGTATGTGTATGAGTGTACCGTCTGCATGTAGGTTGGTGCACCCATGTCGTGCAATGCCACAGAGGTCAGAAGAGGGTGTTGGATTCCCCTGGAACTGGAGTTAAAGATGGTTCTTAGTTGCCATGTGGGTGCTGGGAATCGAACCCAGGTCCTCTGCAATAGCAGTCAGAGGTCTTATCCACTGAGTCATCTCTCCAGCCCTGCCAAACATGTTTTTCATCTTTTTCTCAGTCTCTCTCAAAATTCTCGATGCAAAAGTTTACTGTTTCGAGCAGAGGTTCACTGTTTCAGTCAGTTCTTTGACAGTTTTTTCTATTGTTGTTGCTGTTATTCCTTCCAATATGCATCACTCCCAAATTCTTGGACAAAAGCTCAAGCAGCCTGCACAACAAATACTTACAACTAGGTAATTGGCACTAGCATCCACAGTTGAGGGATACCATTCGCCGTTTGTTTTTCTGGGACTGTGTTACTTCACTCAGCATGATGTCCTCTAGCTCCACCACTTTCCTGCAAAGCTCATGATGTCATCTTTCTTTACTGCTGCATAGAATTCCATTGTGTAGATGTACCACATTTTCTCTATCCACTCATCAGTTGAGGGGCATATGGGTTGGTTCCAGCTCCTTGCTATTGTGAAGAGAGCTGAAATAAACATGGCCGTGCATGTATCCCTGTGGTGGGGTGAGTCTTGAGGCTACATGCCTAGGAGTGGTATGGCTGGGTCAGGTGGCAAGTTCATTCCAAGTCGTCCAAGGGTTCTCCACACTGCTTTCCACAGTGGCTGTATGAGTTTACATTCCCACCAGCAGTGGATGAGTGTTCCCCTTTCCCCACAACCTCTTCAGCACTTGGTATCATTTATTTTCTTGATCCTAGCCAATCTTGTTGAAGATGATATCTTAAAGTGGTTTTGACTTGCATTTCCTTAATGATTAGTGATGTTGAACACTTCTTAAGGTGTTTCTCAGCCATCTCTAATTCCTCACTTGTGAAGTCTCTGTTCAGCTCTTTGCTCCATCTATTTAGTGGGTCATTTGTTTTCTTTCTTCTTTGTTTTTTGAGTAGTTTATATATTCTGGAAATCAATGCTTTGTCAGATGCTTCTGCGGTGAAGGTTTCCTCCCACTCTGTGGGTTTCTCTTCGCTTCCTTGATTGTTTCTTTTGATGTACAGAAGCTTTTGAGTTTAATGAGGTCCATTTGTCAATTATTAACCTTAATTCTTGCCCAGCTGCTGATTTAGGAAGTCTTTTCCTAAGCCTATGTCTTGTAGTCCGCTGCCAACATTTTCTTCTATCGCCTTCAGAGTTTGGGGTTTCACACTGAGGCCTTTGATCCACCTGGCGAGAGGTAGGGGTTTAATTTCATTCTTCTGCAAGTGCTGATCCAGTTTTGCCAACATCACTTGCTGAAGATGCTGTCTTTTCTCCATTGTGGATTCTTGGGCCCCTTGTCAAATATAAGATGGCTGAAATTGTGTGTGCTCAGATTTGGATCTTCAGTTTTGTTCCATTGGTCAACAGGTCTGTTTTTGTGCCAGTACCAGGCTGTTTGTATGATTATAGCCCTGTAGTATAGTTTGAAGTCTGTTATAGTGACCTCCCCACCCCCCCACCCCCCGTTTAGCTCTTTTTGCTCAGGGTTGTTTTGGCTATTCAGGGTCTTTTGTTTTTCCAAATGAATTTAAAGACTTTTTTTTTTCCAATCCTGTGAAGAAACTCTTGGGGATTTTGATTGGAATTGCATTAAATCGATACAAGAGTTTTGGTAAAATGGACATTTTTACAATGTCTATTTTCCCAATCCATGAGCATGGGAGGTTTTTCCATCTTCTGATGTCTTCTTCAATTTCTTCCTTTAAAGGTTTAAAATTTTTGTTGTAGAGGTCTTTGGTGTCTTTGGTTAGGTTTGTTCCTAGGTATCTTATTGTTTTTGAGGCTATTGTGAGTGGGAAGGTCTCTTTGAATTCTTTCTCCAGTTGCTTGTTCTTGGTGTAAAGAAAGGCCATTGATTTTCTAAGGTTAATTTTGTATCCTGCCACTTTGCTGAAGCTGTTAATCGTTTCTAGGAGTTTTCTGGTGGAGTTTTTTGCATCCCTTAAGTAAACAATCATATCATCAGCAAATAGGGATAGTTTGACTTCCTCTTTTCCAATTAGTACTCCTTTAATATCCTTTTCTTGCCTTATTGCTCTAGCAAGTGTTTCAAGCACTATATTGAAGAGGAGTGGTGACAGGGGGCAGCCTTGCCGAGTTCCTACCTTTAAAGGGAATGTTTCTGTCATTTCCCCATTTAGGATGATATTGGCTGTGGGTTTCCTGTATATGGCTTTGATTACATTGAGGAATGATCCCTCCAATCCAATTCCTTCTAGGACTTTAAGCATGAAGGGATGCTGGATTTTGTCAAAGGCTTTTTCAGCATCAATTGAGATGATGGTGTGGTTTTTGTCTTTGATTCCGTTTATGTGTTTGATGATGTTTATTGATTTTCGTATGTTGAACCATCCCTGCATCTCTGGTATGAATCCAACTTGGTCATGATGGATGATCTTCTTGATGTGGGTCTGTATGCGATTTGCCAGTATTCTGTTTAGAATTTTGGCATCTGTGTTCATGAGGGAGATGGGTCTATAATTCTCCTTTTTAGTTGGATCTTTGCCTGGTTTTGGTAATAGAGTGATGTTGGCTTCATAGAAGGAATTTGGGAGAATTCCCTCTGATTGTATACTTCTAAACAGTTTCAGAAATAATGGTTGTAGGTCTTTTTGAAATGTTTTATAGAATTCTGCTGTGAAACCGTCTGGGCCTGGGCTTTTTTTAGTTGGGAGGCTTCTTACTACATCCTCTATTTCTTCATATGTTATGGGTCTGTTTAAGCTGCTGGTCTCCTCTTGGCCAAGCTTTGGTGATTCCCAGGATTTCAGATATTCATCCATTTCTTCTAGATTTTCAAACTTGGTAGAATATAGGTTCTTGTAATATTCCCATATAATTTTCTTGATCTTTTCCTTGTCCGTTGTGATATTTCCCTTTTCATCACAGATTGTATTGATTTGGAGTTGTTCCTTCTTTCTTTTTGTTAACTGGGCTAGAGGTCTGTCTATCTTGTTTATTCTTTCAAAGAACCAACTTTTGGCTTCATTGATTTTTTGTATTGTTTTCTTTGTTTCTATTTCATTGATTTCTGCTCTGATTTTTGTTATTTCTTCCTGTCTGTTGCGTTTAGGGTTCATCTGTTGTTGCCTCTCAAGTGCTTTTAGCTGTAGTGTTAGATCATTCACTTGTGCTCTTTCTGTTTTTCTAATGTAGGCACCCAGGGCTATAAATTTCCCTCTTAGGACTGCTTTTAAGGTATCCCATAGGTTTTGTTGTGTTGTATTGTCATTGTCATTCAGTTCCAGGAATGTTTTTATTTCTTTCTTTATCTCTTCCTTGACCCATTCATTATTCAAGAGTGTGTTGTTTAGTCTCCATGTGTTCTTGTAGGCAGGAGGGCTTGTCCTGGTGTTGATGTTGAGCTTCATTGCACTGTGGTCTGACAGGATGCATGAAATTATTTCAATCTTTTTGTATTTGTAGAGGTTTCTTCTGTGTCCCAGGATGTGGTCGATTTTGGAGAATGTTCCGTGGGGTGCTGAGTAGAAAGTGTATTCTCTGGTATTAGGATGGAATGTTCGGTAGAGGTCTATGAGGTCCATTTGGTGTATCATATCGTTCAGTTCAGATGTCTCTCTGTTTATTTTTTGTCCTGTTGACCTATCCAAAGGACTCAGTGGGGTATTGAAATCTCCCACTATGAGTGTGCTGGGGTTAGTCTGTGACTTGTGGTCCTGGAGAATTGTCTTTATAAAGTTTGGTGCACCAGAATTTGGGGCATATATATTCATAATTGTGAAATCTTCTTGGTGGATTGTTCCTTTGATGAAAATGTAATGGCCTTCTTTGTCTCTTCTGATTTCTTTTACTTTGAAGTCTATTTTATCCGATATTAAAATAGCAACACCTGCTTTCTTTTTGGTACCATTTGCTTGGAATATTTTTTTCCATCCCTTCACTTTAAGGTGGTGCCTGTCCTTGAAGGTAAGATGTGTTTCTTGCAGACAGCATATCGATGGATTCTGTTTCCTAATCCAGTCTCCCAGTCTATGTCTTTTGATTGGGGAATTTAGTCCATTAATATTTAAGGTTATGACTGATAGGTTTGTGTTGCTTCCTTTTGCCTTATTATCCATCTGCGGTTTTGATTTAGGTTTCTACTTCTGCAGTTATGCTTTTATTGATTTCTCCTTCTAGTTGCCTGGGGTTGGTTGCTCCTTTCTTCTGTTCTTTGGATTGCTTCAAGTATTCTCTGAAGGGTTGGTTTTCCGGACATGTATTCTTTCAAGTTGTTTATGTCATGGAAGATTTTCCTCTCTCCTTCCACTATGATTGACATTTTTGCTGGGTATAGTAACCTGGGCTGGCATCCATTGTCCCTCAACACTGGGAATGCTTTGCTCCAGGTTCTTCTTGCCTTCATCGTTTGCTGTGAGAAGTCCGTTGTTATTCTGATAGGTTTCCCCTTATAGGTCACTTGTTGTTTTTCTCTTGTCGCTTTAAGAATTTTCTCTTTGTTTTGGGTGTCCAGCATTTTAACTATGATGTGGCGTGGAGAATTTCTTTTCTGATCTTGTCTGTTTGGAGTTCTATGTGCTTCTTGTATTGGTATTGGTTTGTCCTTTTTTAGTTTGGGGAAGTTTTCATCTATTATTCTGTTGAAGATCTGATCAATACCTTTCTCTTGGGATTCTTCTCCTTCCTCTATTCCTATGATGCGGAGGTTTGATCTTTTCATAGTGTCCCACAGCTCCTGGTTGTTCCATTTTTGTGTATTTTTAAATTTTTCATAATCTTTCCTTGAGGTTTTTAGTTGTTCTGTGTTGTCCTCCAGGTCTGATATTCTTTGTTCTGCTTCCTCCATTCTGCTTCTGAGGCTTTTTTCATTCCTTTCCTCTTGAATGGATGAGTGTTTGATTTCCTTTTTCATTTCCTCTTCTGATTTCTTTAGTGTTTCTATTTCTTTTTGGAGCTTCTCGATCTCTTTTTGTAGCTCTTTTGTTTGCTGGTTGGTTTCTTTTTCTTTTTCAGCATGGGATCTTTTCAGTGTTTCTACTTCCTTCCGGAGCTTGTCATTCTCTCTCTCTCGGTCCTCATTCTCTTTTCTTAGTTCTTTAATTTGTTCTTTATGATCTTGTAGTTCTTTAAGTATGTTCCCAATTGTGTTTCTGATGTCTGTGTCCTGGGGCATCCCCGGGGGGATCCCACTGCAGGAGTCATCCATAGGGTTGGTAAAGCTTGGCGTGGGATTATCCTGCACCTTTCCAGTGTAGTTTCTTCTTCGTGATCCTGGCATATGGGCTTCTCCTTGCCTGTATTCCAATGTGAGTCCTGAATGCCTCTTCACTGTGTTGAAGGCGTGCTTTGCTTGCCTCCTTCAGATCCTTCTTCGTAATCTCAGTTGGCGGGGGGGGGGGGGCTCTTCAGCCCGCGCCCCGGCACCTGCCGCTGGGCTCAAGAGATCTCAAATCTCAAGAGTCACACAAGCGTGCCTTTAATACCGGCTGGGAGGATAACTCCGCCCCCACAGCCACTAGATCTAATCAAGCCAAAGACCACACCTTTAATCCCAGCTGGGGGGATAACTCCAACCTCACAGCCACAAAGGCCAATCAAACCAAAGACAGCAGGACCAAACGATCAGCAATCAGCTCGCCAAGGCACCCAGTTCCTACCTGTCTTCCCCTCTTCCTGCCGCTGGGCTCAAGAGATCTCAAATCTCAAGAGTCACACAAGCGTGCCTTTAATACCGGCTGGGAGGATAACTCCGCCCCCACAGCCACTAGATCTAATCAAGCCAAAGACCACACCTTTAATCCCAGCTGGGGGGATAACTCCAACCTCACAGCCACAAAGGCCAATCAAACCAAAGACAGCAGGACCAAACGATCAGCAATCAGCTCGCCAAGGCACCCAGTTCCTACCTGTCTTCCCCTCTTCCTGCCGCTGGGCTCAAGAGATCTCAAATCTCAAGAGTCACACAAGCGTGCCTTTAATACCGGCTGGGAGGATAACTCCGCCCCCACAGCCACTAGATCTAATCAAGCCAAAGACCACACCTTTAATCCCAGCTGGGGGGATAACTCCAACCTCACAGCCACAAAGGCCAATCAAACCAAAGACAGCAGGACCAAACGATCAGCAATCAGCTCGCCAAGGCACCCAGTTCCTACCTGTCTTCCCCTCTTCCTGCCGCTGGGCTCAAGAGATCTCAAATCTCAAGAGTCACACAAGCGTGCCTTTAATACCGGCTGGGAGGATAACTCCGCCCCCACAGCCACTAGATCTAATCAAGCCAAAGACCACACCTTTAATCCCAGCTGGGGGGATAACTCCAACCTCACAGCCACAAAGGCCAATCAAACCAAAGACAGCAGGACCAAACGATCAGCAATCAGCTCGCCAAGGCACCCAGTTCCTACCTGTCTTCCCCTCTTCCTGCCGCTGGGCTCAAGAGATCTCAAATCTCAAGAGTCACACAAGCGTGCCTTTAATACCGGCTGGGAGGATAACTCCGCCCCCACAGCCACTAGATCTAATCAAGCCAAAGACCACACCTTTAATCCCAGCTGGGGGGATAACTCCAACCTCACAGCCACAAAGGCCAATCAAACCAAAGACAGCAGGACCAAACGATCAGCAATCAGCTCGCCAAGGCACCCAGTTCCTACCTGTCTTCCCCTCTTCCTGCCGCTGGGCTCAAGAGATCTCAAATCTCAAGAGTCACACAAGCGTGCCTTTAATACCGGCTGGGAGGATAACTCCGCCCCCACAGCCACTAGATCTAATCAAGCCAAAGACCACACCTTTAATCCCAGCTGGGGGGATAACTCCAACCTCACAGCCACAAAGGCCAATCAAACCAAAGACAGCAGGACCAAACGATCAGCAATCAGCTCGCCAAGGCACCCAGTTCCTACCTGTCTTCCCCTCTTCCTGCCGCTGGGCTCAAGAGATCTCAAATCTCAAGAGTCACACAAGCGTGCCTTTAATACCGGCTGGGAGGATAACTCCGCCCCCACAGCCACTAGATCTAATCAAGCCAAAGACCACACCTTTAATCCCAGCTGGGGGGATAACTCCAACCTCACAGCCACAAAGGCCAATCAAACCAAAGACAGCAGGACCAAACGATCAGCAATCAGCTCGCCAAGGCACCCAGTTCCTACCTGTCTTCCCCTCTTCCTGCCGCTGGGCTCAAGAGATCTCAAATCTCAAGAGTCACACAAGCGTGCCTTTAATACCGGCTGGGAGGATAACTCCGCCCCCACAGCCACTAGATCTAATCAAGCCAAAGACCACACCTTTAATCCCAGCTGGGGGGATAACTCCAACCTCACAGCCACAAAGGCCAATCAAACCAAAGACAGCAGGACCAAACGATCAGCAATCAGCTCGCCAAGGCACCCAGTTCCTACCTGTCTTCCCCTCTTCCTGCCGCTGGGCTCAAGAGATCTCAAATCTCAAGAGTCACACAAGCGTGCCTTTAATACCGGCTGGGAGGATAACTCCGCCCCCACAGCCACTAGATCTAATCAAGCCAAAGACCACACCTTTAATCCCAGCTGGGGGGATAACTCCAACCTCACAGCCACAAAGGCCAATCAAACCAAAGACAGCAGGACCAAACGATCAGCAATCAGCTCGCCAAGGCACCCAGTTCCTACCTGTCTTCCCCTCTTCCTGCCGCTGGGCTCAAGAGATCTCAAATCTCAAGAGTCACACAAGCGTGCCTTTAATACCGGCTGGGAGGATAACTCCGCCCCCACAGCCACTAGATCTAATCAAGCCAAAGACCACACCTTTAATCCCAGCTGGGGGGATAACTCCAACCTCACAGCCACAAAGGCCAATCAAACCAAAGACAGCAGGACCAAACGATCAGCAATCAGCTCGCCAAGGCACCCAGTTCCTACCTGTCTTCCCCTCTTCCTGCCGCTGGGCTCAAGAGATCTCAAATCTCAAGAGTCACACAAGCGTGCCTTTAATACCGGCTGGGAGGATAACTCCGCCCCCACAGCCACTAGATCTAATCAAGCCAAAGACCACACCTTTAATCCCAGCTGGGGGGATAACTCCAACCTCACAGCCACAAAGGCCAATCAAACCAAAGACAGCAGGACCAAACGATCAGCAATCAGCTCGCCAAGGCACCCAGTTCCTACCTGTCTTCCCCTCTTCCTGCCGCTGGGCTCAAGAGATCTCAAATCTCAAGAGTCACACAAGCGTGCCTTTAATACCGGCTGGGAGGATAACTCCGCCCCCACAGCCACTAGATCTAATCAAGCCAAAGACCACACCTTTAATCCCAGCTGGGGGGATAACTCCAACCTCACAGCCACAAAGGCCAATCAAACCAAAGACAGCAGGACCAAACGATCAGCAATCAGCTCGCCAAGGCACCCAGTTCCTACCTGTCTTCCCCTCTTCCTGCCGCTGGGCTCAAGAGATCTCAAATCTCAAGAGTCACACAAGCGTGCCTTTAATACCGGCTGGGAGGATAACTCCGCCCCCACAGCCACTAGATCTAATCAAGCCAAAGACCACACCTTTAATCCCAGCTGGGGGGATAACTCCAACCTCACAGCCACAAAGGCCAATCAAACCAAAGACAGCAGGACCAAACGATCAGCAATCAGCTCGCCAAGGCACCCAGTTCCTACCTGTCTTCCCCTCTTCCTGCCGCTGGGCTCAAGAGATCTCAAATCTCAAGAGTCACACAAGCGTGCCTTTAATACCGGCTGGGAGGATAACTCCGCCCCCACAGCCACTAGATCTAATCAAGCCAAAGACCACACCTTTAATCCCAGCTGGGGGGATAACTCCAACCTCACAGCCACAAAGGCCAATCAAACCAAAGACAGCAGGACCAAACGATCAGCAATCAGCTCGCCAAGGCACCCAGTTCCTACCTGTCTTCCCCTCTTCCTGCCGCTGGGCTCAAGAGATCTCAAATCTCAAGAGTCACACAAGCGTGCCTTTAATACCGGCTGGGAGGATAACTCCGCCCCCACAGCCACTAGATCTAATCAAGCCAAAGACCACACCTTTAATCCCAGCTGGGAGGATAACTCCAACCTCACAGCCACAAAGGCCAATCAAACCAAAGACAGCAGGACCAAAGGATCAACAATCAGCTCGCCAAGACACCCAGTTCCTACCTGTCTCCCCCTCTTCCTGCCGCTGGGCTCAGGAGATCTCCCAATGTCATCTTTCTTTACTCCTGCATAGAACTCCATTGTGGCCGGGTGTGGTGGTGCACGCCTTTAATCCTAGCACTCGGGAGGTAGAGGCAGGTGGATCTTTGTGAGTTCAAGGCCAGCCGGTCTACAGAGTGAGTTCCAGGACAGCTGGGGCTACAGGGAGACCCTGTCTCGAAAAGATAAAATAATAATAATAATAATAATAATAATAATAATAAAAATAATAAGAACTCCATTGTGTAGATGTACCACATTTTGTCTATCCACTTGTCAGTTGAGGAGCACATGGGTTGGTTCCAGCTCCTTGCTATTGTGAAGAGAGTTGCAATAAACATGGCTGTGCATGTATCTCTGCGGTAAGATGAGTCTTGTGGGTGTAAACCTAGGAGTGGTATGACTGGGTCAGCTGTAAGCTCATTTTGAGTCTTCCAAGGGTTCTCAACACTGCTTTCCATAGTGGCTGTATGAGTTTACATTCCCACCAGCTGTGGATGAGTGTTTCCCCACAACTTCTCCAGCACTTGGTATCATTTGTTTTCTTCAACCTAGCCATTCTTATCAGAGTGAGATGATATCTTAAAGTGGTTTTAATTTGCATTTCCTTAATTATTAGAGACGTTGAACACTTCTTAAGATGTTTCTCAGCCATCTCTAATTCCTGACTTGTGAAGTCTCTGTTCAGCTCTTTGCTCCAACTCTTGAGTGAGTCATTTGTTTTCTTTCTTCTTTGTTTTTTGAGTAGTTTATATATTCTGGAAATCAGTGCTTCATCAGATGTACCTGCGGTGAAGGTTTCCTCCCACTCTGTGGGTTTTCTCTTCACTTCCTTGATTTTTTTCTTGTTGAGTACAGAAGCTTTTGAGTTTAATGAGGTCCCATTTGTCAATTGATGATCTTATTTCTTGTGCAGCTGCTGTCTGATTTAGGAAGTCTTTTCCTACACCTATGTCTTGTAGGCTGCTGCCAACTTTTTCTTCTATCACCTTCAGAGTTTGGGTTTTCATGTTGAGGTCTCTGATCCATCTGGAGTTGACTTTTGTACAGGGTGAGAGACAGGGCTTTAACTTCATTCTTCTACAAGTGGTGATCCGGTTTTGCTGAAGATGCTGTCTTTCCTGCATTGTGTCTTCTTGGTCCCCTTGTCAAATATGAGGTGGCTGAAATCATATGTGCTCAAGTTTGGATCTTCAGTTTTGTTCCATTGGTCAACAGGTCTGTTTTGTGCCAGTACCAAGCTTTTTTATGACTATAGACCTGTAGTATACTTTGAAGTCTGGTATAAAGATCCCCTCTGTATTGCTCTTTTTTTGTTGTTTTGTTTTGTCATGGGTCAACATTTTTTTTAACAGTCTCAGTTTTATCATATACCCGTTACATTTAAATAAAACATTAACTCTAAAAACAGACCAGCAAGCCAGGAGCACCCAAGATAATATAAATCATGGTATGTAGAAGAGTTCCCTCTCCAAATAGGGAGCATGTGCATGTGCCAGTGTGTGTTATGTATACTAATTCTATGGGATTTTTCCACCATCATCTCAAATTGTATACTCTTTGCATTAAGCCTGGTTTTAGCTTCTTTGGTCCTGGAGGCCTAAGTCTGGGCAAGCATACAGCAGTCACTCAATCTCCATCTTCTTATTCTGCAAAGAATCAGTAAAGTCTTGCCACACTGCTGGGTAGAAATGTTTAATAGACATTGATCTTATTCCAAATCTGTTTGGGGGTATCTTGATAATAATTCTTCTCATCCCAGGCCATGGCCTTATAGTCCTCCCCATGGTTCTCTACCATGTAATGAGCATAGTCAATAAGATCCCGAGACAAGGAATTTCCTTCTTTTCTGGGAGACTGGCTTCTGCCTCCAGATTGTTTAGCACATAAGGCTTCCACACAAGCTCTTTGGGTCTTTCCTTCACGTCTATCTCCATGGGCTTCACCTTTCTCTTATGGAGAGGCATCGCCTTGCTGGGGTGCATGGCCAACCCCATCTCTGCCAGATTCTGCCGCACAGATTTAGTGTGGTCACAGTCTTGTCGGATGTGGGAGCACTCGATTGTGGTGCGGCCTTCCAATGGGCATTCTGGTCAGGCACTTTCGGTTGACACTGTAACCCAACTTCTGCCTCGAGTCTTTCCCTTGGCCTTGGGCATTGCGCTGACAGAGCACAAGCAACTCAAACCCATATGGGTCAACATTTTAATAAGAGAAACATTAATCACACACAGAACCTGCTATTTCACATTTTAAACTTTAATAGGTTAACAATACTAAGCAGGGAGTACATGTGGGAACTTTTTTCTTGTTGAATGGTACGTTATATGGAATTAGTCAATACCTGTAAGCAATGCAGAGGACTCAATTTCAATTTGGCCTTTTCTCCCCACCCTCCCAAGAATCATGAAAAGGTCAGTCTTTCAGTAACAAATTCACTTTCCAGCTCTTGCCAAGTCTTCCACACTCTACTCTGCCAGATCCGTTCACTCAGACATAGTATCCACCACACATTAAAAAGACACATGTGTTCCAGACTCGAGGCTCAACAGAACTCTAGTGCTTTTAGGAAGTAGCGAAGTATCCACAGGAGGCAATGCCGTTTATAATAAGCACATGTAAGTCTTTATACAATTCTGTGTATGAAGCATGAAAAGCAGACTGAACAAGACTAAGAACAGACAGGTCTCCAGGCAGCCCTCATGCCCGACTTCCTCTTCATGTTCAGAGCTCAGTTTCACTTAAATGTTAAAAAGCCAGATACTAATGTTAAATAGCCTCAGTCCTGACTAAATCTTCACTTCCTCTGCACTCACGGTCTGCTAAGTGTCAGTGTAATACTTAGGCAGCTATAAAATGGAAAAGTGGCATCAATGCAAACCACAGCACTGCTCACTAAGATTCATGAATTATATCTAATTTCTCTTTTTATTAATAAGGGTAACTTTTAATAATCACAATTGTAAAAAAGTATAAAAGTTTAATACAGTCAAAGCTTTGTTTATGTTTCTATGAATATGCATGCATTGATCTGTTTTTCCTATTTGCAGTTTTAGAAATACTTTAGCATCACAAATGTCAGTGACCTGTATCACTATAGCAACATCTAATGCTATAAACTAAGACTGCCAGAAATTCTATTATTGGCTCTGTTTTTAAAGGACAACAATGAAATTATGTACAGTATATAAAGTTGGTCAAACTGAATATGTATGGTCTTAGACCATTACTACTATTTCATTCCAATTTGGATTTAAATATAAGTAACAGACCGGAAATAAAGGCACTGCTTAATGGTTTCAGATACATTTTGGTATTTAATATTCTCACTGTAACTGTAAGCAGAGAGCCTATGACTAATGCTGCTTCACAGACAACAGGAACAACAATGACCTGAATGTTAAATGCTATGGACAAGCCTACAAACTAAAATTCTAACCACTTCTGGATTTCTTTAAAACAAGCAAAGCTAGTAGCATAGAGAGTACTTTATAATATAACCTTAATGGACTAACAAACCTTCCAAATGGAAGGAAATAGAAAATAAAGTTGATACATCCAATTTAACTTGTGTTAATGCTTTAGCATCATGAATTTCCCAGGCTGTTTCACCGACTATGGGCCAAACCACCTAATATGAAAAATACACTAAGTGGGTAAGCTTCCAGATGGCTACAGCTCAGGGTCAAAGCTCACTGTGCACCAACACCCACATATACAGAGCTGTGCAAACCCAGGGCTTTCCTGATGCCTCTTTATGCTCTTAACACTGGTGTTTTCATGGGTTCCTTCCTGTAATGAACTTGAATACAGATAATTTCCACAGTTAAATACAAATTAAGAATAGCAAATCTTCTAAACATGGGCTCATATAGGAAGTATTTTGCTTACTAAAATGAAAAGTTCACTTTTAAAAATATCTGCAGCCTTTTTTGCAAGGCACCAGGAGGAGCACACATTCCAGCTAAGAGTGATTGTCTGGGGAAAAGGAGCCGTGAGCCTTTGTTGACCAGAACACTCCTTCTTCATGCCTATGCAATGTCTTCCAGATAATCTGCAATGTCACTTAGCTGGGATACAATCAGTTCTTGTGTGAAGCCATCAAGTTTATCACTGGTGCTGATGTCATCTGCTCCCACAGAAAGGTCTTCAATCTCTTCACCAATGCTCAGCTCACTTTTCTCTGAGTGATGACTTGCACTATTAAAATCATCAACATAGTCCCCATCTTTTCCAGTCCCTAATCCAAATGATCCAGTTTTATCACTGACCAATTCCAGATCTTTCAAAACTGTGCTTCCCCTTTTAGTCTCAGAGTCTGTTAATGAAGGGGCTCCTGCCAGGGAGCTGAGTCCACCACTCCTTAAAAGGGGAATGTCAGCAAGGGAGATCAGGCTTCAACTTGCTTCCTAGGTTCACTTCTCCAACCATACATTTTTTTTTTTTCTGGTTTAAGAATGGGATCATCAAAGAAAGAATATCCTTCCAATCATCTTCATTGAGGCAAAGACCAACTTTGTCTTTGACATCTAAAGTGGTGTTGCTTAAGAAAGATGTAATTTTTGTTTCATGGACCAATGAGTGTAGACTGCTTTTGTTCTTTGGTTCTGACAAGGAGATACTTGTCTCGCTCTGACTGGTCTCACTGCTGCTCTTCTTACTCGGGGTTGTGTTGCACTTGATTTTCCTTCTGGTGACTTTGGTGGAGGATGTCCCTCAGATAGATCCAATGCACCTTCCCCACTGGCGGGTCCTTTTTCTTTCTGTTGACAGTGCCTAATCACTTCTAATAACAAGGGTCCACCCACAGTACCTTCTGTTTCAATGATACCTAAATCTCCAGCTAAATTCTCTCGACCTTCAAGACCTTGAAATGTGCTAGTTTCAGGATGGAAAACAGCCAAGGTAAAGTCAAGGTTTAAAAATTGAAGAAATTCTGCAACAAGACTAGCCACTAAATGACCATCTTTTGTATTTAAAAACTTCAAGCTCTCACTGAACAAAGGAATTTTGTTCTCTACTTTTTCCTGCTCCTCTAGTGCTAAAAACACAGCTGATCTGACCTCAGCCTTGATGTGGTTCAGGACACCGCTGTTCTCCAGCATCTGCACCAGCAGGTCCTGTAGCTTTGTGCCCTCCTCAGCCACCACTGCAGCCATCGTCACCACCATCTTGCTTCCCCAAGACAACTGTCCAAGCTGAGCCCACTGCCGAAACCGCATGGCTCACGAACCAGCAGCCACAGCCCTGCCCCCTGTATTGCTCTTTTCACTCAGAGTTGCTTTGGTTATTCGGGGTTGTTTTTCCATAAGAAATTGACTTTTTTCCAAGCCTGTGAAGAAACTCTGGGGGATTTTAATTGGGATTGCATTGAATCTATAAATTAATTTTGGCAGAATGGACATTTTTACTATATCAATTTTTCCAACCCATGAGCATGGAAGGTCTTTCCATCTTCTGATATCTTCTTCAATTTCCTTCTTCAGGGTTTAAAATTTTTTGTAGATCCAGGCATGGTGGTGCACACCTTTAATCCCAGCACTCGGGAGGCAGAGGTAGGTGGATCTCTATGGGTTCAAGGCCAGCCTGATCTACAGAGTGAGCTCCAGGACACCTGGTACTAAAAGGGAGACCCTGTCTCGAAATACCAAAAAAAGATTTTTTTTTTTGTAGAGATCTTTGGTGTCTTTAGTTAGGTTTATTCCTAGGCATTTTATTGTTTTTGAGGCTATTGTGAGTGGGAATGTCTCCTTGTATTCCTTCTTCAGTTGCTTGTTGTTGGTGTAAAGAAAGGCTACTGGTTTTTCTAGGTTAATTTTGTATCCTGCCATTTTACTGAAACTCTTAATCATTTGTAGGAGTTTTCGGGTGGAGTTTTTAGCATCCCTTAGATAAACAATCATATCATCAGCAAAAAGGGATAGCTTGACTTCTTCTGTTCCAATTAGTACTCCTTTAATTTCCTTTTCTTGCCTTATTGCCCTAGCAAGTGTTTCAAGCATGATATTGAAGAGGAGTGGTGACAGGGGGCAGCCTTGCCAAGTTCCTACCTTTAAAGGGAATGCTTCTGTCTTTTCTCCATTTACGATCATGTTCACTGTTGGTTTCCTGTATATGGCTTTGATTACATTGAGGGATCCTGCGAATCCAATTCCTCTAGGGAATTAAGCCTAAAGGGACGCTGGATTTTGTCAAAGACTTTTTCTGCATCAATTGAGATGATAGTGTGGTTTTTTTCTTTTGGTCCATTTATGTGTTTTATGATATTTATTGATTTTGATATGTTGAACCATCCCTGCATCTCTGGTATGAATCCAACTTGGTCATGATGGATGACCTTTTTGATGTGGGTCTATATGCGGCTTGCAAGTATTTTCATGAAAAATTTTGCATCTGTGTTCATTAATGAGATGGGTCTATAGTTCTCCTTTTTTGTTGTATCTTTGACTGGTTTTGGTATTAAAGTGATGCCGGGGTCATAGAAGGAGTTTGGGAGAATTCCCTCTGTTTGTATCCTTCTAAACAGTTTGAGTAGCAATGGTTGTAGGACCTCTTTAAATAGAATTCTGGGGCTGGAGAGATGGCCTAGCAGTTAAGAGCGCCAACCGCTCTTGCAGAGGACCCGGGTTCGATCCCCAGCACCCACATGGCGGCCGAGAACCGTCTGAAACTCCAATTCCAGGAGAACTCCAGCTCCAGGGGAATCCGACGCCCACTTCTGACCTCTGCAGCATTGCACGACATGGGTGCACAGACTTGCATGCAGACAGTACATTGATACACATACAGGAAAAAAAAAAAGTTTAAATAGAATTCTGCCGTGAAACCATCCGGACCAGGGGTTTTATTAGTTGGGAGGTTTTTAATTACATCTTCAATTTCTGCATATATTATGGGTCTGTTTAAGCTGTCGATCTCTTCTTGGTTAAGCTTTGGTGATTCCCAGGATTTCAGATATTCATCCATTTCTCCTAGGCTTTCAAACTTAGTAGAGTATAGGGTTTTGAAGTATTCCCGTATGATTGTCTGGATCTTTTCATTGTCTGTTGTGATATTTCCCCTTCATCATGGATTCTATTGATTTGGAGTTGCTCTTTCTTTTTGTTAATTGGGCTAGAGGTCTGTCTATCTATCTTGTTTATTCTCTCAAAGAAACTTTTTGATTCATTGATTTTGTTTGTATTGTATTCTTTGTTTCTCTTTCATTGATTTCTGCTCTGATTTTTGTTATTTCTTCCTGTCTGTTGAGTTTAGGATTCATTTGTTGTTGTCTCTCAAGTGTTTTTAGCTGCAGTGTTAGATTGTTCACTTGTGCTCTTTCTGTTTTTCTAATGTAGGCACTCAGAGCTATAAACTTCCCTCTTAGGACTGCTTTTAAAGTATCCCATAGGTTTTGTTGTGTTGTATGATCATTGTCATTCAGTTCTAGGAATGCTTTTATTTCTTTATCTCTTCCTTGACCCATTCATTATTCAAGAGTGTGTTGTTTAGTCTCCGTGTGTTCTTGTAGGCAGTAGGGCTTATCCTGGTGTTGCTATTGAGCTTTATTGCACTGCGGTCTGACAGAATGCAGGAAATTATTTCAATATTTTTGTATTTGTAGAGGTTTTTTCTGTGTCCCAGTATGTGGTCAATTTTGGAGAATGTTCCGTGGGCACTGAGTAGAAAGTGTATTCTCTGGTATTTGGGTGGAATATTCAGTAGATGTCTATGAGGTCTGTTTGGTGTATCATATCATTCATTTCAAATGTCTCTCTGTTTATTCTTCGTCCAGTTGACATGTCCAAAGGGCTCAGTGGGGTATTGACATCCCCTACTATAAGATGGTTGGGGTTAATCTATGCCTTGAGGTCCTGGAGAACTGTGTTTACAAAGTTTGGTGCACCAGAGTTTGGTGCATATATATTCATGATTGTGAAATCTTCATGGTTAATTGTTTCTTTGATAAAGATGTAATTTGCCCTCTTTCTCTCTTCTGATTTATTTCACTTTGAAGTCTATTTAGTCTGATATTAAAATAGCAATACCTGCTATCTTTTTTGTGCCATTTGCTTGGAATATTTTTCCCATCCCTTCACCTTTAGTGCCTATCCTTGAGAGTCTTGTAGACAACATATAGATGGGTTCTGTTTCCTAATCCAATCTCCCAATCTGTCTTTTGATTGGGGAGTTTAGTCCATTAATATTTAAGGTTATAACTGAAAGATGTGTGTTGCCTCCTTTTGCCTTATTATCCATTTGCAGTTTTAGTTTAGGTTTCTACTTCTGCAGTTATGCTTTTATTGATTTCTCTTTCTAGGTGCCTGGGGATGGTTGCTCCTTTCTTCTGTCCTTTGAATTGATTCAAGTATTCTCTGAAGGGTTGGTTTTCCAGACATGTATTCTATCATCTTTTTTATGTCATGGAAGATTTTTCTCTCTCCTTCAACTATAATTGACATTTTTGTTGGGTATAGTAACCTGGGTTGGCATCTATAGTCCTTTAACACTGGGAATGCTTTGCTCCACGTTCTTCATAGTTTGCATTGAGAAGTCAGTTGTAATTCTGATGGGTTTCCCCCTTATATGTAACTTGTTGTTTTTCTCTTATGGATTTCAGAATTTTGTCTTTGTTTTGGGAATCTAGCATTTTAACTATGATACGGTGTGGGGAGTTTCTTTTCTGGTCTTATCTGTTTGGAGTTCTATGTGCTTCTTGTATTTGTATTGGTTTGTCTTTTTTTAGTTTGGGGAAATTTTCATCTATTAGTCTGTTGAAGATCTAATCAATACCATTCCCTTGAGATTCTTCTCCTTCCTCTAACCCTATGATGCAAAGGTTTGATCTTTTCATAGTGTCCCTTATTTCCTGGTTGTTCCATTTGTGTGTATTTTAAAATTTTTTCATAATCTCTACTTGAGCTTTTTAGTTGTTCTGTGTTATATTCCAGGTCTGATATTCTTTGTTCTTCCTCCTCCATTCTACTTCTGAGGAGTGTTTGATTTCCTTTTTCATTTCAACCTATGATTTCTTTAGTATTTCCACTTCCTTTTAGAGCTTCTCAATCTCTTTCTGTAGCTCCTTGCTTCGCTGGTTGGTTTCCTTTTTCAGTGTTTCCACTTCCTTCCAGAGTTTGTCATTCTCTCCCTCTAGTTTTTTCTGGTGTTTGTCATTCTCTCCCTGTAGGTCCTTCTTGAGTTTTTCATTCTCTCTCCTTAGTTCTCTGACTTGTTCTTTATATTATTTGATTTCTTTGAATATGTGTGTGATTGTTCCTCTAAGATCTGTGTCCTGGGCCACTCCCAGGGGGAGCCCACTGAAGGAATCTCTCACAGGGTTGGTAAAGTTTGGTGTGGAATTATCCTGCACCTTTCCCATGTTGTCTCTTCGTTGTGTCCCTGGCATGTGGGTTTCCCTTTTTGCCTATATTCAGATGCGAATCTCAAATGCCTCTTCACTGTGTTGAAGGCTTGCTTTGCTTGCCTTCTTCAGATGCCTTCATTTTTTTGTTTGGTTGGTTTTGGTTTTGTTTTGTTTTTTTCCTTGTTTATGGAGTGTTGACTTGTCTAGGTTTTAGGCTTTTAATTTTGTTTATGTATTGGAAGTCTAACTCACTCTTCCCTTTCTGCTCTGAAGGTTCTCCAAAGAATCCACTTGGACATTCCCTCAGCAATTCCAGTTGGGGGGGTAGACGGGGGGGGGTTACTCTGTGCTTCAGGTGATCCTAGGAAATCCCCTATCTAAGCTCTGTGTACTCAAGTCTTACAGTGGCAACAGGCCCACCTTTTATACCAGCTAGCAGGGCAATTCTGCCCCCATAGCCACACAATTATTTAATTATCCAACAAACCAATGAAACATTTATCCAATGTATTAGTCACTTTTCTGTTGCTGTGATAAAACCACCATGAGCAAGGGAACTTATAAAAGAGTTTATTTGAGCTTACGATTGACGGTTCCAGGGAATCAGAGTCCATTGTGGTGGGAAGCATGGTGGCTGGGGCTGGAGGAGCAAGCCGAGGGTCACATCTCGCAATGAGCACAGGAAGCAGAGAGAGCAAAAGGCTGGAGACTGAAAGGCTTGTTAAACTCACTGAGCCCGCCCCCAATGACGTAGTTCCTCCAGCACAGCCACACCTTCTAAGACCTCCAAGAACAGTGCCACCAACTGGAGACAAAAATCTCTGAATACTTAAAGCCTATGGGGGACACTCATTCAAACAACCACATCCAACAACCCTGTGATAGAATTATCCAAAAACTGGCCTGGCTTGGTGGCACACACCTTTAGTCCCAGCACTTGGGAGGCAGAGACAGGTGGATCTCTGTGTGTTCAAGAGTTCAAGGCCAGCTGGGGCTACATAGCGAGTTCCAGGCCAGCTGGGGCTACAGGGAGACCTTGTCTCAGAAAGATCCCCCCCAAAGATCTTTTTTATGTAAATGAGTATTTCACTTGCATGTCCGTATGTATGTGTACCATGTGCATGCCCACAGAGAGACCAGAAGACGGTGTCAGATTCCCTGGAACTAGAGTTTCAGACGGTTGGCTGTGAGTCACCATTTGGGTGCTAGAAAACAAATCCTGGTCCCCTTCAACCAGCAAGTGCTCTTAATTGCTGAGCCATCTCTCCAGTGTCCCTCCCATCTACTGCTACTGCTGTGTATTGAACCCATGACCCTGTGGCCCAGCTCTAATGTCTCCAGCAGCTCTGCAACTGGATTCAGCTAATCCTATAGAACAAGGGCACGACTTTATTTGCATCTGTATCAGCTCTGTCTCTGCATCTCATTAAGACCTCTTTCAACTCCTTTAACTGTGCTGCATCCTTTTTTTTGCATTCATTCTAATGTAGCTAAATGGAATATTTAAGGAAAATATGGATTTTTCTTTTTTGAAAATATGGATTTTAATCCACATTTTCTCCTTCTGTTTCTGTCAGTGCATTACAGCTGACAAGTTTGTGGTTAGAATGCTAACACAGTTACTGTGTCCACTGGCTTTGTGTCTTGATGGAACTTCCTCAATTCTGTTTGTTTCATTAATTTTATTTTTATCGATCTTTGTATGTGTATGAGTGTACTGTCTGCATGTAGGTCTGTGCACCCGTGTCGTGCAATGCCGCGGAGGTCAGAAGAGGGTGTCGGATTCCCCTGGAACTGGAGTTCTCCTGGAATTGGAGTTACAGACGGTTCTTAGCTTCCACATGGGTGCTGGGGATCGAAACTGGGTCCTCTGCAAGAGCAGTCGGTGCTCTTAACTGCTAGGCTATCTCTCCTGCCCCAATTCTGTTTGTTTCAGATGGAGACTTCTGCAATAATTTTCAGACAGAGCATTTTGAAACATTTTTTTCTTTCTAAATTTATAATAATTTGCCAAATTTTGAGACTGTACATAAATTTCCTTCTCACTGTGACTAACTGCCCAAAGTATAAAAGATGAATGTTTCCTCCTTTCCGGGTCCAGACTTTGAAGACTTAAGTTCTTTTTTTTTTTTTTTAATTTTTATTTTATTTATTTCTGTATGTGTATGAGTGTACTGTCTGCATGTAGGTTTGTGCACCCGTGTCGTGCAATGCCGCGGAGGTCAGAAGAGGGCGTCGGATTCCCCTGGAACTGGAGTTCTCCTGGAATTGGAGTTACAGACGGTTCTCAGCTGCCATGTGGGTGCTGGGGATCGAACCCGGGTCCTCTGTAAGAGTGTTCGGCGCTCTTAACCGCTAGGCCATCTCTCCAGCCCAAGACTTAAATTCTTTGAACTAGGCTGCAGTCTAAGTAAACCTGCTTCCTTCATCTCCTGTGGTCTTCTTATATCCCACGACAATTCTTTAAAAAAAATGTGAGGCAGGTCATCACTGTGATTTCAAGGCCAGCCTGGTCTACATACTAAGTTCCAAACCAGCTGGGGCTACAGAGACCCTGTCTCAAAATGAGAAACAAAACAAACAAAAACAAGATCTGCTTGCCTCTGAATTTCATGTGCTGGGATTAAAGGCGTGCACCACCAAACCCGGTCTGCTGTATTCATACACACACACACACACACACACACTTACTGTGTGACCTGAGAGTTAATATTAGTAATTTAGATTGGAATAAAGGAATCAGGTTTGGGTTGAGGGCAGAGTGCTTGCCTAGCACGCATAGAGTCCTGCTCCCACCCGCAGCACAGCATCTCTTCCGCATAAACCCAAGATAGTGACACACATCCTCAGGGGTGGACGCAGATGAACAAGAAGTTTAAGATCTTCCTCAGCTACAAAGCAAGTTAGTTTCAGGCCAATCTAGGACACCTGACCCCTTGCCCAAAAACAAACGAAACATAAAACCCCATGTCTTGTCAAGTCAATACTAGGTGAATTGTAGCCAATGAAATTGACCTAACTTGTGAGTTTACTGTTATTCAGTAAGTACTGGGATTGTGAAAAGAACACAAATGTATTTCTACAGAGTTCTCACGAAAAGGGGCGACTTTGCTTCGAGCACTGAAGATACGGAGAACTCACGCTAGGAATACACAGGAACTCACGGTTCAGGCTCTGGGTAGTACTTAGCTCGGCTGGGTGCCAACTATCTCAGGTACCAGCACAGCCCAAACTCACAAGGTGGCCCAGCAACACCTAGAGAGGTAGCTCTGGATTCTCGAGCCCTTAGCCGGGCGTGGCAAGGGCATTAAATCCGGCGTTGAGGGATAGAGGCCCAGAGAGGCGTGACTGCGCAAGCGCCTTCTCAAGGGGCACAAGGTTGCTCTGGCAACGCCCAGCGGTCTTCTCGTGCTACTGCACAGGAGTTGCGCAGGCGCATCGCAGGCCAAGAAAGACGAACGAGGGAGGGGCCAGTGCTGGGGAGGGGGGTCGGGGAAAACGGCGCTGGCGGCACCACGCAGGCGTCCTTTCCGCTGTCTTGCGGCTGCGCGGACATTGAGTAGTGCGCAGGCGCACGGGCGTGCGGTAGGGTGAAGCGCGGTGGCAGGTGCTTGGGTCCCGCAGCGGCCTGCCATGGAGCGACTTGCGCTGCTGGTGCTCGCTCTGTGCGCTGCGGGTACCCGTGGACTCTACTTCCACATCGGCGAGACAGAGAAGCGTTGCTTCATCGAGGAAATTCCCGACGAGACCATGGTCATCGGTCAGGGGGCTGAGGGAGGAAAGGCCCTTTGTTTTCGTCTGGCCCTGGAAGCACCCCTCTTCCCCGAGCCCGCCAGATGGGCTTCCAACCCCAGACCTGGTCCGAGGGTGACGTGAGGGCGCCGGGGCTCCCTGTCCAGAGCCCCGGGGCCGCTGGTCCAGGGCCAGGTTATGACTGTCGGTCTGCCCCACAGGCAACTACCGAACCCAGATGTGGGACAAGCAGAACGAGGTCTTCCTCCCTTCGACCCCTGGCCTGGGCATGCACGTGGAGGTGAAGGACCCGGACGGCAAGGTAAGGCCACCTGCTAGGGGCCAGAGGGTCCAGGCGGGTGACCTCCAGCGGACGTCACCTGTTCTCTAGTCTTTGTTCCCATGGCATGGGAAGCTCCGCCTTGGGCCTGAGACCAGGCCTGGGAGTTTGCATTTTGAGAGGTCATTGAAGAGTTGGGGGCCCGACGCGTATTGCAGGTGGTACTGTCCCGGCAGTACGGTTCCGAGGGCCGCTTCACGTTCACCTCCCACACACCGGGTGACCATCAGATCTGCCTGCACTCCAACTCCACTAGGATGATGCTCTTCGCTGGAGGCAAACTGGTAAGAGGATTTCTCCGCCAAAGGCCTAGAGTTACTAACTTGATTCCAAAATTTGATTTATGGGCACAGAGTTGGAGAGATCCGTGTTGGCTCGGCTGCCGCAGGAGTGGGCTCTGTAAACAGACGGTGGGAGGCACCCCATTCACACATCCTGTTTCCTTGTAGCGTGTGCACCTGGACATCCAGGTTGGGGAGCATGCCAACAACTACCCCGAGATTGCTGCTAAGGACAAGCTAACAGAACTGCAGCTCCGTGCCCGCCAGTTGCTTGATCAGGTGGAACAGATCCAGAAGGAGCAGGATTACCAAAGGGTAAGGGCCTATATCTATCTCCGTATATACGTGGACACAGCAGGTGACCTTTATACCCACTGTGCCTACTTGAAGTTTCTGTTTGGGGCCTTTCCTGCTTGGGAGATCAACTTTTCAGAGCATGGAATGAAAGGTATCAGTCTAGATAGGTGCGTTTTTCTCTCCTTTGGAAGGGTGTGTCTACCATTGTATGAGCTGTACAAAAAATAAAGTAAAAAAAAATAATAAAAGGGTGTGTTTGTGGTGCTGAGGCGTGAACCCAGATTTTTTTTTAATTTTTTAAAAAGATGAATTGGGCTGGAGAGATGGCCTAGCGGTTAAGAGCGCCGACTGCTCTTACAGAGGACCTGGGTTCGATCCCCAGCACCCACATGGCGGCTGAGAGCCATCTTTAACTCCAGTTCCAGAGGAATCCAACACCTTCTTCTGACCTCCGAGGCATTGCACGACACGGGTGCACAAACCTACATGCAGACAGTATATTCATACACATACAGAAATTTAAAAAAAAAATTTTTTTTTTTTATTCATTATTTTATGTGTATGCATGTATTGCCTGCACATGTGTAAGTGTACCTGTGTCATAGTGTCCACACAGGTCAGAAGAGGGTGTCATATACCCCTGTTATCAGAGCTACAGATGGTTGTTGACTATCATGTGGGTGCTGGGAATCAAACACTGGTCCTCTGCAAGAGCAGCCAGTCCTTTTAACTGCTGAGCCATCTCTCCAGCCCCATCCTTCAGCTTTTTAATTGTGATGAAATCTGTAGAACATGAAACTTTCATTGTTTCTAAGTGTGTGGTTCTGTAGCATTTAGACTTACACTGTTTTGGAACCATCAGTACCTTCTATCTGCAGAACCTTGTCACTTTCCCAGAGAATATGAACCCATTGAACACTCCACGTCCCTAATTGAGTTCTATTTTTTGTCATTGATCCTGATTGAACATTTAACTCCCCATTTACCTTGTTGGTTGTGTTTCCTTTACCTTTTTGCCTGTGATCCTGACTATTTTGACTTCCCTACATGGAACCCTTCCTTTTGTGACTGTCTTATTTCATTAAGTGTTCAAGGTTCATCTATCTTTAGTGTGTCAGAACTCCCTTTTCTTTTTTTCTTTTTTAAGTGTTGGAAATTGAACTTAGGGCATTATACATGTTAGGCAAGAACTCTACTGCTAAGTTGTATTTTCAACCCAGAATCCCTTTTTAATGTTGAATGATATTCTGTTGTATGTGTAGACACCATTTTGCTTTAGGTTGTTATCTCAAGTCATATAAAACAGTCTAGAGAAAACAGTTTAATAGCCATTACCTATTCCAATTCCATGGGTTCTTTATTTGAAATGGTCAAGCATAATTTTAATCCTAACAGAGATGGTTGTGGAGGAAGACCATTTTCCTTCCTTGGGGGGCAGTTTCAGTGGGGAGACTGTAGCCACTGAATGGAATTATAGGTGGTATTTCAGAAGTATTTAGTCTGGGAGTTAAGCAAGTTTTGTTTTCCTGCCAGTTTAACCCTTTGTTCACTATCCATGCAGTACCGTGAAGAACGCTTCCGTTTGACCAGCGAGAGCACCAACCAAAGGGTCCTGTGGTGGTCCATTGCCCAGACTGTCATCCTCATCCTCACTGGCATCTGGCAGATGCGTCACCTTAAGAGCTTCTTTGAGGCCAAGAAGCTGGTGTAGGATCATTGCAATATAACCTTTCCTTTTTACCTCAAGTATTTGGTATTTACCCCATCCAGCCCCTTGTCCACTTGTATTTTAAGGGGGAAAAATGAAAAAGAATGTGTCACCTTGGTATCATGGTGAGAAGCCATTCAGATCAGCTACCTGTTAACCCTAGTTCTCCAGGAAACGGGACATTGGTCCAACCTTTCAAAATCTGTGTAGAGCTTGGGAAAAATTGGAATTAACTCAAGATCAAGTCATTTCTTTTGCTTCCAGTGATTCTCCTCTATATGAAATGAGAAAATGACCTTCTGCTTTCTGTTTGCTTATACAGTAGGCAACTGGCATGCGGAGGTCCTGCCTCACTGCTTCTGGGTCAGTCCTGGAGTCCCTCAATGGCCTTGTGAATGTAAATAAGGGGCAGGTCTTGCCCCTGAAGGGTGAGATGTTTTTCTATATATTAGAACTATTTTTTGATAAATTATATATTTTCCTTCCTGATTGAATTGTCACTGACTGTAACTAGTTGACAGTACTTATCCAGACCATGTGTACTCTGTTTATTCACATTTTAATAACTGCCATGCAGTGCTTAGAACTTCAGCAGTCTGAGGACCAGAAAGCAGGTATCAGAGTTGCTCTCAAAGCCATGTTAGAAGGCCAAGTAAGGTTCTCTTGGATCCCTTTGACCCAAAGAGTCAGGCACGATGGCGGCAGAGCTAATACAGGACAATGTACTCTTCCCTCAACTTTTACTTAAGCTATGGTAAATTTTTTCTTCAAGGGAACCAGGTTTTGCTTATTTATACAGATTTTTTCCAATGAAATAAAAGATATTATAGTAGCTGTGTTTGACATGAAATAAAAGGTTCTGGTGGCGCACGCCTTTAATCCTAGCACTGTGGAGGCAGAGGCAGGCGGATCTTTGTGAGTTAAGGGCCAGCCTGGTCTACAAAGTGAGTTCCAGGACAGCTGGGGCTACAGGGAGACCCTGTCTCGAAAAGACAAAAAAAAAAAAAAAAGGTTCTGGGCAGAGGAGACCCCATTCCCACCCCCACCCCCCCAAAAAAAAGAAGTTTACTGGCTTGGATTACCATGGTAAAACCTTGAGTAGATTTCAGTGGGCCTCAAATGCTAAGGCCTGGCCTGGGAGTGGATGGGGTGGTTGCTTAACTGTCCTGATAAGTCACCCAAGTCGACAGCATGTCAGCAAGTTGCTAAGGAAATTAGAACTTGCTTTCTTAGTCTTGAATCATGAACTCAAACAGTTCTTAGTATACTTTCTCATCCCCTCTGTATAAAACCTCAAACCATTAGTTGTCCATTCTTAATTATTTCATAGTTTTATTATATATTTATTTGTAATATTTATTAAATTTCTGACCAACAGAACTAAATTTTCCCTGTTCTCTGTGTGTCCTCTACCGTTCCATATATAAACCTATTTTACATTTAAGGTATATGCAGTTTGGTTCTGTAGTTTTCGTTTTTACTTTTAATTTTATTTTTTTTTATTTCTGTATGTGGATGAATGTACTGTCTGCATGCAAGTTTGTGGAACCGTGTCGTGCAATGCCGTGGTCAGAAGAGGGTGTCAGATTCCCCTGGAACTGGAGTTCTCCTGGAATTGGAGTTTCAGACGGTTCTCGACCACCATGTGGGTGCTGGGGATCGAACCCGGATCCTCTGTAAGAGCGGTCATCACTCTTAACCGCTAGGCCATCTCTCCAGCCCCTTATTTTTAATTTTTTTGGGCATTTTTGAGACAGGGTTTCTCTATAGCTCCCCCTGACCTGGAACTCAATATGTAGACCAGGCAGGCCTCCATATCACAGAGCACCACCTGCCTCTCAAGTGTTGGGATTACAGGTGTACACCAGCAGCCTAGCATATTTAACATTTTTATATTTTTTTGTCTTTTTTTTTTTTTTTTTTTGAGACAGGGTCTCCCTGTAGCCCCAGCTGGCCTGGAACTCACAGAGATCTGCCTCCCGAGTGCAGGATTAAAGGTGTGTGCCACCACTCCCACTGTAACATTTCTATATTTGGAAAAAGTTTGTAAAAAGGAGGACGAGGAAATTTTTTTTAAGTTCTACATATCTCTACTATGTCTAATTCTGGATGGTCACTTAATCAGAAAAATGCTTCAGAGACTTAAGATAGTGTTTCCATTTTCTTCAGGTTAGAATTAACATAGAGGAAGTTAGATGTCTTTTGTGTATGTATATGTTCATTTTTGAGATTCTCCCCCATACATAGCCCAGGTTAGCCTTGAACTCAAGACCCACTTGGCTCTGCCTCGAAATGCTGGGATTATAAGCATGTACCACCATGGCCATAAATAACATAAATAACAGATGAGGCTCTTGAGAAGAAACATGTTTGTGTTCTGTCCCTGTTTCAAGAAATCTATCCAGCAGAGGCTGGAACTGAGAAGTTAGAAAAGGCTGGGCCATGGTGCTGGAGAGATGGCCTAGCGGTTAAGAGTGCCGACTGCTCTTGCAGAGGACCGAGGTTAGATCCCCAGTTCCAGGGGAATCCGATACCCTCTTCTGACCTCCACGGCATTGCACGACAAAGAGTAAATAATGGAGCATATATCACCAAATAGGATTTCTCCTTTTGGTAATCTCCCTTCCCCCCATGGAAACTTTTATCAACAGGGATTTCTGAGCACCACTCAAGTATAGTGGATTCAGGTTTCTACTTGGGCAGTATGATAGAAAAAATGACCCTGCCCCCTCCAAGTGCATCTGTATCCTACCCTGAAACTTGTGAGTTGTCACCTGACATAGCAAAAAATTAAGGTTGCTAAATCAGATAACTTTAAAGTAAGGAGATACTCTGGATCATCTGGATGAGCATAATGTAATTACAATCTCCTGACTTTAAGGGATAATCCAGTTTCTTGCCTTTTGTAGTCAGTTGCTTAGTCCCAAATTAGTCTTGTCCTGTTTTCAAAGCCAGAACAGTGGAGTTGCCGCGGAGGTCAGAAGAGGGTGTCAGATTCCCCTGGAACTGGAGTTCTCCTGGAATTGGAGTTACAGACAGTTCTCAGCCGCCATGTGGGTGGGTGCTGGGGATTGAACCCAGGTCCTCTGCAAGAGCAGTCGGCACTCTTAACCGCTAGGCCATCTCTCCACTTGTTTTTTTTCCTCCTGGGTTGCTACTGGGAGGGGATAGAACATAAAGCATCACATGTTAGGCAAGTGCTCTATCCTGAACCATTCTTCACTTTAAAATACTTTTTTGAGGGGGGTCTGGCGAGATGGCTCAGCAGTTGAGAGCACTGACTGCTCTTACAGAAGACCCAGGATTTGATTCCCAGCACCCACATGACAGCTAAGAACCTCTTAACTCCAGTTCCAGGGGAATCTGATGCCCTCTTCTGACCTCCAAGGCATTTCGCAACACAGGTGCACCAACCTACATGCAGACAGTACACTCATACACATAAAAAAATACTTTTTTTTCTTTTCCCTTAGCTCACAAGCCCACAAAAAGTGGAAAGGAATGCTTTCCACCTTTATTTATTTATTTATTTATTTATTTATTTATTTATTTATTTATTTATATTTTTGAGGCAGAAGCTTCCCAGCTGGCCTGGAACTCATTATGTATACAAGGCTGGCCTCCATCTCCCATAGATCCACCTGCCTTTGCCTCCAGAGTACTGGGACAATGGCTAACATGACCCCTGGCTTTCCCCCTCTTCATCCCCATCCCGCCTTTTTTTTTTTGTTTTTTCTTCTTCTTCTTTTGGTCTTTTCAAGACAGGGTCTCCCTGTAGCCCCAGCTGTCCTGGAACTCACTCTGTAGTCCAGGCTGGACTTGAACTCAAAGATCCGCCTGCCTCTGCCTCCCTGAGTGCTAGGATTAAAGGCGTGCACCACCATGCCCAGCCCTTTCCCTTTCTTAATAAGCTAGTTTTATAATCCCCTTTTGATAAAGGCTTTTTTTTGGGGGGGGGGTCTTTTTGAGATAGGGTCTCCCTGTAGCTCCAGCTATCCTGGAACTCAGTATGTAGATCAGGTTGGCCTTGAACTCACAGAGATCCGCCTGCCTCTGCCTCCCAAGTGCTGGGATTAAAAGCGTGTGCCACCACGCCCGGCTTGAAAAAGGCTTTTAATCGCCACCTGTATATTTCCTATTAGTCCCCTAACAAATAACCACAGTGGCTTAAAACAACAAACTATTGCTACGTTTGGGAGAGGAACAGAGTTCTGGAGAAAGACAAGATTGATCGACCTTCAGGCAAAGGGTTTATTAGAAAGCCAGACAGGGCGGGGAGGTAAGAGACTTTACCCCGATTAAAGAGCGTGAAGTTATTTTAAGGTCCCTTGTGATGGGGGGAGGGGGGGAGCTGTGGTGCCCAGAGGAAACAGGCCCAACGTCAGCTGACATCACCTAAATAGATCTGAAGATATGCTTCCTTGTATTTCTGGCTTTAGCCAGTGTTTAAAGTTTACAAGGGAGTGGCTGGAGAGATGGCTCAGCGGTTAAAAGCACTGATGGCTCTTGCAGAGGACCAGGGTTCTATTCCAAGCACCCACATGAAGATGTAGTTAGGCTGGCGGGGTGGAGCACGCCTTTAATCCTAGCACTCAGAAGACAGAGGCAGGCACATCTCTGTGAGTTCAAGGCCAGCCTGGTCTACATAGCGAGCTCCAGGCCAGCTGGGGCTAAAGGGAGCACCTATCTAAAAAAAAAAAGGGGGGGGGGCTGGAGAGATGGCTCAGTGGTTAAGAGTACCAACTGCTCTTGCAGAGGACCTGGGTTTGATTCCCAGCACCCAAATGGTGGCTAAGAACTGTCTTTAACTCCAGTTCCAGGGAGGAATCCGAGCACCCTCTATCGGACCTCCGCGGTCATTGGCACGGCCCGGGTGCACAGACCTGCATGCAGACTGTACATTCATACATATAAAGAATAAGTAAAAGCCGGGCGTGGTGGCACGGTTTTTTAACTTCGTGGCAGGGCGAGGCAGGCGGATCTTTGTTGAGTTCAGGGCCAGCCTGGTCTACAGAGCGAGTTCCAGGACAGCTGGGGCTACAAAGAGACCCTGTCTCGAAAAGAAAAAAAAAAAAAAAAAAAAAAAAAAAAACAAAGACAAAAAATGTTTCCAAGGACATTTCTGGGTAAGGGAGAGTCTGGAAGAATAATGAGCCTAATTAGTATGCGTAAGTCAGTCCGCAGCCCTTATCCGGTCGGGATTCATTATCTTGAAAAGCCTGGTTCCAAGAAGAAATAGAGGCACTCGGCTCTTTGGAGCTGGCCGGGTATGGCGCTTCACAACAGCTAGAGAGGCTGTGGTCTAACACTTACTAGGTCACAAGTCTAGTGCCTGGATTTCCTTCTACCTAGTGAGATTCATCAGACTTGTCACCTACAGTACTGATCTGTGCAGGTGCTTGAGTGGCGGATAGGTGTGAGGTCTGCAGCCCTGCAATCCTCATCTCAGTGGCTCCCTCACAGGCCTCGCACTCCTAGCCACCACCGTACTCCCATCCTAACAGTAATCAAGGGGGCCAGGTCCTACCCTGAGGATCTGAGGAGCCGGTGCTGGGCGCAAGAGGAGGTGCCCCGTTATCACGGTGCTTTGACGGCGCTCAGGGACCGCCTCTATCTGGACCCCTGGACGCCGCGCAGCCGCACAGCACAGCCGAAACACCGGAATCCTGCAGCCGGAACTTCCGGGAAGGTAACGGTTCTTCCGGAGCTGATTGGTTGTTGACTTGCTCCGCCCCCACGCATGCGCGCGGTCAGTTCAGAGGCGCGCCATGGAGGACCAAGAAACGCTGGGCTTTGAACACATGGGCCTGGATCCCCGGCTCCTACAGGTATGGGAAAGGCTGGGGACCCGGGGACTCGGGGACCCGGGAGTCGCCGCTTTCCATGCCGCCTGACCCGCGTCCTCCTCTCTCGTAGGCCGTCGCAGACTTGGGCTGGTCGCGACCCACGCTGATCCAGGAAAAGGCCATACCTCTGGCCCTGGAGGGGAAGGACCTACTGGCCCGAGCCCGCACAGGCTCCGGGAAGACGGCAGCTTACGCTCTTCCAATGCTGCAGCTGCTTCTCCACAAGAAGGCAGTAGGTGCCGAGATGGCCGGTGGGAATGAGGAGGGAAGCCCCAGAATGCCAGGAAGGGAAGTTCCCGTCTATGTACAAGTTTCCTCTGACCCCTTACCTTATGTAGGCTGACGCGAGAGAAATCCCCCCGCCCCCGATCCTGTTGTGGCTTAAGCTCTGGTCTGGAGTTCAGGTTTCCTGGGTCCTAACCCAGGCCTTGCTATCACTACCACCAGCCTTGATGTATCTTGAGCAAATCACTTTCTTCTTTTCTTTTTCTGTCCTTTTTGAGACAGGGTCTCTCTGTAGTCCCAGCTGGCCTGGAACGTGGTATATAGACCAGGCTGGCCGTGAACTCAAATCCTGCCTCTGCCTCCGGAGTGCTGGGATTTAAAGATGTTCGCCATCACGCCCAGCGACACTTTTTTTTTTTAATTTACTTTATGTGTATGAATGTTATGCCTGCATGTATGTAGGTGCACCTGTGTCGTGCAGTGCCTTACGGAGGTCAGAAGAGGATGTTGGCCCCTTGGAACTGGAGTTGTGCATGGTTGCTAGCTGTCATAATGAGTGCTAAGAACTGAACTGGGGCCTCTGCAAGCGCAGCCAGTGCTCTTAACCACTGAGCCATCTCTGCAGCCCCATCACTTTTTTTTTTTTTTTTTCGAGACAGGGTCTCCTGTAGTCCCAGCTGTCATGGAACTCACTCTGTAGACCAGGCTGGCCTTGAACTCACAAAGATCCGCCTGCCTCTGCCTCCCAAGTACTAGGATTAAAGGAGTGCGCCACCACGCCCGGCTCACTTTTGTTTTTATAAGGGTGCACATCTCCCTTTTCTACTTACGAATTATCGCGAGTCCAACTCTATACCTAGTATATGTTAAGAAACTTCAAAACTTGAGCAAGTTCTTTTTAAATTTCATTGGGAAAAGCCCTCCAGACACTGAAATTAAGTTTATCAGAACACAGCTGGGTTGTTGTAGAGCAGTGAATGGTCCTGGCTGTCTGTATTTTTGCCTGAAGTCTTTGATTCATGCTCTTACAGACAGGTCCGGTAGTGGAACAGGCTGTGAGAGGCCTTGTCCTTGTTCCTACTAAGGAGCTGGCCCGGCAGGCTCAGTCCATGATTCAGCAGCTGGCTGCCTACTGTGCTCGGGATATTCGAGTAGCTAATGTCTCGGCTGCTGAAGACCCAGCTTCTCAGAGGTGTGTAGAAGCTGCATGGTTTTAAGGGAATGAAGCTAGGCAAAGACAAAGGGTTGGTTTTGTGAATAGCAAGAGAGGGCTGCTGAATCATTCGTGCTACTGATAAGTTGTCACTCACAGAGCTGTGTTAATGGAAAAGCCAGATGTGGTGGTGGGGACCCCATTGCGCATATTAAGCCACCTGCAGCAGGACAACTTGAAACTTCATGACTCCCTGGAGCTCCTGGTGGTGGATGAAGCCGATCTTCTCTTTTCCTTTGGCTTTGAGGAAGAGCTCAAGAGTCTTCTCTGGTAAGGGAGAAAAGGAAGTGGTTCCTAGTAGAAACCTCTGTGAGTCCAGACTTGGGATTGGAGTGGGATGGCTGGAGCTGGAGTCTGATCAGGCTCTGTTTTCTTTTAGTCACTTGCCTCGGATTTACCAGGCATTTCTCATGTCGGCTACTTTCAATGAGGATGTACAAGCACTGAAGGAGCTGGTACTACATAACCCGGTAAGGGTGAGAGGGAGTGCTCAGAGGCTTGGTGGTGTTCTCAGAGGAAACCTTTGGTGTTTGTGGTGGAACCATTGTCACTGGATGTATCATCCCTGGTACTTGGGGACTGAAAGGAAGTCAATCATAGATTTCTAGGTTCCCCCAATCCACAGTGCTTTGCCTGGAAGCCTTACCAGGAGTCACTGTGTCCCCCAGGGGAACCAGAATTCTAAAACCAAAGTTCCCTTATCTAAATTTTATTATCTTATTTTATATATTTTTAATTTTGACATAGGGTTTTGCTATGTAGCCCTGGCTGCCCTGAAACTCACTGTGTAGTCCAGGCTGGCCTCAAACTCACAGAGATACGCCTTCCTCTGCCACCCGAGTGCTGGGATTAAAGGCCTGTGCCACCACGCCTGGTCTTTCACCTGCATATGACCCAATTTGTAGGCCTTCCTTACTCAGTATTGTCACCTTTCACTCTTTCTCTGTTCTGCACAGGCAGACACCATATGTGTCATTTATGTTTCCATATACCACAACAGTTAGAGCACTTTGAGGTTTTAGGTTACAACAGTGTGAGTAGGGTATATGTGTGGGCATTGGCTCCCACCCAGATATTGTTAAAGATATGCTTGTTCTGCACTGAACAAGCAGTGGCCATAGCATCTGTGTCCTCTCTTTCTTTCCTGATCACAGGCCTGTCCTTTCCCCAGGTTACTCTCAAGTTACAGGAGTCCCAGCTGCCAGGGCCAGACCAGCTACAGCAGTTTCAGGTGGTCTGTGAGACTGAAGAAGACAAATTCCTGCTGCTCTATGCCCTGCTGAAGCTGTCATTGATTCGGGGCAAGTCCTTGCTCTTTGTCAACACTCTGGAGCGGAGTTACCGGCTCCGCCTGTTCCTGGAGCAGTTTAGCATTCCTACCTGCGTGCTCAATGGAGAACTCCCCCTGAGGTCCAGGTTTGCCATGGCCCACGTCTTGCTGAAGATAAGCTGAGAACAGACATGGAAAGGGAACCCAGTTGATGTTCCTGATTCTTTCGTTTTAGAGATAGAGTCTTATTTCTGTATCTGTAGTCTAGGCTGGCCTACAACTCACTATGCAGCCCAGCTTGGCCTTGAACTTACAGCAACCCTCCTGCTTCAGCTTCCTAAGTGCTGGAATTAAAGCTGGGAGCCACCTGACATGCCTTATCCGTATTCTTTCTCCCCTCTCTTCCCTCCTTGCACTGCTAGGGATTGAACCCAGAGCCTTGTGCATGCTAAACAAGCACTCTGCCACTGAACTATACCGTTACTCCCTTGTTCTATTTCTTAAGCATTTGCTAGGGGACCGACTCTCCACGTGACTCATAATTATTTCCCCAGCTCCAAAATACTATTACCCCATTTTCTTTCTTTTTTTGTTCTTTTTGAGACGGGTCTCCCTGTAGCCCCAGCTGGCCTGGAACTCACAGAGGTTCACCTGCTTCCACCTGGCTCCCCCATTTTCATCTGAGGAATTTGAGGCCCAAATTTGAAGGCATTAAAAGATAAATAGGAAAGGATGATGGTTAGACTGGTGCTGGGTTAAAAGGAGGGCCCTCTTGTGCTCTGCCAGGCTGACTACTTGTCTTAAAATGTAGGTGCCACATTATCTCACAGTTCAACCAAGGCTTCTATGACTGTGTCATAGCAACAGATGCTGAAGTCCTTGGGGCCCCAGTCAAAGGCAAGCGGCGAGGCCGAGGGTCCAAAGGAGACAAGTGAGTCCACATTTCTCTTCCTTTCTCCACAGTCCATAAACAGGCCTGTTACGCATTTGCCACCAAGAAGGCAGAGCGCAGAGCAGGCTGGCCAGTCTTTCCAGGTGGTTGTACCAAACAACCTCATGGCCCTTAGTTGTCTGGACATGTGTAGGGGGTGGTAAAGGGCACTTGCCGCATGTATAGCACACGATGTCAGGCTACATGTGGGTCGTTGGTCTGAGCTGTGTTGCAGAGGAGAGGAGTTTGGCCTGCCCTAGGTATGGGCCTGTGACCTGCAGAGAAGGTGTTTCTGAAGGGGAAAGGGGAAAGGGAAGCTCTTCATCTACCTGTCTGCCTGCTTGGAGAGTTCACTGCCCAGGGATGGTTTGTAGGACCCCATGCTGGGGTCTGGTGTCATGGCAGAGCTCTAGACCATCCTACAACACTCCAATACCTAGAATAATTCTAATGCCTGACAGTCTGGTGTACACCAGGGTCTTGTGGTCTTTTAGCTTTGCTTGGAAGAAATTTTAGAGATTGAGCTTGAGAATGCCTTTGTAGGGGAAAGCCTGGCTTTTCAGGGTCTGGCTGACTATGGGTTATTTCCTCAGGGCCAATGATTCAGAGGCTGGTGTGGCCCGCGGCATAGACTTCCACCACGTATCTGCTGTGCTCAACTTTGATCTTCCTCCCACCCCTGAGGCCTATATCCACCGAGCTGGCAGGTAGGATGGGAATGGGGTAGGCCAGGCACCTGGGTGGCAGAGTGCTGAAGGACTTGGGGCCATCTGGACAGAGATGCATGCTTGACCCTCTCCCACTGCAGGACAGCACGAGCAAACAACCCAGGCATAGTTTTGACCTTTGTCGTGCCCACAGAGCAGTCTCACTTGGGAAAGATCGAAGAGGTTCTCAGTGGAGGTAAGAGCCCTGACTCCACGGGTCCGGGTGCAGGGCTTCTCCCATTACAGCTTCAAACCCACTGTAGTGCCAGGTATGATGGTATACACCTATAATCACACAACTCAGGAGAGTGGGCAGGATGATTGAGGATTTGAGGTGAGCCTGGGATACATAGAAAAAAAATAATATATATATAGATATAGATATATGTTAAAGGAAGCAAAAAAGTCTTCACAGTAGTGCCAAGTGTGGTGTTAGCAGTGTAATTCTAGGAAGATTGAAAATTCCAGGTTAGCCTAGGCTACACAGCTAGTTGGAAGCTAGCCTGGGTTACATATCAAGGCCCTCCCTCCACCACTGTCTATCATCCTGCTGTATGGCAGGTATTGTCTCCCTTCACAGATGAGTGAACTGGGATAATTCATTCAAAGTCACATTTACTGGCTCCCTCATGGTCAGGGACTATCTAGACATGCTGCTCTATCTGACTCTTGATGACCTAGGTGTTCCTTAACTGAAGTCCAAAACCATCAGCATGGGAGGGACAGGGGAGTCTTCTGGCCAGAGTAGCTTTGAAGAGAGGAGGGGTGAGTGGGCAGTGGATTCTGAGCCTGAAGCATGTGGTGACATGCAGAACTCTAGCACACACACCCTCATCCATAGCATCTTGGGGCTGCTCATGAGACCCGAGTACAGAAATGCTGAGTGGTGCTTTGGATTATGGCCTCCTCTCAGAAGCAGAGTAGGAGGCTGCCAGTGAAGGTCTTGCATGGACCCTGTCCTCATTGCTGCCTCCTCCCCAGAGGGCGAGGCCCCCATCCTGCTTCCCTACCAGTTCCAGATGGAGGAGATTGAGGGCTTCCGATACCGCTGCAGGGTGAGCTCCCCACTGTGCAGTGGGGGTGGGGGTGGGGGATGGCTGGGGAATGGGCTGTGACCCAAGGATTGTACCCCATTGCTGAACACCCAGGTGTGAGGCTGTCTAACCTCTGGTCTACCCACAGGATGCCATGCGTTCAGTGACTAAACAGGCCATTCGGGAGGCGAGATTGAAGGAGATCAAGGAAGAGCTTCTACACTCAGAGAAGCTCAAGGTGAGGGAAGGGGAGAGCATACTTGGGAGGCTCCATTTTGGAGGCTGGCTGAGCTTGAGTGGTGAAAAGCAGAAAGCTGGGTAGTTTGCTGCCATTTGACAGGGAGAAAGAGGAAGCCAGCCAAGGCCATTGAAGAAAGCCAGCCGCTGTGCTAGGAGGACAGTAGACACAGCTTCGTGGTGGGGACTTGGTATTGGTCACATTTTTAAGGTCCCACCCTATAGACATGCAAGTGAGTGCACACAGTTTGTACTCATTAAAGCACTATTAGGGAGCCAAAAGATGGAAGCCCTGTGGGGTCCATGCCAGGGGCTTCAGAATGTACAGGTCATACTTGAAGGTTACACAGACACGGGAGTGTGAGGATCCTGTTGGTGTTGATGGTGAGCAATGTAACACTAGTTAAAGCTATTATAGGATGCTGCTGTTTGCAGTCCAGAGAAGAAAACAGACTTGGATATCTTTGTTCCCATGGGACTTAGAAGAACTAGCATCAGCTGCTCCAGATTGTGGACCTTTGACCTGTGGGAAGGGACTACTTTCTAAATAACTTCCAGAAAGTGACAGTGTCTGGCTCTGCAGTTGCATGCAGTAGCTCACCTGGCCAGCAGAGGTCAGCCTTGCAAGCATGAGAGAAGCCTGTCCTGATCTTGCTGGTCTGCAGCTGGCAAAGAGGATTAAGAACAAAGTGGTAGGCAGACTTCATGGTGTCACTTCTTGTGCCTTTTAAACTTTGAGTGCTCTCTGCCTGTCAGACATACTTTGAAGACAACCCTAGAGACCTCCAGCTGCTACGCCATGATCTGCCCTTGCACCCTGCAGTGGTGAAGCCTCACCTGGGCAATGTCCCTGACTACTTGGGTGAGTGTTGCTGAGGCTCAGGAGGTTGGGAGGAATGGCCTAGCTTCCTTGGAAAAGCTCTCCGAGGCCCCGTGCTTGGTACTGAGGAAGTTGTGAGTAGGGAACAGCACATTTGGTGGCACATCCAGGCTTCGAGTCGAACTGTCTCCAAGGATTGGTTGAATGGAAGGCTGAGCCAATGATTGACTCCTGTGTGCTGAAGAGGGTGAAGAGGTTTGGGAGGATCCTGGGGAGCAGGAGACACTTCTGTGTGCTGGAGAGTATTCCGAATTGGCAGGTACCAGTGTCAGGGTGGAGGCCTCTGATTTGTAGGTAGGAACAGATGAGGGAGTCATACCTCAAGGCAGAAATAGATAAGGTTGTGGAAGGAAGGGGGCGGCTGTTCAGCCTGGCTGACCTTTTATCTTCATGTAAGCTCTGAGTAACTAACAGCGTTGCTTCTTTGGTGGGATGTTTTTGGTAATGAGTATTCATGGCTTTATGTTTACAATGAACATAAAGGAGAAATGTGGTAAGGAGGTTGCTGTGGGCAGTAAGTCCAGGATCTCCAGCGTTCATGATCTGGGCTGTCGGGACTGGCGCCAGCTCACTCATGTGCTGTGGTAGAGGTACAGGAAGGTAGAGGAGGAAATACCAGGACTGGAAAGGCCTAAGTGGTAGGAAAGGAAGGACCAGGAGAGCTCACAGCCTGAAAAAAGGTGAAGACTGAGGAAAGGAAGGACCAGAAGAGCTCACAGCCTGAGAAACAGTGAAGATGAGGAAAGGAAGGACTAGGAGAGCTCACAGCCTGAGAAACGATGAAGACGGAGGAAAGGAAGGACCAGGAGAGATGAGAGCATGATAATGCTAGAGGACAGAGGGGGACAGGTTCCCGAAGGACAGTGAGCCAGAGAGAACCCCAGCATTGTCCATGTGCCAAATGCCAGGAGGTTTGGAAGAGCTGGGGGTGGGGGGAGGTTATCAGCTATGTCCTAGGTTGGGCATGTTGGGTGGCTCTGGTGGTAAGGCTAGGTCCAAGATGACAGGGATAGAGTAGGGTGAAGTCTCCCATAGACTTCTTCAGCTGCATTTTCTTGAGGATTCCCCCCCCCTTCCTTCTTTTCTCTTCCTTCCCTCTTTCTCTTTTTCTGTATGCTGTGTACACTGAGCTACACCATAGCCTCTCTTTTTTCCTGTTTTTCTTACACATGTTAACTGTAGTAATTTAAACACTACAGAAATGATTTGGACAGTGGAAGCCCAGGTTGCTAACCTTAATGTCTATGGTGCATGTGTGATAATAATTGAGTGCTGCCAGCCATGAGTTGGGTCAGAATTGGAGAATGTTCTGCAGCAGTGGAGGGCAGCATTGAGAAGGGAAGGGGGTGGGACAGCACTGGGGAAGACTTGCAGGATCCCTTCTTGTCGTGAGATCAGGTCTCACAGGGTAGAGTTGGTGGTGGAAGCAGGGCTTAGAAACAGGGTGATGCTACTCCTGATGCCCGGGGTCTCTTTCAGTCCCTGCTGCTCTTCGTGGCCTGGTACAAACTCGAAAGAAGCGGAAAAAGCTGCCCTCATATAGGAAGGTTAAGGTATGTCTCCTAGGAGCCTTGGGACAGTGACCGGGCTCTTCCTGCTTGGTCCCTTTGTTATCACCAGGTGCCCTGCCTGTGGGAGGGGAACGGGGCTCCTAGGAGCAGGGCTGGGGGCTGGGGACATTTCCACAGCCAGCTGGCGGGCCCTGTTTCTGCCTTCTGCTCACCGACCACACAGCATCCGTACAGCTGACAGCTTCTAGTGCCTGCACCTCCCAGTCTGGCTGTAGGAACCGTCTGTCCAGTTCCCACAACTAATTTGTGACTCTGCCCTTGCAGAAGGCAAAAACCCAGAACCCACTGCGCAACTTCAAACACAAGGGAAAGAATCCTAAACCTGCAACTTCGTCCTCCTAGATGACCTGAGCCTGACGATAGCAGGAATTGGGCTTCCTGACCCAGATGGACACGCATACCGTTTGTGGCACACTTTGGTGCACTGCCTGGACAGACTGAATTCTGAGGAGGCAGGTCTGGGTGCTCCATCTCCTTGTTAGCACCAAACTGCATCTTGCCCCTTACCAGAATAAAGGTTCCAGCTCCCCCAGGTTGTGGACCTCTGGCCTGTGGGAAAGGACTACTTTCCAAACTCCCAGAAGGTGGCTGTGTCTGGCTCTGTTGCTGCGTGCAGTTCCTTGCTTGGCCAGCAGATGTCAGCATTGGAAGCCATGAGAAGAGAAACCTGTCCTAGTCTTGCTGGCCCAGTGTGGGGCAGCATCTGTCCCAGAGGCTTGTATCCAGCTCCTGCACCCCTACTGATCTGAAATGGGCTGACAGATGGGCTTGTACTCCCAGGTCAGGACATTCCTGCCCACAAGCCTCTGACTCCCACCAGCATGTGCCTGTTTAGAGGGATACGTTGCTGAGCCTTCACAGCCAAAGTAACTGGCTTCCCTGGCTGAGAGATGTTTTCTAGTTGATGTCTCTTTCAGATACACAAGTGGTATTGTAATGAGTGTACTCATTGGCAACCCTCCTCCCTGCCCTCCCCCACCACCCCCCATATCTTCTCCTATGTCTTGACCTGAGCACTGGCTGTCTTCCTAGCTTAAAAGCTTGGCTTCTGTTGTCTACTGGCTACAAGGCTCAGAAGAAGTGGTTCTCTGCTCATCTAGTGCCTTCCTGCCCCTCTTACTACAGTGTTACCCTCCTTACCACTTGCTAGTCACCTGCTTATTATTAGGCATCATAAGACTAGGTTGAAGTGGGAAATGAGAGAAGAGAGATGTCAAATCTGAGGTGAGGCTTTGGTTACAGTTAGGGTCTGTGACCAAGATGACAGGGTATGAGATTTGTGGTTTCCTTCTTTGCTCTTAGCACCTAAGGATTTCTAGGAAGTCAGGAGTGTGGCCTAAAGTAGGCAGGAACTGTAGTGGGTAGATATGTCCTCAGTGGTCTTACAGACATGTGCTCAGGTGTATTGAGCTAGAAATAAAGACCAAGTATTGGGGCTGGGGAGATGGCTCGGTGGGTAAAGTGTTTGCTTTGCAAGCAGTGAAGACATGAGTTTTACATGGATCCTCAGCATTCATGTAAAAGCTGGGTGTAGTGGTACACATCTGTAACCCCAACTTGTGGGCAGCCAGGGGAGGAGGAAGGCTGATGGACCCTGGGAGCTTCCTGTCTAGCCAGTGAGTCTGAAGTAGAAAGGTCTAGGTTCAGTGAGAGGCCCTGTTCCCCAAAATAAGATGGAGAGCAATTCAGGACCCAACATGACTCTCTGGCCTGTGCATGCATAGCAGCGTGTTCCTGCACACACAAAGGAACAGCTCTGAGCATCTGCTGCGAGGTAGACAGCTGCACGCTAAACCCACACACCAAGTCATGGGATGGGAGATAGCTCAGGAGTGCAGTATTAGTGCCTCAGCTGTCCCTTCCCGTCCTTGCTGTTGACTACCCCGACAGTGAGTCCTCTGGCTAAATTGGATGTCGTAGTCATGCTTGCTCTAACGTGATCACATCTGTTCCTTTGGCTTTGATCTGTGATCCTGTCACTTTAGTCACCGTGCTGAGGGCTCATGTCCTGGAACCACCCAGTGGAGAGATTGGGCTTCCCCAGTGAGGTTCTTGCTATGGAAGTGACACTAGTCCTTTGCTATATGCTCATGTGGAGTGAACAGCGTGGGTCAGCTGTGGGTGAGAGCACTGCGGCTGATTCCTACTTCATCTTGAAACCATCTTTGGGGTTGCTGTTTTTGTGTTCCTCCTGGGGTTGCCAGGGCTTGAAAGTGACTCACTGGGGCTGGTGAGATGGCCCAGCAGGTACCCAATAGTGTGGTGACCTAAATTTGATCCCTGGGTCCTACATGGTGGAACTGACTCCCACAGGTTCTCTAGCCTCTAGCTGGGTGCTGTCGCACATATGCCCCTCTGCTACTATCACATACAAATGTTACAAAAATTAAAGTAACCCAGTGAAGGTCCCAGCAGATAGGTCTGGGTAGGGTTTGAAGTCTGGGATGCCCAGCAGTATAGGGCTAACTGTCTGGGCTGGCCACCCTAGTACAGCAGTTGGTGCCCTTGGTGCTTTTGCCACCATCCCTCATCCTCATCCCTACAGGTGATGTTATAGTTTAGTTGGCCTGTCTTACTGTCTTAGCTGCAACAGGACCTTCACTTTTCGTCCCTCTGATTTCTGAGTACATGTGTGTGTGTGTGTGTGTGTGTGTTTCATTCTGTGCTCAAATGGCCCTATGATCACATGTAAAGAAACAAATGCTGGGGGCTGGAGAGATGGCTCAGCGGTTAAGAGCGCTGCTCTTGCAGAGGGCCTAGGTTCGATTCCCAGCACTCACATGGCAGCTAAGAACCATCTTTAACTCCGGTTCCAGAGGAATCCAACGCCCTCGTCTGACCTCTGCGGCATTGCACGACACGGGTGCACCAACCTACATGCAGACAGTACACTCACACATATAACAAATTTTTACAAATGCTCAGGGTTGGCAGGGATGAAGTCTATGCTATTAACCTCACAAAAACTTGTCTAAACTAGAACCAGTTGTGCCTGTGATGAGGTATCCTTGGGATAGACAGGCATGGACTAGGAGGCCAGGAGGGGCAGAGCTTGCTGGAGGCTTGCAGCTTCGCAACGCAGCAGAAAAGCCTCGGTAGTATCCAGGGCAAGTGTACCCTGACGTTGGGTACTTGCATTTAAGTCTGAGTAAGCCACTGCATCTTGGCCATGACCCTGTCTAGAATTGTCTGCATGTAAATTTTATGGGAAACAGGAATTGGCCCCCAAGCTGCAGTTGACCACACACTGGGAGTACACCATCTGCTTGTTCTGCTGGAGGCTAGAGGAAAGGGAGGATGTCTCCCTTCAAGGTGTATATTCCAGTGTAGAAGGTAGCACACAGCCAGGACATGTTAACAGTGGAAGAGGCCCAGGGTCTCATCTGGTTTGAAGGACTGCTGATTGCCTTGAGAAGCAAGGTTTGCTCTCAAGCAGGAAGGATGGGAGGAAATAGCCGTGCCAAGGGAACTACCTGCTCACCTTCCCTAGAGATGAAGACATTCAAAGATGAGAAAAGTATGGCTGTCAATAAAGTGTCTTGCAGGCTGGAAACTGACCTGATTTACTTTGGGAAATGTAAAAGTCAAATGTTAGAAAGTAAAAGGACCTGAACAGGGTTTTTTAGAGGAGAGCACCCTGCCATGATGATAGTGGAGAGCAGGGTGTGTCTGGAAACCTCTGGACCTAGTGCTGAAGTTCAGCTGTGTTCTATACCAGCTAATTCTCTGCATCTGCCAAGGATTAATGAGTCAGCTTTTGGGGAACTCCTGTGGGACTTCGGCCTTCATGGTGATGTCTCCAGAAGGTAACGGTGATAAGGTTGGAGTTGAGTAGGGAGATAGGGCAACTCATGTCTTGTTCTTTCTTATCATGGGATGCCCACTTGCATAAGGGGTGGCAGCTTGCTGGGGGTTTTTTTTTTGTTTGTTTGCTTTCATTTGACAGCCTTCATTTATTAATTTTTTTGTTTTGAGGCAGGGTCTCCCTGTAGCCCCAGCTGGCCTGAAACTCACTCTGTAGACCAAACTGGCCTTGAACTCACAGAGATCTGCCTGCCTCTGCCTCCCGAGTGCTAGTATTATAGGTGTGCATGCGCCAGTCAGCCCTCTTAACTGTGGAGCCATCTCTCCAGCCCCCTATTTATTTTTTTTTTTGACAAGTTTTATTGAGTATGTTTTAAGCCAAATAACATTAAAACTATATACACATGGTTGTCATTTATGCTAACTGACATCTCAAGTTTCCTTCAACATTATATTATCAAATATTGGACTATATTGTTCCTTGAAGAATTACAAAGTTAAGTTATGAGGTCTCTGGTCACAAAATCATCAATCAGTCAATCACTATATAACTTTGTTACCATTTTCTTTTTGGTGAAAACATTTAAAATCAACCCTCAGCATGATTCAAGTATATACTGCCAAATTGTTCATTATGGCTACCATGTTGTACATTAGATTCTCAGGGTTTACTCATTTTGTGTGACTAAAATTTTGTCGCTATTATTTTTTTATGTGTATAAGTGTACTGTCTGATGTGGGTTGGTGTACACGTGTCGTGCAATGCCACGGAGGTCAGAAGAGGGTGTCGGATTTCCCTGGAACTGGAGTTAAAGACGGTTCTTAGCCGCCATGTGGGTGCCAGGAATTGAACCCAGGTCCTCTGCAAGAGCAGTCAGCGCTCTTAACTGCTGAGCCATCTCTCCAGCCCCAAATTTTGTAGCTTTTATCAATTTCTCATTTCCTGCTTCTACCGTATAAAGCCATTCGCGCCGGGCATGGTGGCACATGACTTTAATCCTAGCACTTGGGAGGCAGAGGCAGGTGGATCTTTGTGAGTTCAAGGCCAGCCTGGTCTACAGAGTGAGTTGCAGGACAGCTGGGACAGGGGCTACAGGGAGACCCTGTCTCGAAAAGACCAAAAAAATAAAAACACCATATCCTTATTCAGTACATTGTTACTCCTTTAGCATCAGATTCACAGCTAAGAGCTTGCACTTTATGCTTTGAACAAAGCTTATAAAGTGATGTGCTTTGTACTTGAAGCACATTATGACCTTCTTGCACTATAGTACTCGAAACACTTCAACTCTGTGCTTTGAGAGCATCTATCCCAGCCTCTGATGTTCATAATTCTATTCCTAGCTTTTTTTTTTTTAACACTCCTTACATATAGCAAATGTACAAAGTCTGAAATTAAACTATAGGTTAATCACAAAATATTTAGGGATTCACAGTTTGACCGTAAGCTCGTATACATGTAAAATATATATATATAACTTTACATAGCAAGTCAGTGTATATATTTTTTAAACATACTCTTTTTTTTTTTTTTTAGACAAACCTTTTATTTTTTTAATTTTATTTATTTTTTATGTGTATGAATGTACTATCTGCAGGTAGGTCTGTTCACCCGTGTCGTGCAATGCCGTGGAGGTCAGAAGAGGGTGTCGGATTCCCCTGGAACTGGAGTTCTGGAATTGGAGTTATAGACGGTTCTCATCTGCCATGTGGGTGCTGGGGATCGAACCCGGGTCCCCTGCAAGAGTGTCGGCGCTCCTAACTGCTAGGCCATCTCTCCAGCCCCCGATGTATATTTTATTTTATTTTATTTATTTATTTTTTAATTAATTTTATTTCTGTATGTGTATCAATGTACTGTCTGCATGCAGGTTTGTGCACCCGTGTCGTGCAATGCCGTGGAGGTCAGAAGAGGGTCTCGGATTCCCCTGGAACTGGAGTTCTCCTGGAATTGGAGTTTCAGACGGCTCTCGGCCGCCATGTGGGTGTCAGATACTTATCCTTTTCATAAATCTTAGAACCGAGGAAAATAGAGACATACACTTCAAGCTCTATCTATAGCAATATTGGTCAATGTGATATCTTTACTGACCAATTACCCACTTTGACTTATATAGAAGTATTTGGTGTTAGGAACCACAAATGAGGGATAACATACATCGTTTGTTTTTCTAAGACTGTGTTACCTCATTTAGTATAACAGCCTCTAGCTCCATTTGCCTGCAAACTTCATGATGCCATCCTTCATCATTACATAGAACTCCATTGTGTAAATGTACCTCATCATTATGCACTTGTCAGATGAGGAACACCTGAGCTGCTTCCAGCTCTTCCCTATTGTGAAAAGAGCAGTATAAACAGTTCTCTCTCTCTGTCTCTCTCTCTCTCTCTCTCTCTCTCTCTCTCTCTCTCTGTCTCTCTCTCTCTCTCTGTGTGTGTGTGTCTAAGACCAGATCTCCCTATAGCCCCAGTTGTCCTGGAACTTGTTATGTAGACCAGGCTGGCCTTGAACTCACAGAGATCTGCCTGTCTCTGCCTCCCAAGTGCTGGGATTAAAGGTGTGTGCCACTATGCCCAGCCATGTATCTCTCTTTTTTTTTTTTTTCCATGTATCTCTCTTATAGGATGAATCCTTTGGGTATATACCCGAGCGGTATGATTGGATCAAATGGTAGGTTCATTTCTAGTCAGAGTTCTCCACACTGCTTTCCATGGGGTTGCATGAGTTTGCAATCCCACCAGCAGTAAATGAGTGTTCCTCTTTCTCCACCCCCTCTCCAGCATTTAGTGTCATTTGTTTTCTTGATCACAGCCAATCTTACCAGTGGCGTAAGATGAAATCTTAAAGTGGTTTTAATTTGCATTTCCTTAATTACTCAGGATATTGAACACTTTTTTTTTTTTTGCCTTTTTTTCTTTTTTTTTGAGACAGGGTCTCCCTATAAACCCAGCTGGCCTAGAACTCACTCTGTAGACCAGGCTGGCCTTGAACTCACAGAGATCTGCCTTCTCATGTGGGTGCTGGGAATCAAACCCGGGTCCTCTGCAAGAGCAGTCGGCACTCTTAACCACTGAGCCATCTCTCCTGCCCCATGATGTTCAACACTTTTTAAGGTGTTTCTTAGCCATCTTCTCTTGAGAAGTCTCTGTTCAGTTTTGTTTGTTTGGTTTTGTTTTTTGGGTTTTTTTTGTTTTTTGGGGTTTTTTTTTTTGTTTGTCTTTTTGAGACAGGGTCTCCCTATAGCTCCCACTGGCCTGGAGCTCACTATGTATGTAGACAAGACTGGCCTGGAACTCATAGAGATCCGCCTGCCTCTGCCTCCTGAGTGCTGGGATCAAAGGTGTGTGCCACCACACCTGGCTCAGTTCAGATCTTTAGCCCTTTTTTGTGTATGTGTGTGTGTCTTTTTTAGACAGGCTCTCCCTGTAGCCCCAGCTGTCCTGGAACTCGCTCTGTAGACCAGGCTGGCCTTGAACTCACAAAGATCCACCTGCCTCTGCCTCCCAAGTGCTGGATTAAAGGCGTGTGCTACCATGCCTGGCTAGCCCATTTTTTAATTTGGGTCATTTGTTTTCTTGGTCTGCCTTTTTTTTTTTTTTTTTTAGTAATTTATATACTGTGGATGTTATACTTCTGTCAGATGTATCACTGGTGAAGATTTCTTCCCACTCTGTGGGTTTTCTCTTCACTTTTTGATTGTTCCTTTTGCTGTACAGAAGCTTTTTAGTTTAATGAGGTCCCACTTGTTGACCTTATTTCCTACACAACTGCTGTCTGATTTAGAAAGTCTTTTCCTACACTTATATGTTGTAGGTTACTACCCATGTTTTCTTCTAACATTTTCAGAGTTTCACATTGAGGTCTTTAATCCATTTAGAATTGACTTTTGTATAAGGTGAAAGGTAAGGGCTTAATTCCATTCCTGTCCGGGTGGTGATCCAGTTTTCCCAGCACCATTTGGTGAAGATGCTCCCTTTCCTCTATTGAGTGTTTTTGGCTCCTTTGTTAAATATCAGGTGGCTGAAATTGCATGTACTCAAGTTTGAGTCTTCAATTTTATTCCATTGATCTATAGGTGTGCCAGTGCCATGCTGTTGTATGACTGTAGCTCTGTAGTAGAGATTAAAATCTGGCATAGTAATTCTCCTCATATTACTCTTTTTGCTCAGGATTTCTTTGGTTATCTGGGGTCTTTTGTTTTTCCATATGAGTTTCAGGATTTTTTTTTTCTAATTCTATGAAAATAGTCGTGGGAATTTTGATTAGGATTACAATGAATTCATAGCCTTTGTTTTGTTTTCATTTTGGTTTTGGTTGTTTTGAGCTGGCCTGAACTCACTTTATACAGCAGGCTGGCCTTGAACTCACAGAGATCTGCCTGCCTCTGCCACCCAAGTGCTGGGATTAAAGGCATGCACCTCTCTTTTTTTATTTTTAAGCAAGGCTACAGGAAGGGAAAGAAGGTGGTGCATTGCAGAGGGCCCAGAGACTTGCTTCTAGGTACACACATGGCACTTATTCCTCTTTGCTGCTAGGCAGGCACACACATACACACACACACACACACACACACACACACACTTCTAGGCACCCACACATATCACTCTTGGGAGGCCTTCAGAAATGGACAGGTCCAGCCTTTCTGTTCCCCCATCCAACTGCCTACAAATATACCAACAAGCAGTACGGATTGCAGTTCAATGCACCCAGAATGTGCGGCCAGAACAGCTATAGAGCAAGGCATACTAGATTCTTCAAATTGTCACCCCAAGAGCTGCTTCCATGGTGTATTAGCACACTCCACGCGCCCAGCATACCATGGTCACGGTGGTTGGGCCCCACCACCGCAGCCACTTACTGCCCATGTGATCTTATAAAGACACTACCTTTCTTGGCCACTCTGAAAGTGGCAGCAGCATATCCTGTGGAGGGCTGATTAGTGAAGCACTGCTGCAGGCCTAGTCGCCTTGTACTCTCATTGTGGCCCCTCAGGTCTGATACCTGATGTCTCCCAAGTGAGTGTCCACACAAGGTCACCCAAACTCCCATGGACACTGAATCATGTAGAGATCTTTACAAAATACAGCTGAAATACGGTTCTGTGGTGCTTGCCCAGTCTGGGAAAGAGTCCAGGTTCCCTTTCCAGTGATGCAAAATGTAACACAAAACAAATGCTTGTTCTTTGGATCTAGGGTGGGGCTTGGAATTTTATATTTCTGACAACTCCCTTCCCAGGGGAGGTCCATCCTCTAATGACTGGACCACCATGTGAGGCTTCCCACCCATCCATCTCACAGGTGGGCACATGTGTTCACATTACATACCCAGTCTAGTACCACCATCTGGCTAAGTGAAACAGAAGCCTGCAAAGGAAATGGAAGACTTTTGAGTTCGGACCTCTTGTGAGGCTGCCCTCTCTCTTCCAAGGACAGCCACAGGAACGTGGGCATTCAGTTACCTCCAAATTCCAACAAAAGTGAAGAGTCACACAACCATGTCCCATTCAGTATTTGGAATGCACTTATATTTAAAAAATATTTGGGTTGGGCATGGTGGTACACACCTTTAATCCCAGGACTCGGAAGACAGATACAGGCAGATCCCTGTGAATTCAGGGCCAGCGTGGTCTACATAGTGAGTTCAAGTCCAACTGGGGCTCCAGAGAGACCCTGTCTCCAAAATAAATCAAAATCAGAAAAGAAAAAAAAAAAAAAGAAATTGGGGGCTTGGGTTATAGTTCGGTTGCAGAGTACTCACCTTGCATGTTTTTGGCCCTGAGTTCAATTTCCAGCACCACAAAAGGAGGGAGGGATCCTGAGGGTACTTCTTTATCTGAAAATTCCAATTTAGCTGTGTCCTGTGGGTGTACTAAATTTGGCAATCCTAGGGTAGTAACACTTTCTCACTTATCGTGGCCTCCTCAGGAAGCCTTCCTGAGCCCAGTACGCTTCTGACACTGCTCAACCGGGAGCTCCAGGTGCTGGCAGCCGCTGCACCTGCTGTGTGGCCATGCTTTGGGGCAGGACCTCTTCAAGTTATTTGTGTGTTCCTGGGTCCAGCCACTCACCACTGAAAGCTTTGTCCTGAGAGTGTCAGGGCCTCAGGAGTTTCTGTTTTCACACCCTTCTCTGGCCCAAGGGGCTTGAGAAAAATCTCCAGTTAAAAGAGGAATGAGGGGGCTGGAGAGATGGCCTAGCAGTTAAGAGCACCGACTGCTCTTACAGAGGACCCAGGTTCGATCCCCAGCACCCACATGGCGGCCGAGAACCGTCTGAAACTCCAATTCCAGGAGAACTCCAGCTCCAGGGGAATCTGACACCCTCTTCTGACCTCCGAGGCATTGCACTACACGGGTGCACAAACTTGCATGCAGGCAGTACATTCATACACATACAGAAATAACATAATAAAAATTAAAAAAAAAAAAAAAAGAGGAATGAGGGGCTGGAGAGATGCCTACATGGTGTAAGAGTTGCTGCTGCTCTGTGCAAGGACTGGTTAGATCCCCAGCACCCAATGGCGGCTGAGAACCCATACCTTGACTCCAGTTCCAAGGGACTCCAACACCCTCTTTGACCTCTGGGCATTGCACGACCATGGTGTGCACAGACCTACATGCAACCGTACATTCATACACATACAAAAAAAAATTAATTAAAAAAAAAAAAGAGGAAATGAAATATTTGGTGGAAGGGACCCACTTTGGAAAGGCTGGACTCTGTACCTCAGCACAGCAGGCTGTCATGTCACCTCCATGACTCAGAGCTGAGATGGGGGACCCAACTGCTCCCAACACCCAGTGTATTAGTCACTTTTCTGTTGCTGTGATAAAAACCAATGACAAGGAACACTTAGAAAAAGGAAGAGTTTATTTGAGCTTACAATGACGGTTCCAGGGATTAGAGTCATTGTGACGGGAGGCATGGCGGCTGGAGCTGGAGCAGGAGCCGAGAGGGTCACATCTTGCAATGAGCCAGGAAGCAGAAAGAGGGCGGGGACTGGAGACCACGAGCGCTTGTTAAACTCCACTAAGCCTGCCGGGGTGGTGGCGCACGCCTTTAATCCTAGCACGGGAGGCAGAGGCAGAGCGGATCTTTGTGAGTTCAAGGCCGCCTGGTCACCAGTTCCAGGACAGCTGGGGCTCCAGGGAGACCCTGTCTCGAAAAGACAAAAAAAAAAAAAAAAACTCACTAAGCCTGCCTCCAATAACGTACTTCCTCTAGCATGGCCACACCTTCTAAGACCTCCAAAAACAGTGCCACCAACTGGAGAAAAATGTCTGAATACTTACAGCCTATGGGGGACACTCATTCAAACCACCACACCCAGGGATGCACCATGGACCCAGTGTTTGCCAAGGCTAGGTGACAGATGTGGGTACCCATCCTATGTGCCAGCTCCATGGGCAGGAACTGCCCAGCTAGGAGGCCTTGTTGCAGGCCCTTTTCATGCTTTGGTCTTGACAGTCCATGGTGTGACCTGTTGGCTTAAGGTTATGAAATGCAGTGTAGTGTCTAGGGGGATCACTACAGAAGATAAGAGTCCTTGGATGAAGGCCACTGACTAGCTCTCAGGGCTACTGTGAGTATTAAAAGCTCAGTAGAGACCAAGCACAAAAGGGCGGCCTCCCCAGCCCCATCCCAGCTCAGTACAGACACACGGTGTCCGTCTTCCCCTGATTAGCTGTCTGAGTCCAGCTTCCCATGCTCAAAGGTCTAAGTTCAGTGTTCTTGGCCCTGCTCTGGTTGGGACCCTCCCCTGGTCGAACCTGTAACTGAGGAAGAGGGTCCTGGGGGTCACTAGTCATTGAAGATGGACTGAAATGCCCAGTCTCCCCTTCAAGGGGCCCTCAGGGAAGCCCTTAGGACATTTCTCCGTTCAGAGGTCCTGCTCACCTCATCCTGCCCTACTACAGCATAGCAGACTCAGAGCTGTGGTCTGGAGCCCTAGGCACAGGGACAAAGAGCCAGACAGCAGAGGGTCTTGACTATAGCTACACTCCTGGACCACACTATTACATTCATGGAAATGTAAAGATTGGCCCCTTGCAGGGGCAGTGATCCTTGGTGTTGGAGGCATAGTCTCAGGAGCCCTGAGCAGCAGAAGGCCACACAAGGTGAACGCCTAGGAAGGCAGGAGGGAGCTGCACAGCCCTGCTGTGACTGCCAGAGCAGCACAAAGTGACTATTGCCCAGCAGAGAGTCAACAGGCGGGATTTAGGAGGCAGCTCAGAGGTGGCTTCAGCATAACCATGGAGGAGGTGGGGAGTGCATCAGTGGCTCACCAAAGGCTTCCTACAGGAGGGCCATTCTCAACTAGGGACGATTTTCCCCAATGGGGCATTTCACAAGGTGCAAAGACGTTTTTTTACATTGTCACATCCACATGGTGGATGCTCTTGGGGAGAGGCCAGGGCTTGCTGATTAAGTTGACAGTATACAGAGTAGCCACAGCTGAGATCTACACTGAATGCCAGTTGAAATTCTGCTGCTGAACGATGGCAGAAGAGAGGGAGCATCAGGTGATGGGTGTGCGAAAGCAGGCAACCCCAGGACATCAGTAAGGAGTGTTCACAGCTTCAGAGAAGAGAAAACTCATGGCAGGAATGTGAGGAAGAGCTTCATCTTGGGGGTCAAGTAGCAACAATGGTGCAGTGGTGGAACAGGTCACACCACACCACAAGTCGAGTGCTAAGCTCTGTCAGGTCTTCCTGCCCTGCTATTTCTTGGAAAATTGAAGCAAAATATACATAACAAAAATTACTATTTTAACCATTCTTTAAATTTTGTATTATTTATTTTAATTTTATATGCCTGCGTGTGTGTAAGTGTGCCCGTGTCATTCAATGCTCAGGAGGACAGAAGAGGGCATTGGGTCCCCCTGGAATTCAAGTTGCAGCTAGTTGTTAGCCACTGTGTGGGTGCTGGGAATTGAATCCAGCTCTTCTTTTTTTTCATTTTTTTAATTTATTTTTGTATGTGTATGAATGTACTGTCTACATGTAGATTTGTGCACCCGTGTTGTGCAATGCTGTGGAGGTCAGAAGAGGGTCTCGGATTCCCCTGGAACTGGAGTTCTCCTGGAATTGGAGTTACAGACGGTTCTTAGCCGCCATGTGGGTGCTGGGGATCGAACCCGGGTCCTCTCCAAGAGCAGTCAGTGCTCTTAACCGCTAGGCTATCTCTCCAGCCCCGAATCCAGCTCTTCTATAAGACCAGCCAGTGCTCTTAACTCCGGAGCCATCTCTCCAGCCCCTACTTTAAGCATTCTAAGTGTATGATTCAATGTATTAAAGGCATTCACAGCTGGGTGTGGTGATTCTTGGGAGCTGAAACAAGAAGATCATGAGTCTGAGCCACAGAACGAGACCCTGTCCCCAACTACTTTTCTTTTTTATATTTTATTTATTTTTATTTTATGTATATGAGTGTTTTACCTGCGTGTATTTAAGTGTACATGCATGCAATGTCCACGGAGGTCAGAAGAGGGCATTAGATCCCCTGGAACTGGAGTTACAGAGGATTGTTAGCTACCCTGTGGGTGCTGGGAACCAAAAGCAGGTCCACTTCAAGAGCAGCCAATGTTCTTAACCACCGAGCAATCTCTCAAGCCCTGAGAACTTTCCTTTTTCACTGTTTTGAGTCAGGGTCTCACTTTATAGCCCAGGATGGCCTCGAATCCGTGGCGTCCTGCCTTAGCCTCCCAGGCGCTGGGATCACAGGAGCATCATCATGGCTGGCTGCTTGAAATTTTATTTTTTGTTTTGTTTACTTTTGAAACAGGGTCTCACTATATACTGGGCTGGCTTGAAACTTGCTATGTGGAGCAGGCTAGACTCAAACTCACAGAAATCGGTCTGCCTCTGCCTCTGCCTGCTGAGTGCAGGGACTACAGGTGTATGCCACGGCTGGCTCCGAATATTTTAATTTTGATGAAAACCAATTGTCAGTCTGATAAGGATGCTCATCAGGTAAATATGCTTGCCATGTAAGCCGGATGATATGAATTTGATCCCTAGAACAAACATTGGAAGAAGAAAACTGACTCCTGAAATTGTATTTTGACCTCCATATGTACACACACTGTGATGCATGTGGCCCCATCTCACACACATGTACATTAATAAAAAAGAAATTAAAAAGAAAATCAATTTATCTAGTTTTCCTTTCCTTGCCTATGCATTTAAAACTTATTTAAAATGTTTAATTAGCCGGGCATGGTGGTGCACGCCTTTAATCCTAGCACTTGGGAGGCAGAGGCAGGTGGATCTCTGTGAGTTCAAGGCCAGCCTGGTCTACAGAGCGAGTTCCAGGCCAGTTGGGACTACAGGGAAACCCTGTCTTGAAAAGACCAAAAAAAGTGTTTAATGATATGTGTGCACATGCATCCCTGTGTGGGTGTGTGCACATGCATCCCTATGTGGGTGTGTACATGCATCTCTCTGTGGGTGTGCACGTGCATCCCTGTGTGGGTGTGTACATGCATCTCTCTGTGGGTGTGCACATGCATCCCTGTGTGGGTGTGTACATGCATCTCTCTGTGGGTGTGCACGTGCATCCCTGTGTGGGTGTGTGCACGTGTGACCCTGTGTGGGTGTGCAGCATGTAAGTGCTGGTGCCCAAGGAACCCAGAGGTGTTGGATCTCCAGGAGCAGGAGTCACAGGCAGTCGTGAGCTTTCCTATGTGGGTGCTGGGACTTGAACCCTATGTTTTCTGCAAGAACAGTATGTGCTCTTAACCAATGAGCCATCTTTTCAGGCTCTTGCCTGTGCTTTTTTTTTTTTTTAAGAGTTTAATATTTTATTTTATTTTATTTATTTATTTCATTTTTATTGAATTTTTCCAATTTTCATTGCCTATGCTTTTGATGGACAAGTAACCTGTCTTGGTTTTCCTCAGAGTTTTCTAGCTTTAGCTCTTACACTTTGATATTGTATTATTTCTTAGTTAATTTTGTACATGGCATGAGGTTAGGACATATATCCTGTGTATGTTCAGTTTTCCTCCAATAGCATTAGTTGACAAGGCTGTTCTCAATCTATTTGCAGTCATTATACCAGTACCACACTGTTTTGATTACTGTGGCTTTATTGTAAGTTTTGAAATCAGGAAGTATGAGTCCTCCAATTTTGCTCTTATTTGAAGGATTCTTTGGGCTATTTGGGGTCTCTTGAGAGTCTATATGAATTTCATGGTGGTTTTCAATTTCTGAAAAATTACATTATAGAGAATTATAACAGTTCACTTTGTCCTCCAAAGCATGAGCATGGATTGTCTATCTCCTTTAAGTTCTCTTTTAAAGGGGTGGGAGAGATGGAGTAGTGGTTAAGAGCACTAGCTGCTCTTTCAAAGGACCTGGGTTTCATTCCCAGCACCCACATGGGTGGGTGCTCCAGTCCAAGGGATCCAACACCTTCTTTTGGCCTCCACAGGTATTGCTTGCACATGGTGTGCTTACATACATACAGGCAAAATACATAAAAGTAAATTAATTAGCTGGGCGTGGTAGCACACACCTTCAATCCTAGCACTCAGGAGGCAGTGGCAGGGGGATCTCTGGGAGTTCAAGGCCAACCTAGACTACATAGGGAGTTCCAGGACAGCTGGGGCTATAGGAAGACCCTGTCTCAAAAAAGATTTTAAAAAATTAGGTCAAAAAAAAGAAGCCGGGCGTGGTGGTGCACGCCTTTAATCCTAGCACTTAGGAGGCAGAGGCAGGTGGATCTTTGTGAGTTCAAGGCCAGCCTGGTCTACAGAGTGAGTTCCAGGACAGCTAGGGCTACAGGGAGACCCTGTCTTGAAAAGACAAAAAAAAAATTTAAGTTAACATGCCAAGGTGGATGGGGGGATGTCACAGGGTCAAGATATCAAGACGAAGAACTGTAGGCAATCAATGGATGCTGGGGGACAGAAAATCAGTTTTCTTTTTTTTTTTTTTTTTTTTGTCCTTTTTTTTTTTTGAGACAGAAAAAAAAGTGTCCTCCTGTAGCTCTGGCTGTCCTGGAACTCACTCCTTCAAGCCAGCTGCCGCGACTTCATGAGATCCGCGTGGCCTCTGCCTCCCAGTGCTAGATTAAAGGCGTCGCCACCACCCCGGCAAAAAAATATTTATTTCTGTATGTTGTATCCATGTACTGGTCTGCATGCAAGTCTGGTGCACCCGTGTCGTGACATGCCGCGAGGTCAGAAGAGGATGTCGTGTTCCCCTAGAGCGGAGTTCTCCTGGAATCGGAGTTCAGCACGTTCTTCTCTTTCTCGGTCATGGTGCTGTGGGCTGGGGATCGAACCACGGTCCTCTGCAAGAGCGGGGTCGGCGCTCTAAACGACCGCTAGCCATCTCATCCACCCGAAATCAGTTTTCTTCTAGGAGACGGGCTACATGGAGGCTAATTGCCAAATGGACAGCCCTCAAACACAAGTATAACATGCAGCACTAAATGGACTCATTGAATTAACAACACACAACACACACACACACAACACACACCACACTATAATATATATTAATATATAATTATATAGTAATAAGAGAGAAAAAAAAAAAAAGTAAGATAAAAGATAGATAAGATATATGTTATGGTCTTTTTTTTTTTTTTTTTTGAGACAGTGTCTCCTGTAGCCCCATGCACCAGTGCACACATTAGTATAACATATTATACAAAGCCCAGCATGTGGTGCACCACTTTAATTCCCAACACTGAGATGTCAAGGCAGAGGCACTTGTTGAGTTGAGGCCAGCCCTGTAACTACACAGTGAGTTTCCGGACATTACTGAGGCGCTGCAGGGAGACCATGACTCAAAAAGACAATAAAATTAAATATATGTATGTATATGGCAATACATCAAGAGAAGACAAGAAATTGTAGAGGGAATGGAGACATGGCGGCATTGGTGGCACTGGGAATGATGAATATGCAAACGACAACACCCATGTAGAAAATAATGCAAAGATGATACATGTATGAAATAATGCAAAGACAACACATGTGTGAAGTAATGCAAAGATGACACATGTGTGAAATAATGCAAAGACAACATGCATGTGTAAGTAATGCAAAGACGATACATGTGGAAGTAATGCAAAGATACATCATGTGTGAAGTACATGCACATGTGGAATAACCAGACAACACATGTGTGAAGTAATGTCAAAGATGACACATGTGATCAGTAATCAGACATGATTGAAGTATGCAACGATGCATGTGTGAAGTAATGCAAAGATGACACATGTGGAAGATAATGCAAAGATGACACAGTGTGAATAATGCAAAGATCAACACGTGTGAAGTAATGCAAAGATGACGCATGAAGAATGGACACACTGTGAAAGTAATGCAAAGATGACGCATGTGTGAAATAATGCAAAGATGACGCATGTGTGAAATAATGCAGACAACACATGTGTGAAGTAATGCAAAGACGATGTAGTAGCAAAGCTGATGTGGAAGTAATGCAAAGACGATGCATGTGTGAAGTAATGCAAAGACGATGCATGTGTGAAGTAATGCAAAGACGATGCATGTGTGAAGTAATGCAAAGACGATGCATGTGTGAAGTAATGCAAAGACGATGCATGTGTGAAGTAATGCAAAGATGATCGCATGTGTGATGTAATGCAAAGACGATCGCATGTGTGAAGTAATGCAAAGACTGACGCATGTGTGAAGTAATGCAAAGACAATGCATGTGTGAAGTAATGCAAAGACTGACACGTGTGAAGTAATGCAAAGACGACACATGTGTGAAGTAATGCAAAGACGACACATGTGTGAAGTAATGCAAAGATGACGCATGTGTGAAGTAATGCAAAGACGACACATGTGTGAAGTAATGCAAAGACAGACACATGTGAAGTAATGCAAAGACTGCAATGTGTGAAGTAATGCAAAGACGACATGTGTGAAGATAATGCAAAGACGAACACTGTGTGATAATGGCAAAGACTATGCATGTGTGAAGTAATCAAAGAATGACACATGTGTGAAGTAAGTGCAAAGATGACACATGGGAAGTAAATGCAAAGACGATGCTGTGGAAGTAATGCAAAGACACTGGATAGCAAAGCACATGTGTGGAATGCGGGGAGAGGAGACATAAGATGCACATGTGTGAAGTAATGCAAAGACGATGCACTGTGTGAATAATGCAAAGACGAACGCATGTATGAAGTAATGCAAAGACGATGCACTGCGTGAAGTAATGCAAAGACGACAAGTGTGAAATAATGCAAAGACGATCAATGTGTGAAGTAATGCAAAGACGATCAATGTGTGAGAGTAATGCAAAGAGCGTTGGTGAATATTACGACATGGTGAATACAGACAACGAGTGAATGCAAAAGTGAATAATGCAAGAACAGTGAAACAAAGTGACAGCTAATAGCAAAGACGAGCATGTGTGAAGTAATGCAAAGACGACATGTGTGAAATAACGCAGACAACACATGTGTGAAGTAATTCAAAGATGACACATGTGTAGACAGTAATGCAAAGACGACACGTGTGAAGTAATGCAAAGACATGTATTGCAAGTGAACTGTGAAGTAATGCAAAGATGATACATGCATGAAATTCTCAAAAATTAAAAAATTAAAAATTAAATTTCTTTTGATAGTGTTTGTAGTTTCCAGGTGTATACAGCTTTCACTCTTTTTATATTTATTCTTCAGTTTTCATTTTTCTATGTTATTATGAAATGGATGTTATTATAGTACTGGAGATTGAACCCAAGGCTTTACACATGCCAGACAAGCGCTTAACCCTAACTACATCCCCAGGTCTCTTTTTTACTTTTTATTTTAGACAGAGGGTTCTTATCAGGTTTCCCAGGGTGTCCTTGTAACTCCTGTGCCCCAGGCAGACTTTGAGTTCCAGTTTTCCCTACCCCGCCTCCGGAGTAGCTGGATTACAGCCTGTTGCTGCAAGCCTGGCTGTTAGTAACGTTTTCTGAAAGTTTCCCCCCCCTCTTTGGTTTATTTGTTATTTTTTATTTATTATTTAATTGTATTTTATTTATAGGCAGGTGTGTCACTATGTGTCCCTGGCTGTCTTGAAACTCTGTAGAGACCTGGTCAAACTCAGAGCTCCTTGCCTCTCGGCCTTCCCAGGTGCTGGGATTAAAGGTGGGCACCACCACATCGGCCTTAGGATTATTCATTATAAAAATTGTTTATTGTTACCAGATGTGTGTGACATGTGTGTGAAATGCTACCTTTCTGAATCCTTTATACATGAAGGTTTGCCTGAATTTCTCAAGTGCCTTTGCTTCACTGAGATGATGATATAGTTTTCTTTTGTTATTTGTTTTTTTTTTTGATGTAGTTTTTTCTATTAATGTATAGAGTAGATTATGTGAGTCATTGATTCCCACATATTGAATGATTTTTACATTCTAGAAAATAAATCCTACTTGTGCATATATTGTTTTGTTTTGGTTTTTTGAGATGGTCCTCCTGTAGCTTGGGGATATTGTGAAGAGAATATACCTGGGCGTGAGAGATAGGCTCAGCAACAGTTAAGGAGGCACCGACTGCTTTGCAGAGGAGCCGGTTTAATCACTAGCACCCCATGGGCGCTGAGAACCATCTTTAACTCCAGTTCCAGGGAATCCAACAGACCCTCGTCTTCGACCTCCGCGGCATTGGCACGACATGGGTGCACAGCACTGCATGCATGATAGTAACCAAAAAAAAATAAGGAATAGTGACCTGTAGTCTGTATTCTGTCTCTCTCTCTCCTCCTCTCTCCTCTCCTCTGTTGCTTTTTGTTCTCTGTTCTGTAGTTTTGTGTGGTTGTGGGGTTGTGGTTTGGTTTTGCGTGGTCCATCCCCCCACCACTCTCTCTCCCTCCCTCCCACACACTCCAACCGCCCCCCCCCACCCCCAGGTCCCACTCTTCAACCTCCACTCCCACACCACCCAAACCCCCCAAAACCCAAAAACAAACAAACACCACCCCCAACACACCACAAATCTCTCCCCATCCTCCCTTCCCCCTTCCGTTTTCACCCCGTACCACTTACATCCGCCTACCTACACACCACACCAAATCTCACTTCTTCCCAAGACCCCCCACTACACACCCAAACAACACACACCACCAACGTTGTGCCCATCTCTACCCATCAATTCCTCCACAGATTCTCTCTTCTCTACATCTATCGCTCTTTCCTATTCTCATTATGTTTCAGGAATCCGGCCTGAGTTCCACATCGTTCCTGTCCGTCATAAGACTGAGGTTACAAGTAGAAACTAGCACCCCCTCTTAGTTTGAAACCAGGTTGTGACAGTATAATGAGGATGGCTCGTAGAATTGATGCAATTAGTTTTTTTGTTTTTGTTTTTTTTTTTGGTTTTTTAAATTTATATTTATTTCCGTATGTGTTGATATATTGGCTGAATGCAAGTGTTGTGCACCCGTGACCTGCAATGGCCGCGTGAGGTCAGAAGAGGGTGTTCGACTCCCCTGGAACTGGAGTTTTCTCCTGAGAATTGGAGTTTCAGAGATGCTCCCGGCTGCAACAAACATGTAGGGTGCTGGTGATTGAACCCGGGTCACTCTGGCAAGAGCGAGTCGGGCGCTCTTAACTGCTAGGCGCATCTCTCCAACCCCTGAGCATTAGTTTTTAATTACTGTAATGAGATACCTGACTCTGTGTAATTTGTAAACAAAAGATGTTTAGAGTTCTGGAGAGGTGGCTCAGCAAACTTAAGAAGATGGGTACTGCTCTTGCAGAGGCCCCCAGTTTGTGGTTTGGCCTCCAGCACCCACACTGGAATAAATCACGCTACCATATATTTTTTTTAAGTGTTTATTTATTATTTATTTAGATGTGACGAAGCATACGGTCTGCAATGTAGGTTGGTGCAACCTGTGGTCCGTTCAAATGGCCGTAGAAGGTCCAGCAGTAGGTGTCGGAGTTTCCCCTAGGAACTACTGGGAGTTAAACAACGTTTTTTACGCCACCATGTGGGGTGAGAGGAATCAACCCCGGATCCCCTGCAAGATGTGGTCGGTGCTCTTAACACTTGCTAACCACCTGCTGACCCATCTCACTTTCTCCACCCAATCAACACTACCTATAGACTCAACTCCAGGGGCTCCTATACCTCAGATCCTAATAGCACACCTGCACTCATGTGCATATACCCGTACACATACACATAAATAAAAATCGTTTTTACCATGTTTTGACCAGTTGTCATGTGTTTTTGGTTTATTAATATTATTTGAGGCAGGGTCTCCCCTTAGGTCCCAGCTTGGCCTGGAGGCTCGCTACGTAGGTCAGACATGCTTGAACTCACAAGAGATCACCTCTTCTTCTGCCTCAGTCGAGTGCTAGGTTAAAGGGTGCTCCACACGCCTGGCCTAAATGGTTCTTAGCCGCCATGTTGGGTGCTGGGAATCAAACCCCGGTGCTCTAACTGCTAAGCCATCACTCTAGCCACTATAATTTATTGGTCTTTTTTTATTTTTTTTTGTTTTTGTCTTTTCAAGACGGGTCTCCCTGTAGCCCAGCTGTCCTGGAACTCACTCTGTAGACCAGGCTGGCCTTGAACTCACAAGATCACACTGCCTCTGCCTCCAAGTGCTAGGATTAAAGGCGTGGTGCCACCATGCCCCAGCTTGGTCTTTTTTTTTTTTTTTAATCTTTTTGAGACAGGATCTCCCTGTAGCTCCAGCTGTCCTGGAACTCACTACGTAGAGCAGGCTGGCCTTGAACTCACAGAGATCTGCCTGCGTCTGCCACCACGCCTACGTGTTTCATAGTTTTGGAGGCTAGAAGTCCAAATAGCATAGTGCCAATCCCATGAGGGTGTCATGGTGAATCACAATGGTGAGGGCAGCCTGACGTAGTAAGGCACCAAAGCCATAGAGAGATTCAGGAGCCAGACTCAGACCTGTCTAACAACAGCTGTGAAAACTCAGAGGGGCCAGGAGTGCTGTCTTTTTTTTTTTATTAATTTTAATTTTTTTTTATTTTTTTTTGTGTTTTGCATGCAGTTTTGCACCCGTGGTAGGGCAATGCCGCGGAGGTCAGAAGAGGGTGTCGTGATTCCCCTGAAACTGAATTCTCCGCGGAACTGGAGTTTCAGACAGGATCTCTCGGCACGCGATGTGGGTGCTGGGGATCGAGACCCGGGTCCTCTGCAAAGCGAGTTTCGGCCCTCTTAATACCGCTAGGCCTCTTCCAGCCCGGAGTGCTGTCTGTAATTTCTTCCCACAGACACTTCCCTTAACAGCTCCAGGGCTTCCAGCCGCCTCTTAAAGGTTCTATATTCTCAATTAACATTCTAGATCCTCAATTAACATTCTGGGAACCAAACATCCTAGTCCCACCTCTTTTTTTTTTTTTTAAATTATGTTATTTATGTCTTGATTATGTGTAGAGGATGGAATACTGTCTGCATGCGGTCTGTGCACCAGTGTCGTGCAATTGCAATGGCCACGGAGGTCAGAAAGAGGCGAGAGGACTTTCCCTGGAACGGAAGTCAAAGATAGGTTCTCAGCCACCATTGTGATCTGGATTGAACCCCTGGTCCTCTGCAAGAGCAATTAGTGCTTGCTTAAACCGCTAGAGCCCCATCTCTCCACAGCCCGCGGTCCCACCTCTTTTTAATTACCACTCTTTGAACCAAGCTTCCAACACACACAAACCATCCATAGCAAATGAGTTAAAGAAATGCTCTAGAATAGTTTGAGAGAGTTTATTATTGATTCTTCTGTAAACATTTGGTAGAATTCACCAGTGAAACCATCTGGTCCTAGGCTTTTCTTTTGAGAGAATTTTAAAATTACTGACTCAGGTTCCTTATTTATTATGGATCTATTTTTTAGGTTTCCCTTTAAGAGTAATTTTGGGGGCTTGGAGAGATGGCCTAGCTAGCGGTTAAGAGGCCGACGCGCTCTGCAGAGGACCCGGGTTTTCGATCCCCAGCACCCACTGGCGGGACGAGAACCGTCTGCAAACTCCATTCCCAGGAGAACTCCCAGTTCCAGGGGAATTCCGACCCCCTCTTCTGCCCCGCGGCATTGAACGACACGGTGTACAGACCTGCATGCAGACAGTGCATTCATACACATACAGAAATAAATAAAATATAAAAAAAAAAAAAAGAGTCAAGTTTTGGCCGGGCATGGTAGCTCATGCCTTCTTTATTTATTTATTTATTGTGATTTATTATTTAATTTATTATTTATTTATTTATTTAATTTTTTGTCTTTTCGAGACAGGGTCTCCCGTAGCACCAGCTGGGCCTGGAACTCACGCTGTGAACCAGTGTGGCCTTGAACGCAACAAGATCCGCCTGCCTCATCTCTCGCCTCCCAAGTGCTAGGATAAAGGCAGCGCCAACCACACGCCCGGCTGGCTCATGGCCTTTAATCCCAAAGCACTTGTTGGAGGGGCAGAGGCAGGCGGATCTCTGTGAGTTCAAGGACAGCCTGGTCTACAGTGAGTTCCAGGCCAGCTGGGGGCTAACAGGGAGAACTTGTTCAAAAAACACCAAGAAAAAAAAAAAAAAGAGTCATTTTGGGCTAGGCATGGTGACACACACACTTTTAGATCCCATACTTAGGAGGCAGAGGCAGCAGATTTATTTTTGGAGTTCAGTCCGTTGGTTATACATGGTGAGTTTCAGTGCTTACATAGTGGACAACTCTAAAAAAAAAAAAAAAAAAAAGAATCAGGTTTACTCTATTTAATCTACATTATCAAATTTGCAAACACTCAGAGTTGTCTTCCTTATTTCTATTATACTATAAAGTTATCACATTTATTCCCCACCATGTGTTGTGTTGTGGTGGTGGGTGGGTGTGTGTGTTGAATGTGTGTGGTGTGTTGGGGTGGGGGGGAGCGACCAGGACCTCAGACAGGTCAGACACACTTGTCTCATACCATTGAGCTATACTTAAATCATATTTGTTGTGGCATGGTGTCACACTGCCTTTTCCCGCATTTGGGAGGCCAGAGGCAGCGATCTCTGTGAATTCAAGGCTCAGCCTGGTTGAACACAGTGAGTTCCAGGACAGCTGGGGCGATGGGGAGACCCTGTGCCAAAAACAAAAAAAAATTATTTTTAATTTTTATGTGTAATGAAGTGTACTGCCTGCATGTATTGTAGTTGCAACCCGTGTCCATACAGTGCCTACAGAGGGCAGAGAGGGGTGTTGGATTCGCCTTGAACTGGAGTTACGGCAGTTGTTAGCTTGCCTCTGTGGGTGCTGGGAACCAACCTGGAATTATTTGCGAGCACTCCTAACCTTTGCAACCAACCCGCCAGGCTCTCATTAATAATTTTTCGATTTTCAAGTCTTTATTGAGACAAAACAGGTCTCCCGGTGCGCCACTGTCTGGAACGCACTATGATACAGTACAACATCAGGGCTGGCCTTGAACTCAAAGAAGATCTGCCTGCCTCCCTGCCTCCCAAGTTCTGGGTTAGAGGCATGAGCCACCACACCCATGCCCTGCGCAACTCATATTTTGGAAGGTTCATTTTAAGGATAAATGTTAACAGGGGAGAAGATTATTTGTGGGTTAAGGTCAGGAATGGATGGGGATTTAACAATTTACCCCCCCCCTTTATTGCCTCTATATGGGGGTTCCTGGGCGTGTCGTGGAGTCATGCATGTTGGAAACAGGATGGAGATGACATTATAATAAGGCGAGGGACAGACGGCGGTCATTTCTTTCAGCCACGTTGGTCCTAAGTGGCTTTAATGAAGCTCTGATTGCATCAGCCTCCCTCTGCTTCGAAGTTTGTCTTTTTCTACCCTTGCTGATGCATCAGGTCTCATTTCTCCCTCAGAGATTTTCATCCTTAATCTTAAGACAGAAAAAGATCATTTTCCATAACTAGTTCTGGTGTTCTGGGGCTGGNCTTTTTTTTGAGACAGTGTCTCCCTGTAGCCCCAGCAGCCAGGCACACATTTATAAACATATATACACAGCCAGGCATGGTGGTGCACACCTTTAATTCCACCCCTCCAGGGCAGATCTCTGAGTTTAAGGGCAGCCTGGTCTACACAGTGAGTTCCGGGCCATCTGAGGCTCCAGGGAGACCATGACTCAAAAAAGACAAATAATAATTAAATATATGTATGTATATGCAATAATCAAAGAGAAGGACAAGAAATTGAGAGGGAATGGAGGACATGGAGGCATTTGGGGCACTGGGAAGGATGGAAATAATGCAAAGACAACACCTGTATGAAATAATGCAAAGATGATACATGTATGAAATAATGCAAAGACAACACATGTGTGAAGTAATGCAAAGATGACACATGTGTGAAATAATGCAGACAACACATGTGTGAAGTAATGCAAAGACGATACATGTGTGAAGTAATGCAAAGACAATGCATGTGTGAAGTAATGCACATGTGAAATAACGCAGACAACACATGTGTGAAGTAATGCAAAGATGACACATGTGAAGTAATGCAAAGATGACACATGTGTGAAGTAATGCAAAGATGACACATGTGTGAAGTAATGCAAAGATGACACATGTGTGAAATAATGCAAAGATGACGCATGTGTGAAATAATGCAAAGATGACGCATGTGTGAAGTAATGTAAAGACGACACATGTGAAATAATGCAAAGATGACGCATGTGTGAAGTAATGCAAAGATGACGCATGTGTGAAATAATGCAGACAACACATGTGTGAAGTAATTCAGACAACACATGTGAAGTAATGCAAAGATGACACATGTGTGAAGTAATGCAAAGACGACACATGTGTGAAATAATGCAAAGACAACGCATGTGTGAAGTAATGCAAAGACGACGCATGTGTGAAATAATGCAAAGATGACGCATGTGTGATGTAATGCAAAGACAACGCATGTGTGAAGTAATGCAAAGACGACGCGTGTGTGAAATAATGCAGACAACACATGTGTGAAGTAATGCAAAGACGACACGTGTGAAGTAATGCAAAGACGACACATGTGTGAAGTAATGCAAAGACGACACATGTGTGAAGTAATGCAAAGATGACGCATGTGTGAAGTAATGCAAAGACGACACATGTGTGAAGTAATGCAAAGAAGACACATGTGTGAAGTAATGCAAAGATGACACGTGTGAAGTAATGCAAAGATGACGCATGTGTGAAGTAATGCAAAGACAACGCATGTGTGAAGTAATGCAAAGACGATGCATGTGTGAAGTAATGCAAAGATGACACATGTGTGAAGTAATGCAAAGATGACACATGTGTGAAGTAATGCAAAGACGACGCATGTGTGAAGTAATGCAAAGACAACACATGTGAAGTAATGCAAAGATGACACATGTGTGAAGTAATTCAAAGATGACACATGTGTGCAGTAATGCAAAGACGACACACGTGTGAAATAATGCAAAGACAACGCATGTATGAAGTAATGCAAAGATGACGCATGTGTGAAGTAATGCAAAGACGACGTATGTGTGAAGTAATGTAAAGACGACACATGTGTGAAATAATGCAGACAACACATGTGTGAAGTAATGCAAAGATGACACATGTGTGAAGTAATGCAAAGATGACACATGCGTGAAGTAATGCAAAGACGACGCATGTGTGAAGTAATGCAAAGACGACATGTGTGAAATAACGCAGACAACACATGTGTGAAGTAATGCAAAGATGACACATGTGTGAAGTACTGCAAAGATGACGCATGTGTGAAGTAATGCAAAGACGACGCATGTGTGAAGTAATGCAAAGATGATACATGCATGAAATTCTCAAAAATTAAAAAATTAAAAATTAAATTTCTTTTGATAGTGTTTGTAGTTTCCAGTGTATACATCTTTCACTCTTTTTATATTTATTCTTCAGTTTTCAGTTTTTCTATGTTATTATGAATGGATTTATTATAGTACTGGGGATTGAACCAGGCTTTACACATGCCAGACAAGCGCTTAACCCTAACTACATCCCCAGGTCTCTTTTTACTTTTTATTTTCAGACAGATGGGTTCTTATCAGGTTTCCCAGGGTGTCCTTGAACTCACTCTGTAGCCCAGGCAGACTTTGAGCTTCCAGTTATCCCCAGCCTCCTGAGTAGCTGGGATTACAGGCCTGTGCTGCAAGGCCTGGCTTAGTAACGTTTTCTGAAATTCCTCTTTGGTTTATTTATTTATTTATTTATTTATTTATTTATTTATTTATTTATAGGCAGGTGTCACTATGTGTCCCTGGCTGTCTTGAAACTCTGTAGAGACCTGGTCAAACTCAGAGCTCCTCTTGCCTCTCTGCCTCCCAGGTGCTGGGATTAAAGGTGTGCACCACCACATCTGGCCTTGGATTATTCATTATAAAAATTGTTTATTGTTACCAGATGTGTGTGACATGTGTGTGAATGCTACCTTTCTGAATGCCTTTATACATGAAAGGTTGCTGAATTTCTCAAGTGCCTTTGCTTCACTGAGATGATGATATAGTTTTCTTTTTTTCTTTTTTTTTTTGATGATAGTTTTCTATTAATGTATAGAGTATTATGTTCATTGATTCCCACATATTGAATTATTTTTACATTCTAGAAAATAAATCCTACTTGGCATATATTGTTTTATTTTGTTTTTTTGAGATGGTCTCCTTGTAGCTTGGGGATATTGTTAAGGAATATACCTGGGCTGGAGAGATGGCTCAGCAGTTAAGAGCACCGACTGCTTTTGCAGAGGAGCCGGGTTCTATCCCTAGCACCCACATGGCGGCTGAGAACCATCTTTAACTCCAGTTCCAGGGGAATCCAACACCCTCTTCTGACCTCCGCGGCATTGCACGACATGGGTGCACAGACCTGCATGCAGATAGTACCAAAAAAAATAAGGAATAGTGACCTGTAGTTGTATTTCTCTCTCTCTCTCTCTCTCTCTCTCTCTCTCTCTCTCTCTCTCTCTCTCTCTCTCTTTCCCTTTCTCTGGTTTTTCATGTAGATTATCCTGGCCTTGATAAGCCCATCATCCTCTCACTTCTGTCTCCTAAGAACTGAGATTACAAACATGCCCAACCATACCCGATTTACAGCTTTTTTGTAAAGCCAGGCTATTGTAGGAGCAGGATATTAATGAGGATGGGCTCGTAGAATTATGCATTAGTTTTTTGTTGTTGTTTTTTTTGGTTTTTTAAATTTTATTTATTTCCGTATGTGTATGAATATATTGTCTGAATGCAAGTCTGTGCACCCGTGACGTGCAATGCCGCGGAGGTCAGAAGAGGGTGTCGGACTCCCCTGGAACTGGAGTTCTCCTGGAATTGGAGTTTCAGACGGCTCTCGGCTGCCATGTGGGTGCTGGGGATTGAACCCGGGTCCTCTGCAAGAGCAGTCGGCGCTCTTAACTGCTAGGCCATCTCTCCAGCCCCTATGCATTAGTTTTTAATTACTGTAATGAGATACCTGACTCTGTGTAATTTGTAAACAAAAGATGTTTAGAGTCTGGAGAGGTGGCTCAGCACTTAAGAGTGTGTACTGCTCTTGCAGAGGCCCCCAAGTTTGGTTTCCAGCACCCACACTGGATAAATCACAGCTACCTATATTTTTTTTAATTTTATTTTATTATTTTTTATGTGTACGAACATACTGTCTGCATGTAGGTTTGTGCACCTGTGTCGTGCAATGCCGTAGAGGTCAGAAGTAGGTGTCGGATTTCCCTGGAACTGGAGTTAAAAACGGTTCTTAGCCACCATGTGGGTGCTAGGAATCAAACCCGGATCCTCTGCAAGAGTGGTCGGTGCTCTTAACTGCTGAGCCATCTCTCCAGCCCCAATCACAGCTACCTATAACTCCAACTCCCAGGGGGATCCTATACCTCAGCCTCAATAGCCACCTGCACTCATGTGCATATACCCGTACACATACACATAATTAAAAATCTTTTTTAAATGTTTACTTCATGGTTTTGTTTATTAATATTATTTGAGGCAGGGTCTCCCTTTAGTCCCAGCTGGCCTGGAGCTCGCTACGTAGGTCAGACTGGCCTTGAACTCACAGAGATGCACCTGCTTCTGCCTTTCGAGTGCTAGGATTAAAGGCGTGCTCCACCACGCCTGGCCTAAAATGGTTCTTAGCCGCCATGTGGGTGCTGGGAATCAAACCCCGGTGCTCTTAACTGCTAAGCCATCACTCTAGCCACTATTAATTTATTGGTCTTTTTTTTTTTTTTTTTGTCTTTTNGAAGCTAGCAGGTTCTCTCAGCTTCTCCAATATAAAGACAGCTACCGTTGAACTACCAAGACTGTGTCCTGAAAGCCAATCTAATAGATCTTCTACTATATATTTGCTCTGTTGGTTCTGTTCCTCTAGAGAACGGGTACAAGGGCTGAGCTCTTTCTCCTACTGCCAGGTATTTTATAGTAGCTTCCTCGTTTCTGGCTGCTGTGTAAGATGATGTACAGTATATGCTGTCCTGGGAGGGACCCGATCAGTGCTGAGGAGGATGGAACCAAGTTTCAAATCACTGGGACCTTAGATTCAGGATTGGAAGCTACAGAAACTACAGCCAAGACTGAGGGACACTGGTTAGGAAATGACAACACAGGGCTGACAGCAAACCCCTGAAAGACACAGCTGTACAAAATCAAGACTCAGGAGATGATCAGGCCCAACAAATCCTGAAAGCCGAGAAAGGCCTTCCTTACAGATTACAGTTTTTTGCCGATAGTACTATAAATATATTATCCCACTCCTTTCTGGTCTCCAAAGTTTCTCCTAGTAAATATGTCAGTAGTCTAATCAAGGATGTTTTGTACATGAAACATCCTCTGTTTTTAATTTTTTAAATATTTTATTTTTATTTTTCTGTGCAGAGCATATTGCCTCATGCATGTAAGTGCACCCACATTGCACAATGCCCACAGAGGTCAGAGGAGGGCTCTGGAGTTAAGGAGAGTTGTTAGCTGTCATGGGAGTGTTGGGAATCGAACCCAAGCCCTCTCCAAGAGCAGGCAGTGCTCTTAACTGCTGAGCCATCTCTCCAGCCCTTAATTTTTTAATTTGATAACTTGATTTTAATAGACAGTACTTCTTAGGAGTCACAGTTTGGGTCCAACGGTTTCATATATCTGGATGTCCATTTCTTCCTCTGGTATGTTGGTTAGCTTTCTGTAACTGTAACAAATACCTGAGATAAATCATCTTTAAAATAAGAAGGGTTTATTTTGACTCAAAATAAGGGTTTCAGTCTATGATCTATGTGCCCTGTTGCTTGGGTGTGTGGCTGCACAGTAGATCAGAGGGCGAGCTTGGCAGAATTTACTACATAGGAGGGAAGTGAAAGAGAGGAAGAGACTGGGGTTCCATAATCTCCCTCTTGGTAATGCACCCAGTGACCTAAATACTCCCACTAGTCTTACCTCGTAATGTTTCCATCACTTCGCGGTAGCATCTGCTGGGAACCAAGCTTTTAACAACATAGACTTTGGAAGATGGTGTCGTCGGACTTTCATTGCTATGAAAAACCACTTGACAGAGATATCTCATGGTAGGAAGGCTTTATTTCAGCCTGCGGCTTCAGATCCTAGTCCTTGCTCCATTGATTCTGGGTCTGGGTATCAGGGGCTCAGCTCACGGCTGACACGTAGCAAAGAAAGAGGGAACGGCCAGGCGTAAGCTGCATAAGCACATCCTCAGGGACGATGTCCTCCAGGTAGGCTCTACTTCCTAATGTTTTTTAAACCACCTACAAAAATAGTATCACCAGCTAGGGACCAAGTATTCAGCACACAGCTGAGGGAGACACTTCACATACAAGCCATAATGAGGGACATTCTTGTTCCAAATGACTGCACCCATATCTGAGCAGTGTTAACCGTAATTTCTTTCTTTTTTTTTTTGGTCTTTTTGAGACAGGTTCTCCCTGTAGCCCCAGCTGGCCTGGAACTCACGCTGTAGACCAGGCTGGCCTTGAACTCACAAAGATCCGCCTGCCTCTGCCTCCCAAGTGCTAGGATTAAAGGCATGCGCCACCACGCCCGGCTGGCTCATGCCTTTAATCCCAGCACTTGGGAGGCAGAGGCAGGCGGATCTCTGTGAGTTCAAGGACAGCCTGGTCTACAGCGTGAGTTCCAGGCCAGCTGGGGCTACAGGGAGAACTTGTCTCAAAAAACACCAAGAAAAAAAAAAAAAAGAGTCAATTTTGGGCTAGGCATGGTGACACACACTTTTAGACCCAGTACTTAGGAGGCAGAGGCAGGCAGATTTCAAGGTCAGCCTGGTATACATGGTGAGTTTCAGTGCTTACATAGTAGGACACTGACTCAAAAAAAAAAAAAAAGAATCAGTTTACTCATTTATTCTACATTATCAAATTTGCAAACACTCAGAGTTGTCTTCCTTATTTCTATTATACTATAAAGTTATCACATTTATTCCCCCACCATGTGTGTGTGTGTGTGTGTGTGTGTGTGTGTGTGTGTGTGTGTGTGTGTTGGGGTGGGGGGTGAGCCCAGGACCTCAGACATGTCAAGCACACACTCTACCATTGAGCTATACTTAAAAATATATATATTTTAGCTGGGCATGGTGGCACATGCCTTTAATCCCAGCATTTGGGAGGCAGAGGCAGGCAGATCTCTGTGAATTCAAGGCTAGCCTGGTTGACACAGTGAGTTCCAGGACAGCTGGGGCTATGGGGAGACCCTGTCTCAAAAAGACAAAAAAAATTATTTTTATTTTATGTGTATGAGTGTACTGCCTGCATGTATGTAAGTGCACCCGTGTCATACAGTGCACAGGAGGTCAGAAGAGGGTGTTGGATTCTCCTGGAACTGGAGTTACGGGCAGTTGTTAGCTTCCCTGTGGGTGCTGGGAACCAACCTGGATTATTTGCTAGCACTCCTAACCTTTGCACCAACCCTCCAGCTCTCATTAATTTTTCTTTTTCAGTCTTTATTGAGACAGGGTCTCCCTGTAGCTCCAGCTGGTCTGGAACTCACTATGTACACCAGGCTGGCCTTGAACTCAAAGAGATCTGCCTGCCTCTGCCTCCCAAGTGCTGGGATTAAAGGCATGAGCCACCACACCCATGCCCTGCGCAACTCATATTTTGGAAGGTTCATTTTAAGGATAAATGTTAACAGGGGAGAAGATTATTTGTGGGTTAAGGTCAGGAATGGATGGGGATTTACCCCCCCCCTTTATTGCCTCTATATGGGGGTTCCTGGGCGTGTCGTGGAGTCATGCATGTTGGAAACAGGATGGAGATGACATTATAATAAGGCGAGGGACAGACGGCGGTCATTTCTTTCAGCCACGTTGGTCCTAAGTGGCTTTAATGCAGCTCTGATTGCATCAGCCTCCCTCTGCTTCGAAGTTTGTCTTTTTCTACCCTTGCTGATGCATCAGGTCTCATTTCTCCCTCAGAGATTTTCATCCTTAATCTTAAGACAGAAAAAGATCATTTTCCATAACTATTTCTGGCTGTTCTGGGGCTGCTGGCCCTGACTTCACAGAGAAAGGACATCACTGGCCATTTCAAGGAAAGTCAGAAGCTCTTGAGGGGACGCTGAGGCGGAGAGGGAGTGGGAACTTTGAGGATCTTTATTTTGGCAGAGATTGTTGAGGTCTGGAAGGTCAAGATGGTTAAAAATGCAGAGACCAAAAACGTAGCAGCAGAATAATGGGTTGCCAGGGCCAGAACAACGGTAGGAACCAGGTTGGTAAGGCAGTCTGTATTGCTCGCCACGTGGTGTTTGGAGCTAGGCAATATTACCTAAAAAGGAATCCAGACATTTGGTCCTAGAATTTCGAGTCTCACAGCACTCTCATCTTTTTCACCTGGGTTTCTGCGTTAGCTGGGTGTAGTGGCACAGGCCTTTAATCCCAGCACTCAGGAGGCAGAAGCGGCAGATCTCATAGTACAAGTACTTTTACCACAGGGTGGGTCGAGGATCTGGGCTCCACTTCGCTGATCTAAGGACCTTTGAAGTTATTGCTTCCAAACATAGTACACCTGAGGTAGACAATATAAAGTTATTTTATGTAATTGAGAGAATATTTGAATATGTATTAAAATAACAAAATGAGGGTTGGAGAGATGGCTCAGTGGTTAAGAGCACTGGCTACTCTTGCAGAGGACCCAGGTTTGTTTCCCAGCACCCATATGGTGGCTAAGACTCCAGTTCCAAAAATCCGCACTCTCTTCTGACCTCTGTGAGCATTGTTTGACACAGGTACACTTACATACATGCAGGCAATTCACTCATACACATAAAATAAAAATAATAAATTAAGTCAGCCATAGTGGCACATGCCTTTAATCCCAGCACTCGGGAGGCAGAGGCAGGAGGATCTCTATGAGTTTAAGGCCAGCCCGCTCTGCCGCCACACAGGGGAAGAGGCAGGGCAAGGGTGACTTTTCCCCCCCTTTGATTGTTTGCTTGGTTGCTATAGACCTTTGTCTATTTTTATTTTTTTCAGTGCCTACAAAGTTCTGATATCTGTGCTCCTTTTATCAATGTTTCTACAGATAGATACCATCTTAGACTTCCTTGTTCGCTGTTTTTCTGATGTCACTCCCAACTAGTGTGTTTTGTATCTTTATTCATTGACCTCAAGACCACAGGATGGTTGCTACAACTCCAGATATCCAGTCAATGTCCAGGGCATGAAAAGCCAGGAAGGCTAGAGTCCCATGCCATTAACACAAGTTCATTTCATAAGGAAGTTTAGAACTAGATCACAGGGCCACTAGCCACAAAGAGAACTGTAGCACAGTCCTTCACAAAAGTGTTGGTGACAAGGAAACGAAAGTGCAAATATTAGGCTGTTTACCCCCAAGAGCCAGAAGTTAGCGCCATGACCCTCCCATTCACACTGGTCAGAGTACTGCCCAGCAAGGGCCACCGCCCTTGTCTTTCCACATAGACCCTCGAACTCTGCAGAAAAGCCAGTGAGTGAGCCCTCCCGACACCTTCAGGGCATGACTACACAGCTTCCCTGTGCACACTGCCAGGCATCCACCCAGGCCTGGCTACCAAGACTGCCTTGCCCCAAGCTGCCACCTGACTCAGTGGTGGAATGCTACTTTGGCCCCTTCTCTGAATAACCACATTTTAGTCACAGTCAATCTTATGAATAATAAAAAGAAGTTGAAATGAGATCTCAGGGCTAGGTGTGTAATTCAGTGGTGCAGCATCTGCTTAGGATCTGCAAAGCCCCCACCCTCACCCCCAACAACCCTGATGTATTATTTTATCAATTTATAGTTATTAAGTTAGTAAAATCTGACAAATATAATGCATGATTAGGTGAGACACTGCTTATGGTTGCTGGCATCAGTGGAAAGGGCCCTTGTCACTATATATCTGTCATTTTAGGGTTGGGATTGACCCTTAGCTAGATACCAATAACAGAATCTGATAATCTTCTGTTATCCTAGATTAGTCTGAGTGTACTTAATAATCATAAACATGGGTTGGGTGTGGCAGTGCCCACCTTTATTCCCAGTGCTTGGGAGGCAGAGCAGATTGCTATGAGATTGAGGCCAGCCTAGTCTACATATGGAGTTTCAGGCCAGCTGAGACTACAGGAAGACCCTATCTTGGAAAAACAAAACACAACAAAAAGAACCACAAACACATGTTCAAACTCATAAATATGTCTGGGAACTCATTTTAAGGATATAATTTTTTTAATTTTTATTTATTTATTTGTTTATTTATTTATTTATTTATTTATTTATTTGAATGTACTGTCTGCATGTAGGTTTGTGCACCTGTGTCGTGCAATGCCGCGGAGGTCAGAAGAGGGCATCGGATTCCCCTGGAACTGGAGTTCTTCTGGAATTGGAATTACAGATGGCTCTCATCCGCCACGTGGGTGCTGGGGATCGAATCCGGGTCCTCTGCAAGAGCAGTCGGCACTCTTAACCACTAGGCCATCTCTCCAGCCCCAGGATATAAATTTTAAAAAGGAAGAAACATCACTAGACATAAAGAAGTTAACCGTTGGGGCTGGAGAGATGGCCTAGCGGTTAAGAGCGCCGACTGCGGGGCTGGAGAGATGGCCTAGCGGTTAAGAGCACCGACCGCTCTTACAGAGGACCCAGGTTCGATCCCCAGCACCCACATGGCAGCCGAGAACCGTCTGAAACTCCAATTCCAGGAGAACTCCAGTTCCAGGGGAATCCAACACCCTCTTCTGACCTCCGCGGCATTGCACGACATGGATGCACACTCTTGCATGCAGACCGTACATTCATACACATACATAAATAAATAAAAAAATATATAAAAATATTTAAAAAGGAGCACCGACTGCTCTTACTGCTCTTACAGAGGACCGGGGTTCGATCCCCAGCACCCACATGGCAGCTGAGAACCATCTGTAACTCCAATTCCAGGAGAACTCCAGTTCCAGGGGAATCTGACACCCTCTTCTGACCTCTGCGGCATTGCATAACACGAGTGCACAAACCTACATGCAGACAATACATTCACGCACATAAATAAATAAAATATTAAAAAAAGAAGTTAACTGTAAACTTATTATCTATAAAAGTGAAATCTTGGAAGGCCTGGGAAAGTAGGATATTGACTGCCCTATGGATCATAGTCCCAAATAGAAGTGCCGTTCAGATGCCAAAGGCAATGCATGCTGATGTTGAACAAGGGGAAAAGCAGCAGGTGCACATGCTGATGTCATGTGCTCAGGACAGAACACATGTGCTCAAGAGAGGCCTGAAGGGACCCCACATAGGCAGTGGAGGTGAGACTGTAGTGAAAGTCTTCCTCTCTGTCCTCAGGGCGACTGTGTTGTTCTCATGCTATTTGGCCCTCAGGAAAGAATCCAGACCATGGATCTGGGCCCCATCTATCTGGTACTGGGCTGGGCACAGCTGCATAGCCCTCATGAGAACTGACATATGGAAGATGGGGCTGCAGTGCCCCTCATTTGGGCACTTGGGGTCTTCATGTGCCTGTAGTTAACTTCTCACTGTGAAGGCTCTTGTTGTCAAACCATAGAAGCTAAATGTCTTCAGGCCCCGGCTTCCACGAATGGCCTCAACCACTTTCTGCAGGTGCAGAAAGTGTCACATTCTTCTTTCTTGGAAGGAATCCTGTAGGGTGAGTTCCAACCATCTCCTGCAAGGTCTCAGGGGGCAAAGGCTGTTCTTGAATACATCTTGATCAGTTTTCACTCATCTCCTAGTTCTTTTATTTATGTGTACGCTTGTTTTGCCTGCATGTGTGTAATGTATCTATGTCATGCAGTATCCGCAGATGCCTGAAAAAGGTGTCAGATCCCTTGGAACTGGAGCCATGAGGCATGTGGGTGCTGGCACATGAACCCAAGCCCTCTTTAAGAGCAGCCAGCACTCCTAACTGATGAGCTATCTCTTCAGCCCCACATCTCCTAGCTCTTTACCTGTTCAACTTCCTGCTGCCACCTAAGGTTACCGTTCATTTGCTTTAGGACACTTGTCTCAAGGTCTGCAGGTTGGGGAACCAGATGACAACATTTAGGCCAAGATGGAAAGAAACAAGTCTCTTAGATGCCACCCAGGAGCAAAGAGAGAGCCAGGAGGTGCTGGGTGGGATTATTCATCTGCACAAGAGCAGGCTGTGGGCCCTTCCTCTCAGCCTCTGTTGTTCCTTGACTAAGCCTGGACAGCTCTCCTTTGAGTTCCTCAGGGTCCATGGAGCACTGGGTGATGGGGAGTAGGTCCCTCCCTGCTGTCTCCACAGGAGGCCTCATGGGCGGCCTTGCAGTATTATCAGCAGCTCAGGCTTGGTTATAGGGGCCAAGGTTCTGGCACATCTTGGTGATAGCAGATCCCGAGGGAAGACGGAGGATTCCTATCGGAAAGGAGCAGAAAGTGTGTACTGTGCCCTGGACTCAGGTGGGTTGGGGTGGTCACTCCAGAACTCCCAGGCAGCATTGGCCAGTAGACCAGGCCACAGCCGGAGGCAAGAGAAAGACAGGGAGCAGGGGTGAAGAGGAAGGGTGAAGAGCGGGAGGAATCTGAGATCTCTCTGTTCCTATCAGACTCTGGAGGGAGCATCATCTATCACTGCTTCACCTCACCTTCAGTGTCCCTTTGTTATCTAGCTGCCATTATTAATTAATCACAGTTGCTAAAGGTGATGGCTCAGAGGATGAGTCTGAGCCTGCATTTGAAACTGGCCCCAAGAGGCAGTGGGTCAGAGTAAAATTTGGAGGCAAGCCCAGGACAGTGTTGACACTCTGGGAGCTACGTTAAGCCCCCAAGGCCAGAGTCAAGACAGTGCCTGGTGTAGCAGGGGGTGAACCCTGAGTCTCTTGCTCAGGTTCCACCTTTACTAGGCTTCATTTGCATCAGGAAATGAACGGGCACCCTGCGCCTTCTCCAGGAAGCTCCTCTAAGGGGGCACCTGTGGAATCGTGCCACCTGATGGGAGGGAACAGTGTGAATCATTAACCCTAATCATTATTTGGCCCTATTGATCCCAATGCCGCCAGACCAGGGCTGTCACTGGGAGGAGGAGGCCACCTTAATGTACAATCCCACGACCTAGTCCTCAGCTGTCCCCCAGCTATCCCCGAGGCCTGTCTGCTTCTCCTTGATCCCTCCCTGGCCCTGGGATGGCGGCTATCCTGCGGGGATGGCTGCTCTGCACCCTGCTCCTGAATTTGGTGAGTCCATTTAGTAGAGGCCACTACTCCGTGTCTCCCATCAGGGCAAGGTAAGCGGGATATCTGGCAGGGGACGAGGGTCACAGGGCTAGGGGAAATTTCCATGCTTCCACAGGAGAAGTGCTCTCTAGGTCATGACGCTGAAGGGACAGAGAGTCCATGGGGACAAATGGATGGGACCCTCCCCTGTGGTTAAGTAGGAATGGAGCCAGGGGCTGGAGGTGGGCCTGGGTGGATATCACCTGGAATATCCTGGGTTTGGGAAGAAGACTTGGCTTCTGCTTGTTAGGACCATTGCTTTCTCTCAGTGGTGGGTGATAATATTTGGTTTCATGAAAGGGGTGGGACAGAGGGTTCCTGCATGGAACCTCCACAAGGGTCTCCAGCCTCTAGTGTGGTATGCAGAGGGACAGTAGTATGGGCCCTTCCACCACTGAATCACCTCTCTCCCTCCACAGTGAAACCTTTGTAAGCCACAGTCTATCAGGCCACTTCCTTCTCTGAATAACCTCATCACTCTTACGCAGAAAGGTTTGACCGGGCCCCCATTAGCACCCTAACTGCAGTACATGCCCCATGGTCTTCCCATAGCTCTCCCAGCCCCTTAGTGAACTTCCTTTTCACATACCCTCTCTGGCCTCCGTGCCCAGTCAGTGCCTTACTGTACCAACTAGCCTCGGAGCCCACAGGAACCTTGATCTTTTCTGTAGGCCCAGGGTGAGCTGTACACACCCATCCATCAGCCCCGATACTGCACCTTTTATGAAGAGTGCGGGAAGAATCCAGAGCTGTCTGGAGGCCTCACTGCACTGTCCAACGTGTCCTGCCTGTCTAACACACCAGCCCGCCATGTCATAGGTGACCACCTGGCCCTCCTCCAGCGCATCTGTCCCCGTCTCTACAATGGCCCCAACAACACCTATGCCTGCTGCTCTATTAAGCAGCTGATGTCACTGGAGTCCAGTATGTCCATCACCAAGGCCCTCCTCACCCGCTGCCCAGCCTGCTCTGACAACTTTGTGAGCCTGCATTGCCAGAATACCTGCAGCCCAGACCAGAGCCTCTTCATCAATGTCACCCGCGTGGTTAAGCAGGGAGCTGGCCAACTCCCTGCTGTGGTGGCCTACGAAGCCTTCTATCAGCGCAGCTTTGCGGAGCAGGCCTACGAGTCCTGTAGCCGAGTGCGCATCCCTGCTGCTGCCTCACTGGCTGTGGGCAGCATGTGTGGTGTGTATGGCTCTGCCCTTTGCAATGCCCAGCGCTGGCTCAACTTCCAGGGGGACACAGGGAATGGCCTGGCTCCTCTGGACATCACTTTCCATCTCTTGGAGCTGGGACAGGCCCCAGCGAGTGGGATGCAGCTTCTGAATGCGGAGATCACACCCTGCAATCAGTCCCAGGGTGATGGTGTGGGGAGCTGTTCGTGCCAGGACTGTGCGGCGTCCTGCCCCATCATCCCCCAACCCTCAGCCCTGCGCCCCTCCTTCTACATGGGTCAAATGCCAGGCTGGCTGGCTCTCATCATCATCTTTAGCGCTGTCTTCGTGTTGCTCATCTCTGTCCTTGTGCTCCTTCGAGTGGTTTCCAACAAGAACAAGGGCAAGACAGCAGAACCCCAGGCAACCCCCAGCCGTTCTCACAAGCGCAGCCTCGTGTTACACACTGTCCTTGGCAAGTTCTTCCAGAGCTGGGGCACAATGGTGGCCTCATGGCCGACCACTGTCCTGGTGGTGTCCTGCCTAGTGGTAGTAGCATTGGCAGTAGGCCTGACCTTCATAGAACTCACCACAGACCCTGTGGACCTGTGGTCAGCCCCTAAAAGCCAAGCCCGAGAGGAGAAGGCTTTCCACGATGAGCACTTTGGCCCCTTCTTTCGAACCAATCAGGTTTTCCTGACAGCTCTTAACCAGTCCAGCTACATGTACAACTCCCTGCTGCTGGGACCCAAGAACTTCAGCGGGATCCTATCCTTGGATCTGCTGCTAGAGGTGCTGGAACTGCAGGAGAGGCTTCGACACCTGCAGGTGTGGTCACCTGAGGCTCAGCGCAACATCTCCCTGCAGGATATCTGCTATGCCCCCCTCAAACCACACAACATCAGCCTCTCCGACTGCTGTGTCAACAGCGTCCTCCAGTACTTCCAGAACAATCGCGCACTCCTGCTGCTCACGGCCAACCAGACACTGAATGGCCAGACTTCCCAGGTGGACTGGAGGGACCACTTCCTCTACTGTGCTAAGTGAGTGATCTCAGGGGAGCAGGTGGAGGCTGCTATGGCCTCATGGGAGCCAGGCTGGAACACAGCCCCATCCTGCAGAGCCAGGGACAGCTCTCATGTGGGTCCATCAGGGCCATCATGTATCTAAGTCTCTTGGTGGCCCTTCTTGGACTTCATTCTTGGTGTGCCTGCTCTCTGTAGACAATTAGTTTTTTTTAATTAATTTATTTTTTTATGTGTATGAATGTACTGTCTGCATGTAGGTTTGTGCACCCGTGGTGTGCAATGCCGTGGAGGTCAGAAGAGGGTGTTGGATTCCCCTGGAACTGGAGTTAAAGACGGCTCTCAGCCAGCATGTGGGTGCTGGGGATCGAACCCAGGTCCTCTGTAAGAACAGTCGGCGCTCTTAACCGCTAGGGCATCTCTCCAGCCCCCTCTGTAGACAATTTGTATGTGGCCATCACAGCCTCTTTCCTGGTGTGGTACCATGATGGCTCATCTAGTGTTTATGCTGCACTGTTTTTGTTTCTTGCTTCTATGCTAGGCTCTGTCAGGCCATTAGGAGCCTAGGGCATACTTGGTGTGAGGGGAAAAAGGTGACTTTAGGCCAAGCCATCTCTGTGGCTGGTCTTTGGCCTTAGGGGTCCCAGTGGAGTTCCAGCCACATTCTTCTGCTGTTTGGGGTTCTGTTCCATGCTCTGACCATGTTCAGGGAAGGGGAATGAGAGGGCCAATAGCACAGAGGCTCTTGGAGGAAGGAGTGGACCTAGGTGCACCAGTTGACCTTCTTCTGTCCCCTCTACTCAAGAGCAGGTGACAGTTAAAGCATCTAACAACCTCTGAGGGCAGTGCTGACCTCGAAGACCTTGGAAAGGGTCCCTATGACTCCAAGGACCCCCAGGCCTCCTGTCCTTTCAGATTTACTGGATTAGAGTAGAAAGCCTTTATCCCCACCCTCAACTGAGTCTCAAGTGTGGGCTGCTTCCTCAGTGTCTGCGCCATGAGCCACTGTCTTATCCTCAGAAATGGCAGAACAGAGAGGAGCTGCTGGCTGCTCTAGGGGGCCACCAGGGATCAGCCATTCTTGTATGTTTTCTTAGAGTCACACTGTGTAGCTGTGGTTGGCCTCAAGTTCATCACTCTCCTGCCTGCACCTCTTCAGTACTTAGGTGTAGGCCCACGCCACCATGCTTGATTTCTGCTATCTTTATTTTGATTTTGGTTGCTCACAACTCTCAGTGATCTGATTATGCTCAGAAAAACTGAGGCTCAGAAGAGTATTGTAAAGTGCTCAAGGCCACATAGCAATTAGCTCTCAAGTGGAGCTATTGACCGACATACTCATTTGCTCCGAGCTGAGAACACAAATAGAGAACTTTGTATATTATATTATTCTATTCTGTCTACACAAAGATGTACTTTGCAGGTTGAAGGGGACAGGCCTGCTCACGGGCATTGGCTAGGTAGCTATGAACACATGGCTCTGGTCTCTAGGGTTCAACTTGGAGGATTTCTTTCAGGTTCTGAAAGGGGTGGGGGTGCACTGAGACCTGTGCAGGAGACAGGCCACGGATGGCTCAAATCCAGTATCCTCGCTCAGGTGATGCTCACCTGAGAATTGGATAATGATATATCTGGAAAGTCTCGCTATGTGAGAAGACATAGGAAGCTCATAAAGACTAGCTTATAGGCCCTGCCTAGACCAAAGAAGGTACCCAGGGCAATCCCTACCCCATTCTATGGATTGGGACCCACGTGAGACCTTGTGGAAAGATGTCCGTAAGGACCCTCTGGGCTAGGCATTCTGCAATCAGTGTTCCTCTTTCAGGGTGCTGAGGGCCAGGGTCAGGGCATGGAGCTGGAAGAACCAGGAAAAGCCAGAAAGGGCTCTTTCTCTTTGTGGTTTGTCTCCAGTGCACCCCTCACCTTCAAAGACGGCACATCCCTGGCTCTGAGCTGCATGGCTGACTACGGGGCCCCTGTCTTCCCTTTCCTTGCTATTGGGGGGTATGAAGGTAAGCGGGGTGGGTCCTAGGAGGTGAGTGAAGGAATACTGTCCGAGCAGGAATAATAAGTGGGAGGGAGGGGCATGGCGATGGGTGGTCCCAATGTCTAGGAGCCTAGCTCATGGGTGCTGCAGATGATGCATCCTGCCTCCTCTCCTCTGTTCCCCCTCATCTTCTTAAAATGCTGCCCAGGGGCTCTGGCTTTGTGTGAGGGCCCTACTTAGCCTTGGCTGGGAGAGGGAAAGGGAGCATGGGATAAGGCCATTATTGGGATGGGGAAAGCAGAGAGGAACCAGAATGAAGAGAAGTCAGGGGTGTAGCCGGAAGGAAAGAGAGGCAAGGGTGCAGGAGGAAGGGGCTCAGCGTCTCTCTTCCCAGGGGAGGACTACTCTGAAGCAGAGGCGCTGGTCATGACCTTCTCTCTCAATAACTACCCTGCTGAGGATCCCCGGATGGCCCAGGCCAAGCTCTGGGAGGAGGCCTTCTTGAAGGAGATGCAAGCTTTCCAGAAGAGAACCGCTGACAAGTTCCAGGTTGCATTCATGGCTGAGGTAGGAACTGCAGAGCTCCTGGTTCTACAATTGCAATTCCCAGTGAGCTCGGGTCAGTCAATTCCAGTGTGCCCATCCTGGCCCCACCTACTCCTGAGTGGCCCTGGAAGGGGAACACCTGTGCCCACCTAGACGTGGTATTTGCCAGAGGCTCCTGTAGCTTCCCCAGGGCATGCAGTGAGATACTGAGCATGGAAAGCCATGTTGTCAGTGGGCTGTTTGTGCACTCACAGCGCTCTCTGGAGGATGAGATCAACAGCACCACCATCAAGGACCTGCCCATCTTCGCCATCAGCTACATTATCGTCTTCTTGTACATCTCTCTGGCTCTGGGCAGCTATTCCAGATGGAGCCGAATACTGGTGAGAGTGAGAGGGGTCCAGAAAGGGGGCCCAGGGCCCTGCACATCTCTAGAAGGCTTTCTAAAGTTTTCTTAGCGAGGGCACCTTAAAATAGCAAGTTAGACACATATAAAGAGAATCCCCCAAAGGACAATATTTCTTGGATGCTGTTCTAGTTTCTCTTCAATTGCTGTGACAAAACTCACTGACCAACACCAACTTGGGGAGGAAAGGGTTTATTCAGCTCACATCTTCCCGGTCACAGTTCATCACTCACGGAGCACAATGTAGGAACTCAGGGCAGGAACCTGGAGGCAAGAGCTGAGGCACAGGCTATCTAGGAATGCTGCTTACTGGCTTGCTCCCCCAACTCCTGCCCAGCCTGCTTTCTTATACAGTACACAACAGCCTGCCCAGGGGTGGCACCACCCATAGTGGGCTGGGCCCTCCCACATTGCTCAACAATCAAGACAATACTCCACAGACATGGCCACAGGTCAGTCCAATGGAGCCAATTCCCCAAATGAGGATCCCTCAACCCAGGTGTGTCAATTTGACACTAAAGCTGTCCAGCACAGATGCATTCTATGTTGAAGGGGTGAGTTTTCTTTCTACTCTTAAACACAGGCACTGTCCAAATGCAAAGCTACCATTTAAAAATGTTGCAGTGCATTGTGGCACATGCCTTTAATTCCAGGACTTGGGAGGCAGGTGGATCTCTGTGAGTTCAAGACCAGCCTACTCTACAAAGTGAGTTCAGTCCAGCTGGATTGCAAAGATACCCTGTCTCAAAAAGAGCCTAGTGGGGCTGGAGAGATGGCTCAGAGGCTAAGAGTGCAGGCTGCTCTTGCAGAGACCAGGGTTAGATTCCCAGTATTCACATGGCTGCTAATAACTATCCATATCTCCAGTTCCAGGCGGGAATCCAATGCCTTCTTCTGACCTCTGCGGTCACTGCATGACACAGGTGGACTTACATATATGGAGGCAATACAATCATATGAATAAAAAAATGCAGAGTAGAGTAGGGGGTGTGGTAGGGGGGTGGCACACGCCTTTAATCCCAGCACTGGGGAGGCAGAGGCAGGTGGATCTCTGTGAGTTCAAGGTCATCCTGGTCTACATAGTGAGTTCTGGGCCAGCTGGGTCTACAGGGAGACCCTGTCTCAAAAAGACACCCCCCCACACACAAAAAAAGCCTTGTAATGCAGTTTTAGAAAGATGTAGTTAGGCACACCTACACTTTTGGTGCCGTGGGCCTGCCATTTGGGAGGATAGTTTTGTACTGGGGCTTAAATGCACACCTTCTTTGAGGTTGGTGGCACTAAGTGCCTGTGGGCACCAAGGACGTCTGTCTGCTGTCTGCTGTCTGCCTCCCACCCAGCCTGGGAGGAAGAGGGATGTGGGCAGGTACCTTGGTGGGCAAAGGGCTGAGCCTAGCTGCATTGCAGGTGGAATCCAAAGCCACCCTGGGCCTGGGTGGGATAGCTGTGGTGCTGGGAGCAGTCGTGGCCGCCATGGGCTTCTACTCCTACCTGGGTGTCCCCTCCTCCCTGGTCATCATCCAAGTGGTACCTTTCCTGGTGCTGGCTGTGGGAGCCGACAACATCTTCATCTTTGTTCTTGAGTACCAGGTAAGAAAGGAAGCCAACCTCAACATCCTTATCAGATGGAGCCCCCACTAGAGTGGCTGGGCATTCTTGCAGACTCTTTTCTGCAGGGTTACAGTTGTAGAAAATAGCACACATTGACATAATTACATTCATTTTGCCCATGTTATCTTGAACTTGCTTTCAGTTAAGCCTGTACAGTATCTGTAAGCTTTCTATGTTATCGTATTATAGCCACCTCCTTCCTGCCTTTACACCGCTATATTATGTTATTCCATGCTAACCACAAACCAGAGTCCATTTAATTTCTCCTTTCTGTCAAACATTTGGGGTGATAAGGATAATTTGGAGCATTGTATGGTCATCTCAAATGCAACAAGCATTTCTTTGGGCCATACCACATGAGAAAGTATGGCTTTGATAGGGTCGTAGAAATGACCTACAGGGCTGGAGCAATGGCTCAGCGGTTAAGAGCACTGACTGCTCTTGCAGAGAACCTGGGTTTGATTCCCAGCACCCACATGGTGGCCAAGCACCCTCTTTAGTGCTGAGCGTGGTGGTGCACACTTTTAATCCCAGCACTGGGGAGGCAGAGGCAGGCAGATCTCTGTGAGTTCAAGGCCAGCCTGATGTACAGAGCGAGCTCCAGGCCAGCTGGGACTAAAGGGAGATGTCTCAAATATATATATATATATATATATATATATATATATGTAAATATGTATAACATATTCAAATATGTATATATATCTCAAATATATATAATATGTATACATATCAAATATGTATATATATCTCTTTTTTTTTTTAATTTTATTTATTTTTGTATGTGTACGAGTGTACTGTCTGCATGTAGGTCCGTGCACCCGTGTCGTGCAATGCCGCGGAGGTCAGAAGAGGGTCTTGAATTCCCCTGGAACTGGAGTTCTCCTGGAATTGGAGTTACAGACGGTTCTTAGCCACCATGTGGATGCTGGGGATTGAACCCGGGTCCTCTGCAAGAGCAGTCGGTGCTCTTAACCGCTAGGCTATCATATATATCTCAAATATATATATCTCAAATATATATATATATATATATATATAAAACCTACCCTTCAGAAGGTCAAGCATTTACTCATGACTGGCTAGGACTCTCAACCTGTATCCTGTCTCTGTTCTCATAATAGAGAATGCCTCGGAAGCCTGGGGAACAGCGAGAGGAGCACATTGGTCGTGTCCTGGGCAGCGTGGCTCCTAGCATGTTGCTGTGCAGCCTCTCTGAGACCATATGCTTCTTTCTAGGTGAGCGGGGGCGGCTACCCAGGACCTATTCTGCCAAGTTAGTCTAAGTGGGGGCAGAGGTTATCAGAGGGCAGTGGGTGTTGGCAGACCGTCTTCTTGCTTTCATGTTGTCTGTGCTGGCCCCCACTGGGCCCAGGATGCCAAGATGACTTGACCCTCCCTCCCTCAGGGGCCCTTACCCCCATGCCAGCTGTGCGGACCTTCGCCTTGACCTCTGGCCTAGCGATCCTCCTTGACTTCCTGCTACAGATGACTGCATTTGTGGCCCTGTTCTCCCTGGATAGCAAGAGGCAGGAGGTAGGAAAGCTGTGCAGGACCAAGAGACTTGCCCTGCCTGGGTCTCCACCTTGTCTGGAAGATGTTACTGCTAGAGAGGTGGCCAGGAGAGTGGAGAGGGAGCATGCGCACTATTCTGGGAGAGGTGTTTGGGCCCTGTGTTCCTTCCACTTCCCATAGAAAGACAAGTTGGTTTTGGTTATTTTTGGAAATATGATCAAATCTTCTAAAGTTATGTACATTTACAAAATAAATTATTTTTTTAAAAAAATTAAAAATAAATAAATAAATTATAGCCAGGCATGGTGGCACACACTTTTAATCCTAGCACTCGGGAGGCAGAGGCAGGCAGATCTCTGAGTTCAAGGCCAGCCTGGTCTACATAGGGAGTTCCAGGACAGTTGGAGCTACAGGCAGACCCTGTCTCAAAAATTTTTTAAAATAAAATACTAAATTATAAATAAGAAGTTCACAATGTCAGGCCTGGTGGTTCATGCCTTTAATCCCAGTATTTAGGAGGCAGAGGCAGAGGCAGACAGATCTCTATGAGATTGAGGCCAGCCTGGTCTACATAGCAAGTTTCAGGCCAGGTGGGGCTACAGGAAGACCCTGTCACAAACAAACAAACAAACTTAAAAGAAGTCAAGCTGATGGTCCTGTAATAATATAAAATTCATTCAGTATTTGATTAAGATAGACAACAAAAACAAAGAAATCAGCACAGTGACAATCTCCAGGACTTCCCCAGATGAAGTGTTCCCTGGTGTCTGTCTTGGGCCCATCCTGAGAGGCCGTTTGTCATTCTCTAGGCTTCCCATCTTGATTTCTTATGCTGCTTTACCTCCCGGAAACTGCCCCCGTCTGATCAAAAAGAGGGGCTGCTGCTCCGTTTCTTCCGCAAAGTATATGCTCCCTTCCTGCTGCACCAGTGGAGTCGTCCTGTTGTGGTAAGTGGGCCGAGGGGCTGCAGCGCTGTACCACCCAGGGAGAGAGAATGGAAGGAGCAAGATGGAGTGAGTGGTTGCCCAGGCCCAATGCTGAGATTTGGGGTTGAGTTCTATAGTCTCTTTAACTCCAGGAGGTTTCCCATGATGCCCTAGAGCCATTCAAGTTTGGGAAAAGATGGGAGCTGTTGGGAGTGAGGTTCTCACACTGGCAATTTCTTCTTCAGCTGCTGGTGTTTGTAGCCCTGTTTGGAGCGAATCTCTACTTCATGTGCCACATCAGTGTGGGCCTGGACCAGGAGCTGGCCCTGCCCAAGGTAAGCCTGGTTCTTCGCAGCCTGCAGTCCCCTAAGACCTGGGGGGGGGGGGCAACACAATCAGGAGGTGGGGAACACACAGAATAAGGCTCCGCACTATGCAGAGTTAACTCTCAGTAGACTTTGGTGAGAAGCCACATGGTGCCTGAAAAGTGCAAGTGCTCAGGCCACAGGACAGCTGTGGGTTCCTTCTTCTAGTGGATTCCTCACCAGCACTTTCTTATTTTTCTGTGTTTTTGTTTTTTGGTGCTGGGGATCAAATCTAGGGCTTCACAGATGATAGCAAAGTGCTCTTTCACTTGTTAGATCACTAGTAGTCTGTTTTCTGGCTTTTTTTTTTTTTTTTTTTTTTTTCTTTTTCGAGACAGGGTCTCCCTGTAGCCCCAGCTGTCCTGGAACTCCCTCTGGAGACCAGGCTGGCCTTGAACTCACAAAGATCCGCCTGCCTCTGCCTCCCAAGTGCTAGGATTAAAGGTGTGGCCACCACGCTCGGCTCTGGCTTTCTTTTTTAAAATAGTCATCTTACTGGATGTGAAGTATCTGTTTTTATTGGTGGGTTCTTTTGTTTTGTTTGTTTTTTGTTGCTGGGCCAGAGTCTCACTATTGTAGCTCAGGCTGGTCGGGAACTTACTGTCCTTCCTCAACCTCTTGAGGTTCAGGGGTACACTACTGCCTGGCTTTCCTGTCTCAAAAAATACAACACTCATATGTATGTACCACCACACCAGTAACCACCATAAAAAAAGAAAACAGGAAAAAATCTTGAAACAAACTGCTAGAACAATTGATAGGTGAGTGACCACAGTTTCCATGGTCTCCTCAAATGACCAATCAAATCTCTTCTTCACTTCTTTTTTCAAGGGAGCTTTAGCTCTTAATTCTGCTTCCCCAGTACTGGGATTAAAGACATGCACACCACTGCTCCTATTGTTTCTTGAGACAAGATCTTTCTTTGTATTCCAGTCTAGCCTTGAACTTGGTATCCTTCTGACCCCAACTCTTTGAGTTAGTGTTTAGAGTCTTTTTATTTTAACCTGCAGGACTCCGTTTAGCATGCCTTATAAGGCACATATAGTAGTAATGAATTCCATTAGATTTTATTTATCTAAGTTTCTCTCTCTCTCTCTCCCACACACACACACACACACACACACATACACACATTGATATCAGGGCTTTGGTTATGCCAGGCAAGTGATACATCACTGAGTTATACCTACAGCCCCTAAACTTTGACGTTTTATTTTTTGGTCCTGGAGATTGAACCCTGCTTGCTAAGCACGCACTCTTACCACTGAGCTACATCTTAGTCCTCGTCCTTTCTGAAGGACAACTTTGCTGGAAATATGATTCTTGGTTGACAGAAGTATGGAAAAAGTTATATTTCGTATCCCTTCTTTGTAGCAAGTCACTATTCTTGGGTGGTTTCCAAGGCTCTTTGACTTTAGCTTTTTTTTTTTTTTTTTTTTTTGTTGAGACAGGGTCTCTCTGTAGCCCCAGCTGGCCTGGAACTCTCTGTGTAGACTCTCTATGTGGCCTTGAACTCACATCATAGATATCCACCTCCCTCTGCCTCCCAAGTGCTGGGATTCAAGTCATGTGCCACCACGCCCGGCAACTTTAGCTTTGGACAGTTGTATTATAATGTGCCTTGGTCTAGATTTGTCCTGTTAGAACTTTCTTGAGTTTCTTTAATGTTTATAGTCATCCCTTTCATCAATTTGGGGGAGTATGGGGTATCATTGCTTCAAACAATCCATCTGTTTCTTTCTCCTTTTTTCTCTTGTGGAATTTTTTTTTTTTTTTTTTTTTGAAACAGGTCTCCCTTAGCCCCAGCTGTCCTGGAACTCACTCTGTACTGCGTAAGCTTGAACCACAGAGATCTGCTTACCTCTGCCTCCTAAGTGCTAGGATTAAAGGTGTGCACCATGACCCCGGGCTTAAAGACAGTTCTTAGCCACCAAGTGGGTGCTGGGACTTGAACCCAGATCCTCTGCAAGAGCAGTTGGCACTCTTAACCACTGAGCCATCTCTCCTGCTCCTCCTTGTGGAATGCATATGTGGGTCCACTTGATGTCCATAGGGGCCTCTCTATGTGTACTTTGATGTTTATCTTGTAGGTATCAGTGCATGCTCTCTGCATGTACTTCTACACATAGTTCTATGCGCACCTCTGACCATGTACCTCTCTTGTGTATCTCAGTATCTCTTTTATGTATAACTGTGCATGTGCCTCTGTGTACTTCTGAGTATGTACCTTTGCATGCATGTATATCTGGTTGTATACCTGTGCGTATACCTCTTTTTAGGTTATAAAGGCATGAAGCCCCAGATAAAAAGGCACATGAGGCTTAAATCACTCTGGGAACATAGTTTGCTTCCATTTGGAACTGCCAGAGTGGCCACCTGCAGCCACGTGATGGAGCAGGAGCAGGAGCGAGATGGGCAGGGGCGGGGGCAGGGGCAGGGGCAGGGGCAGGGGCGGGGGCGGGGCAAGATGGCGACTGGGGCCCGCCCATCTATAGCCATGGGGCCGGGCCTCAGGTACAGGGGAAGAGGTCAGAAGATTGACAGCCTCTGCAGGAAGTGGACATCTATGCATCCCTTGGAATTCTGGGAAGCCCAGACCTAACACCTCTGAGCTATGTGCCTTGTGTGGGCACCTCTGATTGTGTTCCTCTGTGTGTAATTCTGTATTTACATCAGTATGGACATTTGCACGTACCTTGAAGCATGTAATCTCTTCATACACCTCTGAGTGAGCTCTTTGTGGGTACATATGTTCTCCTGAAACTCATGGACTCCTGTCCTTCCCAGGACTCATACTTGATCAAGTACTTCCTCTTCTTGAACCAATACTTTGAGGTGGGACCTCCAGTGTACTTTGTTACCACTTCGGGCTTCAACTTCTCCACTGTGGCAGGAATGAACGCCATCTGCTCCAGTGCAGGCTGCGACAGCTTCTCCCTGACGCAGAAGATCCAGTATGCCACTCAGTTTCCTGACCAGTAAGTACCTGGTCTACCCGGTTGCCTGGCTTGCTCCCTATGGGTTTCTCCTCTCCAATCCTGATCTCTCTTCTGTCTGCTCTGCCCCTGCTACTACCAGATGCCTGAGGAGCCTCAGCGCAGGGGTCAAGCCACGGGAAGGACTCTGCCAGCTGGCTCAGTGACTCTTCCTACTCACTCTCTGTCCTCTGGCCTCAGGTCTTATCTGGCTATTGCTGCCTCCTCCTGGGTAGATGACTTCATCGACTGGCTGACCCCATCCACATGCTGCCGCCTTTATACCTTTGGCCCCAATAAGGGTGAATTCTGTCCCTCAACAGAAAGTGAGTATGGGGATTAGAAAGGGCTTATGCCCATTAAAGCTTGGGGAAACTGAGGCAAGAGAGAGGAAAGGACTGGCAAGGCTCTTATCCTCTCACCAATCCCATAGGCTCCAGGCAAGCTCAGTCTTAGGGTGGGAGCCTGTGAGTGACTTCTGTGGGTGACCCCCAGGCTTTCATACCCTCGTGCTCCCTAGAGTGTTATGCCTATGCTTGCAGCATGCTTGTTGTGGGCAGCGGGGCTAAGTGTGGGGCTGGTATTACCCCCACATATGGAGGTACTGTGCTTGGAGTTGCCAAGAGTCTGTGTTTCTCGTTCTTAAGTTCCCTTTTCTACTGTAGGCACCAGGAATTCTCCAACCAAGAAGGGAATAATTTCCACAGTTGGAGATGACAAAATGTAAAACCCTGTCAGAACTGGGGCTTTAAATTGGGGCCTAGAGGGGAGACAGAGCCGGAGCTGCCTTGCCTGGTGTGCCGCTGCCCAGAGTCTCCCCTACCGTGCCCCTTCTCTCTGCAGATTCCTTGCTCTGTTTAAAGAACTGCATGAACTTCACTCTGGGCAATCTGCGACCCACAGTAGAGGAGTTTCACAAGTACCTTCCTTGGTTCCTGAATGATCCACCCAACATCAAATGTCCCAAAGGGTGGGTTCAGAGAGCAGCTTCTGCCAGAGAGGGGGTAGACCTGTGGGTCCTGGAAATGGGTGGACCCAAAAGGGCAAGGGAGGCCTAGCAAAGGCCTCTCTGTGGTGCAGTGGGCGGGCAGACAGGACAGTCTCATCCCAAATAAACCTCTACCCTGGCTTCCTCTTGGCAGTGGTCTAGCAGCATACAGAACCGCTGTGAATTTGAGCTCAGATGGCCAGGTCATAGGTAAGTGTGGCCTACCTGGTTTAAGGGAGGAGGATTCTGGGCCGGGTGTGGTGGCACACGCCTTTAATCCTAGCACTTGGGAGGCAGAGGCAGGCAGATCTTTGTGAGTTCAAGGCCATCCTGGTCTACAGAGTGAGTTCCAGGACAGCTGGGGCTCCAGGGAGACCCTGTCTCGAAAAGACCAAAAAAAAAAAAAAGGGAGGAGGATTCCAGAGTCCTCAAGAACATGTGTGTGTGTGTGTGTGTGTGTGTGTGTGTGTGTGTGTATGTGTGTTTCTAACTGTCCTGGACCCATCAGCAAGAGTCCTATTTTCCAATTCTAAGAGCATATATTTACCTATTCTTTTACCCCAAGTCCATGGTCAGTGTGAGATGTGTGACACTATTTTAGCAGTTCCTGTCATGCTTGGGAGTTACATACCCCAACCTTGAGCTAAAAGCTCCTTTTCACTCATGAATATATCATACTGCAGTATCAGCAGCAGGCAGCTGGTCAAATGAATTCGGATGCTTCCATGTAGCAGAACACAACAGTAATGAAGGCAGTGAAATTGGACTGATGGGGAGAGGGATCTGTAGTGTACCGTCAGATTAACAGCAGGTAGCAGAACCAGAGAGCCACGTGCACTGAGGGAGACAGCTTTAGTAAGCTCTGTGCACACCACTCAGTCTGCCGACCCTTGTGGAGCTGGCACCGAGATGGGCCTGGGGGTTGGTGGTAAATGGGAGAGCTTTGGATGAATGCTTTAATGTTTGGACTGAAACAACTTACAGTTTGAATAACTAGTTACAAGCTGAGTGTAACCCCTTATTCTGTCCTCTCATCGACTTTTTCCATGAAGTTTCCATCTTCTGAAAAGGCAGCCTGCCTTTCCCGAGCTCTCCTAGGGAGCAGAGGCATGCAGAACCCATGTGGTCGAAAGGGAGAGGGGTGTTCCAGTCATGGACAGAGGAGTGTGTTGTATCTTGGAGGGGACAGATAGGGAACCTTCCCTCTACTCTGTGGTCCAGGGAAAGTCTACATCCATCTCTGACCTTAGTTGCCTGTAACAGCATTCCTCAAAGCCGGAGCCCTCAGACAACAGCATCAACATCATTAGGAAATTGCTAGAGGTCCCCAGGCCTTACCTGAGACCTGCCAGACCATATCTCAGGATTGGAACGATCATCTACCTGGGTGTGAATTACCTTCGGGTGGTAAGGAGTCCTGGTGTCAGGCTCCACAGGCCCCTACTACTTTAAGGTTATGTGTCTGAGACCATTTCTCATCTTTGTTTTCTCCATGTGTACATGACCTTCTTGTTTCTTTTTCTGATAAAATAAAGAAATGGTTTTTTTCCTTATTGATTGGAGCCCTAAGTCACAGTTCTAGTAATAGTTTGTTTTTCTGACTTTCTTTCTAGACCTTTCCTATAGAAACAGGCAAATTGAAAATTAAGTTAAGTTTCTTTTTTGAGAGTGTCTCATGCAACACAGGCTGATGTAGCTCTTGCTGGATTGCATTGAATTCCTGACCCCCCTGTTCCACCTCCCAAGTGCTGGCATCACAAGCATGTATAACCATGGCCCAACGAAAACTTAATTTTATTGATTTTTCAAAGTTAATTTTTAAAAATTCAAAGCATACAGAGATGGATTTGGGTTCACCAGGGAGATCTTTTGTTCAGTTTCATTTTGCTTTTGAGACAGGTCTCATTCTCTAGCCCAGGCTGGCCTTGAATTTACACCATTCTTCCCACCTCTGCTTTCGAGTGCTGGGATTACAGGCAGTGTGGCACTAGACCTAGCGAGAGAAGAGCACTTAGGCTTCATCCCTCAAGGCCAGGCCTGGACTTGGGTCTTCCACAGTGGTAAGTGCAGCTATAGCTTTGGGACTGGTGCAGAATGAAAATGCAGGCATCTCGTGGAAAATTTATTAGGATTTTCAGCTGGTGGTGGCAGAGCCCGGAACCCAATCTCCTCCCACATCTCTGTCACTGTCTGTGGGGTACTCTGAGGTTGTCTTGAATGGGTGCTGACCTTTGACTTTTCCTCTCCCACGTGCTGTGGCCATCTAGCCTCCCGGTTCATGGCTTACCACAAGCCCCTAAAGAACTCACAGGACTTCACAGAGGCTCTACGAGCAGCCCGGTTACTAGCAGCCAACATCACAAAGGAGCTACGGAAAGTGCCTGGGACAGACCCAAACTTTGAGGTCTTCCCCTACACGTAAGGACCTGGGGGCCAAGCCAGAGGGAAGTGGGGGTAACACCTGGATGTGAGTTGTTGGGGGCTGCCGGCTTTTGAGTGATCTTGACGGATGAGGACTGCCTTTGTCTCAGGGGTCTCCCAGGGTAGCCTGAAGCCTGTCCATTTCTTCCATGGGCTAGTCCCCAACTCACACTTCTGAGCCTGCTTCTAAAATGGGGTACCCTGCCCACCTGAAGGGCCCTGAGGGCTGGTGCTATGACCATAGCTTCTCTCTGGCAGGATCTCCAATGTGTTCTACGAGCAGTACCTGACTGTCCTCCCTGAGGGCATCTTCATGCTTGCTCTCTGCTTCGTGCCCACCTTCATTGTCTGCTACCTCCTGCTGGGTCTGGACATGCGCTCGGGCCTCCTCAACCTGCTCTCCATCATCATGATCATTGTGGACACCATCGGGCTCATGGCTGTGTGGGGCATCAGCTACAATGCTGTGTCCCTCATCAACCTTGTCACGGTAAGCCTGCCGACATGGGCAACAGGTGTTGGTTCTTGGCAGGCGGGGATGCAGATCTATATGGTACTCCTAGTTCTGTGTAGAATCTGGACACCTGCCTGGCTTGTTTTCCTTCCTGCCTCTGCTTCTGCCTTATCAGCTGAAGTCCCCTCTTTGTCTACAGGCAGTGGGCATGTCTGTGGAGTTCGTGTCTCACATCACCCATTCCTTTGCTATTAGCACCAAGCCTAGCAGGCTGGAGAGGGCTAAGGAGGCTACTATCTCCATGGGCAGTGCGGTGAGTGGTGAGGGATGAGCTGCCCTGTGCTCTGCCTGACTCCTTATGCTCTGCCTGACTTCTGGGTGTGGACCCACAGGTATTTGCTGGAGTGGCCATGACCAACCTTCCTGGCATCCTCATCCTGGGCTTTGCCCAGGCCCAGCTCATCCAGATCTTCTTCTTTCGCCTCAACCTCATGATCACTTTGCTGGGCCTGGTGCATGGCCTGATCTTCCTTCCAGTTATCCTCAGTTACCTGGGTGAGTACCCAAGCCCAACTGTGCCAGGCTATCACAATTATAACTATGCCAGTCAACAGTGCCGGCTCCCTTGGAAAACTTAGGGAGTACACACGGCAGACATTAGAAGCACTTCCGTGGCCAAGATCATCACCATACCTCCTTTTTGGGAAGCTTTTGTTTTCCATTTAACACATATAAAACATCTCTCTTTGTTAACAGATTAATAATATATAATAATAAATAATATATATAATATAATATTATAACATATGTATATTATATATATTATAGATATATTATAAATATATTTATATATATATATGTTTATTTTTTTTTGAGACAGTACTCCCTATAGCCCCAGCTGCCTGAAATCACTCTGTAACCAGGCTGGCCTGTAACTCACAGAGAATCGCCTGACTCTGCCTTCTGAATGCTAGGATAAAAGGCTTGCTACCAACATGCCTGCTTAAAGATGGGTCTTAGCCATCATGTGGGTGCTGAGAGTCGAACCAGGGTCCTCTGCAAAAGCAGTCGGTGCTCTTAACCACTGAGCCATCTCTCCAGCACCCATAGATTTATATCTTAAACACTCTTTCTGTGGCCCACTGCACTTCTGCTGGTCTTAAACATGATCTTTTGTGGGGTGATTTTTTTTGGGGGGTCTTTTTGAGAGAAGGTCTTCCTGTAGCCCCAGCTGGCCTAGCTGGCCTGGAACTTGGTATGTGTACAGACCAGGTTGGTCTCAATCTCAGAGATATGCCTGCCTCTGCCCCCTGAGTGCTGGGATTAAAGGCGTGCACTACTGGCTAAACATGACCTTTTTACACACACACACACACACACACACACACACACACACACTTTTTTGGCAGTTCTGGGACCCAGAAACTGCACATACTTGGCAATTGCTGTGTCCCTGAGTCAGACCTCTGCCCAGAAATACATTTTTTTTTTTTTTTTGGTCTTTTCGAGACAGGGTCTCCCTGTAGCCCCAGCTGTCCTGGAACTCACTCTGTAGACAGGCTGGCCTTGAACTCACAAAGATCCGCCTGCCTCTGCCTCCCAAGTGCTAGGACTAAAGGCGTGCACTACCACACCCGGCTCAGAAATACATTTTACATTGAGAGGTATTGAGTGTGGCACATGGACATGCATAACCAAACACACATCTTACAAAAGAATCCGTGTCCTTGTTACATATGAAGCATTCTGATATTCTCGGTTCTTTCTATTATTGTTTAAAAACTTCTAGTGTTGATCCATAGAGTTCATGTAACGATTCATTAATGGGTAGTAACTCAGAGTTGGAAAACTTCCTATTATATGCTTCTGTCATCAACCACCTGACTGACAGTCTTGCTCCACTTGGACAGGAATCATGGATAGGCAAGGAAAACTCTTCAAATACTGATCTCAGGCCAGAGCAGTGGTGACACAGGTAGAAGCAGGCAGAAGAAACAGCAAGTGTCACCCTTTAGTGTTACACCCCTTCCAGGCCTGGGGTATGAGGACCCTTAGTCCTTGGTAATGTCCAGTGTTACAGCTTTCATCCCAAGGTCTTGACACCCTTGGCCTGAAGGTTTGCCTCTTCAGGCAACCTGGGGCCACTGTTTCTCTTCTGTAGCTCCTTAAAGTTGCTGACACTCTTCAGCCTTGGCTCCCTACTCTCTCTTCACCTGTCACCTTCTTCCTGCCCTGGGCCACTCCCCAGCTATTCAGCATCTTCAAGCGGCCTGTGGCCTTGCTGCTGGATCAGCTGGTCCACTGACTGCTCAGCTGTTGTTGCCACTGGTGCTGGGCTCTGAGTCTCTGCTACATCTTTCATCCTGTTGCTACTCAGTAAACATCAATAAGATCACCAGGAGAAGACTATGGGCTTGATATTGGAACACCAGGACAAGCTACCCATAGAAGGGCTGGAGAGATGGCTCAGTGGTTAAGAGCACTGACTGCTCTTACAGAGGACCTGGATTCAATTCCCAGCACCTACATGGCAGCTAACAACCATCCAGAACTCCAGTTCCAGGGGATTTCAACATCTGATCTCCTCTGGCATTGCACAACACAGGTGCACTTACAAACATGCAAGCAGTACAATCATACACATAAAATAAAAATAATAAATAAAAAAAGCCAGACATGGTGGTGCACAACTTTAATCCCACCATTCGGGAGGCAGAGGAAGGCAGATCTCTGTGAGTTCAAAGCCAGCCTAGTCTACATAGTGAGCTCCAGGCCAGCTGGGACTAAAGGGAGACCCTGTCTCAAAAAGACCAAAAATAAATAAATAAATAAATAAATAAATAAATAAATAAATAAATAAATGCCCATAGAGTGCTCAAGATGGCCAGTGATGGGATAAGGGTAATCTGGCCCAGACCTTTTGCTCAAGGCAGCCAAAGCAACAAGGGAAGCAATTTGGAAGGCAAATTGCCCCTTCCTGCAACATCTTTGCTTATTTATAGGAAAATGAACATTATAAGGAGTGCTTACAGTAACTTAAGGAACTTACCATTAACACTAATAATAACTTTAGGTTTTTAGTCTATTCATTTACTTATTTATTCATTTATTTTTTATCTTTTTGAGACAAGGTCTCCCTATAGCCCTAGCTGTCCTAGAACTCATTACATAGACCAGGCTGGCCTTGAACTCACAGAGATCCGCCTACCTCTGCCTATTGAGTGCTGGGATTAAAAGCATTGACTTAAGTTTTTAATGGTGCTTTAATAGTGTTAACACTTGCCCAGAGCCTCAGGAAGAAGGGGTTCCCTCTATCTCTCACTTCCACCACAATTTATTTAAGTAGCTTGCAACTACTGGACATTAGATTACTTCCGATTCTCTCACTATTATCAGTGCTACAGTGACTGTTCTTGTGGCTGAACTTTCACCTTGTCTTCCAATATTTCTGTAGAGAAAGCCTGGGAAGTTGACTATTATTGCCAATTGTTAGTACTCTCCAGAAACTGGCTCTTCCTTTTCCTCTCCCTCCTCCTCCTTCTCCTCCTCCTCCTCCTCCTCCTCCTCCTCCTCTTCCTCCTCCTTTTTCTGAGATAAAGTCTCACTTTGTAGCCCTGGCTTGCCTGGAGCTCTATAGATCTACAGATCAGGCTGGCCTGGACCTCACAGAGATTTTCCCTGCCTCTGCCTCCCAAGTGCTAGGATTAAAGGCATGTGGTACCATGCCCATGCCCATGCCCATGCCCAGCCCTCTCCAGAAAGTTTTGTGTGCACTTTGTGTGTGCATATGTTCCCCTGGAACTGGAATTCTCCTGGAATTGGAGTTACAGATGGTTCTCAGCCGCCATGTGGGTGCTGGGGATTGAACCCAGGTCCTCTGTAAGAGCGGTCGGCGCTCTTAACCGCTAGGCTATCTCTCCAGCCCCCAGTTCTTGTTTTTATAAGGCAAGCTGAGCTATCTCACCAGTCCCCAGAGTTTCACTCTTTAAATTTGCATCAATAGCATATGCAGGTGTCCATTTCATGGCATCCTCAAACATAAAAATGATCATTAAAAGTGATCCTCTAGCCAGGCATGGTGGTACACATTAATCCCAGCACTTAGAAGACAGAGGCAGGCAGAACTCTGTGAGTTCAAGGCTAGCTGGTCTACATAGTGAGTTCCAGGACAGCTGGGGAGATCCTGTCTCAAAAAGATTAAAATAAATAAATAAATAAATAAATAAATAAATAAATAAATCATCCTCTACAGGTTGGAGAGATGGATCAGTGATTAAGAGCACTGGTTGCTCTTGAAGAGGATCCAAATTCACTTCTAGCATCCACTTGATGGCTTAGAATCACTTGTAATTCCAGTTCCGGGGGATCTGATACCCTCTTCTGGCCTCCATGGGCATTGCATATACGTAGTGGACTTACAGACATGCAGGCAAAACAGGCAGTGGGAATGCCAACAGAAGGGACTGTTAGTGTGGAGCAAGAGCAAAGAGGTGCGAATGAGGTGAGAGGCTCAACTCCCACTTTCCAGACTGCGGTGTCACCTGCATCTCCTGCATGCTTCTCTCGTCTCTCTTTTCTGCAGGGCCTGATGTTAACCTGGCTTTGGTACTGGAGGAGAAAAAAATCCATGGAGGCAGCAGCAGCCCCGGAGCCCCCCTGCCCAAAACACCCCTTCCCTCCCAGTGTCACCCCCAATGTGACCCCCAGTGTGGCCTCCAATGTCTATGTCAACCAAAGCTTTGAAGAGTTTGCCCCTGGAACAGTTACTGCTGTTAAAAGTGGACAAAAATTCTGATGGCGCCAGAGCCTGTCTAGGCTCCTTGGCTCTTGCTGAGGGACTATGAGGATCTTTCTCTATGATTGTTCCTTAACCCGCCTCCTTCTCAAGACTTGGGAGAGGCTGCTCCAGAAGAATGGCTGCCACCCTGGTCCTGAGGTGTCCAGCCATATGGGCAGTGGCTCCTTTACTCCTCTACCAGGTCCCTGGTGTCCAGGCTTCTGAGGCCTTGGTCGCTGTGAGATTACCTTCTGGTCCAGAAACTGCTGAGGACATGTCTGTCCTGGGCTCAGACTGAGTATGAGCTCCTCACTCAGATTTATTCCTTTAGTTCTTTTTTTTTTTTTTTTTTTTTTTTTTTTTTTTTTTTNCATGCTTCTCTCGTCTCTCTTTTCTGCAGGCCTGATGTTAACCTGGCTTTGGTACTGGAGGAGAAAAAAATCCATGGAGGCAGCAGCAGCCCCGGAGCCCCCCTGCCCAAAACACCCCTTCCCTCCCAGTGTCACCCCCAATGTGACCCCCAGTGTGGCCTCCAATGTCTATGTCAACCAAAGCTTTGAAGAGTTTGCCCCTGGAACAGTTACTGCTGTTAAAAGTGGACAAAAATTCTGATGGCGCCAGAGCCTGTCTAGGCTCCTTGGCTCTTGCTGAGGGACTATGAGGATCTTTCTCTATGATTGTTCCTTAACCCGCCTCCTTCTCAAGACTTGGGAGAGGCTGCTCCAGAAGAATGGCTGCCACCCTGGTCCTGAGGTGTCCAGCCATATGGGCAGTGGCTCCTTTACTCCTCTACCAGGTCCCTGGTGTCCAGGCTTCTGAGGCCTTGGTCGCTGTGAGATTACCTTCTGGTCCAGAAACTGCTGAGGACATGTCTGTCCTGGGCTCAGACTGAGTATGAGCTCCTCACCAGATTTATTCTTAGCTTTTTTGTTTTTTTGTTCTTTTTTTTTTTTTTTTTTTTTTTTTGTTTTTGGTCTTTTTGAGACAGGGTCTCCCTGTAGCTCCAGCTGTCCTGGAACTCACTCTGTAGACCAGGCTGGCCTTGAACTCACAAAGATCCACCTGCCTCTGCCTCCCAAGTGCTAGGATTAAAGGCGTGCGCCACAACGCCCGGCTACCTTTATTTCTCTTTTTAAGGATATCTCCAGGGTTGGCGAGATAGCCCAGTGGGTAAAGTCAGTTACCACCAAACTTGATGACCTGAGTTTGTTTGATCCCTGGAACCCACATGGGTGGAAGGAAAGAACTCTCCTGAGTTGTCCTCTGACCTCTACACATGCGACATGCTACGAACACTGCACAGACACAGACACAGAGAGAGAGTAAATAAATACATTTAAATTTAAAAAATGTAAAAATCTCTCCATTCTGGGATGAGGTTGTAGTTTAGTGGCAGAACAGTAGCCTGCTAGCCTAGTGTACATGAGGCACTAGGTTCATCCTCAGCACTGAAAAGGAAATAGAGACAGGAGAGGAGAGAGAGAAAGAGAGAGAGAAATCAGACCTTGTCCCTAGCAGTCACTGCTTTCAATAACTTTAACTGCCTTTGTTTACCAGCACCTCCCTGCACTTAGCCCCCACGTGTTGAAACAAAATAGTCTCCATTTCCTGTAAGTCTTCATCTTTTATCAGCAATCTGGAGAACAGAGGGTGAGTCCGCCCTGGGCTGTGGCATCACAGGAGACCAGGGGAGGCAAAAGGCAACTTGCCACCCCATGTTTTTTCTGGTGGGGGGAGGGGCAGAGGAGGAGGTTCTCACACTTGGGTTTGGGTTTTCGATTTGGACATCTTTCAGTGGCTGTTAAGCCTGTGGTTCCCAGCTGAGGGTGCCGTCTGTCTGAAGGCTGGAAGTTTCTGGGCTGGGCAGGTCTTCCCATCTAGGTTTTGTGTCTGGAGGCCAGGCCTGTTGGCTTGAGACCTGCCCAACCTGATCCTTGATGAACTCTCCTGGGGCACTAGCCAGAGCAGAGAGAAGACATCTTGTTCTGTGTGAAGCACAGAAGTGCTTAATAAATGTTTGTTGTACAGAAATGGGTGTTTTCTTTTTTTTTGGTCTTTTTGAGACAGGGTCTCCCTGTAGTCCCAGCTGTCCTGGAACTCACTCTGTATACCAGGCTGGCCTTGAACTCACAAAGATCTGCCTGCCTCTGCCTCCCGAGTGCTAGGATTAAAGGCGTGCACCACCACACCTGGTGAAATGGGTGTTTTCTATCACATGTCCTGCTCTAGTTGTCTCTGGGTTAAAGATAATTTTTGCACATGACACAAATGACACGTGTGGAGAGTGGTTTATGGAAATAGTTTATGTTTTCTTCTTTTCCTTTTTATATTGAAGCAAATAACCCAGCCATGTGTGCCTTTGTCTTGAGTGTGTGTGGCCGGGGTACTATGCCTCACCGGGAGGCATACCGCTCACAGGGTGCAGGGTGGATGGCACAGCTCCCTTTCCGGAAGCAGCCTGTGAAGTAAGGCATATTTAAAGAACCTGCTGGAGAACCGTGGAGTGCATTCAAAGGGGAGGGATCCAGCCTGTAAAGTACCAGCTTCAGGGAGGTGCTCTGCGAAGGTGAAATTGCCAAGGAGTATTTCAGATCCCCCTGGGAGCCTTTTGGCTCCCGTGTGTCCAGCTCTTAATTTGGCTGAAGAGCAGCTGTGGCTTCCTGTTGTGCTAAGTGGAAGGGAGCTGACATCTCAGGAATCTACTGCCTTCTTTCCGGTCCACTCTGTCTACCTGGTATCACCAGTCTGCCTTGAGGAGGTCACCGCTGGCCAGGAGGGATAGGAAATCTGGTCAAAGGGGATTTGCCACAGAATAGAGGTGGTTTGGAAATCTCACAGGTTACCTTGTTAGAACTCAACAGATGCAGGACAGACAAATGGGTTCAAGGAACAAAATAGATTCTGTTCACAGTGACATTTCAAATCAGGGAAGGATATCCATGTACCTGGCAGAATAGTTGGTGAATCATTTGGATCAAAATAAATATATCAGTTACATCACACTACAAAGAAAAGTGTAGAGAGATTAAAGCACTAAACATAAAACACAAATCTGTACCACTGCCAGGAAAAGGCATAGACTAGCATGTTATAATCTGGGGGAGAACAATTTCCCCCAGCACAGGCCTAGAAGCCATAAAGTAAAGGCAAAAAATTTGCCCATACTACAATGGGAAACTTCTATAACACAAACACAAAACAACAGCAACAAAAATCAAAGAAGCCTGGAAGATGAGTGAAGAGCTGAAAAAAATGTAAATGTTTGCATTATGAATATGTTTAGCAGCAGATTAAAATCAAGAATACACATGCTGGGCATGGTGTTGCACACCTTTAATCCCAGCACTTGGGAAGCAGAGGCAGGCAGGTCTCTCTGAATTCAATTCCAGCCTGGCGTACCTAGCAGCAAGTTCCAGGCCAGCTGAGACTATAGGCAGATCCTGTTTCAAAAAGACCAAACTTAATTAATTAGTTAATTAAAATCAAGAATATACAAAGGAAAAGTCATAGGGTATGAATATGGATAACTGTCCCACTGAAATCAAAAATTTTTAGCTAAAGGGAGCTAGGGGGCTGGAGAGATGGCTCAGTGGTTAAGAGCACTGACTGCTCTTGCAGAATGTATGAAACACTTGCACACTTGTAGGAAACACTTGTATAAAGCCGCAGCAACAAAGCACCTCTCGCTCGTTCTTCTCAAAGCTGTTTATTATTCAGGCAGGCAGGTCTTGTCAGAACGGTTTATTCAGGCACATCTTTTCTCCTTCTCCAAGCTTCTCCCTCTAAGCCTTCTCCTTCCTCAGGCAAGCAAGCTTCTCTCTCAGACTAGAAAGGAGAGAGAGAGTCCCTCTATCTAGAAAGTCCCTCTATTTATCCACCTTCCCAGCCCAGGTTGCATGGCCTTAGTCTATTGGTATCATCTGGCCTGATCTTGTATACAGGGTGCACCTGCACAGCTCAAACGGTGAGCGTGGCTTTACTTTGAGGTAGGAGGGAATCAGGTGTTGATCATAAGACTCAGGTGTTAGTCATAAAACTTTGCTAAAGTCTCGGGTGCCTTCTTAGGACTGTCACCACACCTGCTCTCCACAGCAGAAGACACAGGTTTGGTTCCCAGCACCCAATGGTAGCTGATGGCTGTGCCTAACTCCAGTTTCAGGAGATCCAACACTTTCTTCTGACCTCTGCAGGCATTGCACAACATGGGTACACTTATATACATGAAGGGAGTACACCTATACACATAAAACTAATAAATATTTAAAAAGAATGGCCATTATGAAGCCATGGAGACTGAAGCTTTTATAGTTATGAATTTCTTTTTTGTCTTTTTTACAAAATGATTATTTTTTTGTCTTTTTGAGACAGCCCCAGCTGTGCTGGAACTCACTATGTAGACCAGGCTGGCATTGAACTCACAGAGACCTGCCTGCCTCTGCTTCCCAAGTGCTGAGATTAAAGGTGTGCAAAATCATGCCCAGCATGTGTATTCTTGATTTTAATCTGCTGCTAAACATATTCATAATGCAAACATTTTTTTCAGCTCTTCACGCATCTTCCAGGCTTCTTTGATTTTGTTGCTGTTGTTTTGTGTTTGTGTTACAGAAGTTTCCCATTGTAATATGGGCAAATTCTTTGTCTTTACTTTATGGCTTCTGCCTCCTAAGTGCTGGGATTAAAGGTGTGTAACATCATTCCTGGCAGTTTTTTTTAATTTCAATTTTTTAAAATTATTTTATTATTTTTATTTTATGTGTATGAGTATACAGCCTGCATGTATGTAGGTACATCCATGTCATTCAATGCTCTCAAAGGTCAGAAGAAAGCATTAGATCCCCTGGATGGTTCTAGCTGCCACGTGGGTGCTGGGAATTGAAACTGGGTCCTCTGCAAGAGCAGCCAGTGCTCTTAACCACTGAGCTATCTCTCCAGCTCAGTTATGAAATTTCTATAAAAATGCCCCTCTTGAGGCTGGAGAGATGGCTCAGTGGGTAAATGCTTGCTCTACAAGCATTAGGACTTGAGTGTTCAAATCCTTAGCACCCAGGTAAAAAGCTGGGCATGGTTCTATCTGCCTGTAATGCCAGCATTGTGGGACAGATACAGTAAAAAACTGGCAAGCTTCTACTTCAGTGAGAGACCTTGTCTTGAAGGCAATAACTCGACAGTAATAGACAAAGTCAGTTCCAGTGTTCTACTGTGGCCTCTGCACATGCATGTGTGGGCACCCGCACCTACAAACTTACATGGATATACACATACTCACATGGATGTACACACACATATACACACATGGATGTACACACACACATGCATACTGCTCTTTAATATTTAACTCTGCTAGGTTATTATATATAGATATACATATGTACACACACATAAAATAACCTTAAAACTAGTTATTCTGTTCCCCCTTTCTGCACTGTAACATTAGGAGGAAATTCAGTATCTCCATCCCAGAAATAAGGAATGGAAAGTATCTACATAAATTAACAGTGGAGTTCTTAACAGCAAACCTGCCAATTCTCTTACATTGATTTATTTATTCAGTATGATATTCATGTCTCTATATTTCACATATTCATCTCAACATACAAATATATCATCATATATATCAATATGTCTGTATATCTGTATTATCTATTGATTAATATCAGTGTGTACTGGTAGGAATGACTTCTAGACCAGTGACTTTTGCTCAACCTTACACCAAAAGCTACTGTTTATAGTGCAAACAAGCTCTCTGAGCCATGTGCTCTTTTGACCTGGGCACCTGACCTTCATCCTTCAGAACCCTACTTTGCCCTGCACCCAAGACAGTGAATGAATGTGGGCGTGCTTGAATTGGAATATCAAAGGCCTGGAAGCAATGTATTCCTATTCAGATCCTTGTTGAAAACAGTGAGAATAATTGACATTGCATATATGAGATATTCTAGGCCTAGGGATCAAAGGACGAGATTCTCTGGTGAGATAAAGGTGGATCTTAGCTTATAGTATGGGAGAAACTGAATAAAAGTATGGGCAAGTCCTGGCTGGAAGCACAGTTCCCCAAGACATCAGAAGGAACAGATGTTTCTCAGAGTTCGGGTCTTCTCTTAAAATGAGTATCTGGGGGGCTGCAGAGATGGCTCGGAAGTTAAGAGCACTGGCTGTTCTAACAGAAGACCTGAGTTTGATTCCCAGCACCCAACATGGCGGTTAACAGCCCTCTGTAAATTGCAGTTTCACGGGTGTCAGCCCCCTTCTGACCTCCTCGGGAATTTCATGACACAGGTGCCCCTCCCTTTAAGCAGGGCATACACTCATATACATAAAATAAAAATAATAAATACTTTAAAAAACAAAAACACGAATATCTGTAACATGGATTAGAAATTCCTCATGTAAAAAAAAAAGAGATTCCTCATGTACTCATGTATATTCATTTTGTACTTTGAGTCCTCAAATTGTTCCCTCTTTGGGCATAAGAAGTGCTTTTCAGTTGGCTCCTGTTCCTTTGTGATATTCCATCTTTGTGTGTGTGTGTTCCAGCACTCTTTCAGACTACAGCATACTCCACACTCATCTTTCTGCAGCAGATTTCAGAATTGATAACCCACAACGCTGTGGGAAACAACCTTATCCACTAGAGTTCAGTGTTATAAGCAGTCCTTTTGCCTTTGGTCTTGCAGCCTCCACACATTTCCATGTACTTGGATTGACATCTCTATCACCTCCAGCAAAGAGGAGGTGATTTTTTTGTCTTTTTAAAAAATGTTTTATTTATTTATTTATTTGTTTGTATGAATGTACTGTCTGCATGTAGGTCTGTGCACCCGTGTTGTGCAATGCTGCGGAGGTCAGAAGAGGGCATCGGATTCCCCATGGAACTGGAGTTCTCCTGGAATTGGAGTTACAGATGATTCTCAGCCGCCATGTGGGTGCTGGGGATCGAAACCTGGTCCTCTATAAGAGCTGGAGCTCTTTTTTTTATTTTATTTAAATTTTTTTTATTAATTTTATTTATTTCTGTATGTGTATGAATATACTGTCTGCATGCAAGTTTGTGCACCTGTGTCGTGCAAAGCTGCGGAGGTCAGAAGAGGGTGTCGGATTCCCCTGGAACTGGAGCTCTCCTGGAATTGGAGTTTCAGACGGCTCTCGGTCGCCACGTGGGTGCTGGGGATGGAACCTGGGTCCTCTGCAAGAGCGTCGGCGCTCCTAACCGCTAGGCTATCTCTCCAGCCCCGAGCAGTCAAAGCTCTTAACCGCTAGGCCATCTCTCCAGCCCTTTTTGTCTTTTTTTGAGGCAGGGTCTCCCTGTAGTCCCAGCTGTCCTGGAGCTTGCTCTCTAGATCAGGCTGGCCTTGAACTCACAGAGATGCGCCTGCCTCTGCCTCCCAAGTGCTGGAATTAAAGGCGTGCGCCACAACGCCCAGCAAGGTGATTTTTGTAAGACAGCTAGATTATACCATCACAAGACACATTCTATTCTGAGATCCTTCAATATCCTGAGTAACTGTAAAGAAAAAAAATGTGTGCATTTGAGGTCATTTTGTGCCATAAATTTCCATGAGTTCGACATGCATGATGCCATGTTGTTTTAGTTTACCTTCAATTGCTGGGATAAAACACTCTGACAAATACTAACTTGTGGAGGAAAGGGTTTATTCATCTTACATTTCCCAGATCACAGGTCATCACTTAGGGAGCCCAAGGTATGAACTCAGGGCAGGAACCTGGAAGCAGGAGCTGAAGCACAGGCCATGGAGAATGCTGCTTACTGGCTTGCTCCCCTGGCCCATACTCAGCCTGCTTTCTTTTTTTTTTTTCGTGCGGCCCAAGCATACGCGGCTACCTTTTATTTTCTCTTTTTAAGGATATCTCCAGGGTTGGGCGAGATAGCCCAGTGGGTAAAGTCAGTTACCACCAAATTGAATGACACATGAGTTTGTTTGATCCCTGGAAACCCACATGGGTGGAAGGAAAGAACTCTCCTGAGGTTGTCTCTGACCTCTACACATGCGACATGCTACGAACACTGCACAGACACAGACACACAAGAGAAAAAAAAAGAAAAAATTTTAAATAACTGTAAAATCTCTCCATTCTGGGATGAGGTTGTAGTTTAGTGGCAGAACAGTAGCCTGCTAGCCTAGTGTACATGAGGCACTAGGTTCATCCTCAGCACTGAAAAGGAAATAGAGGACAGGAGAGGAGAGAGAGAAAGAGAGAGAGAAATCGACCTGTCCCTAGCAGTCACTGCTTTCAATAACTTTAACTGCCTTTGTTTACCAGCACCTCCCTGCACTTAGCCCCCACGTGTTGAAACAAATAGTCTCCATTTCCTGTAAGTTTCACCTTTTATCAGCAATCTGGAGAACAGAGGGTGAGTCCGCCCTGGGCTGTGGCATCACAGGAGACAGGGGAGGCAAAAGGCAACTTGCCACTTTACCATGTTTTTTCTGGTGGGGGGAGGGGCAGAGGAGGAGGTTCTACACTTGGGTTTGGGTTTTCGATTTGGACATCTTTCAGTGGCTGTTAAGCCTGTGGTTCCCAGCTGAGGGTGCCGTCTGTCTGAAGGCTGGAAGTTTCTGGGCTGGGCAGGTCTTCCCATCTAGGTTTTGTGTCTGGAGGCCAGGCCTGTTGGCTTGAGACCTGCCACACTGATCACTTTGATGAACTCTCCTGGGGCACTTAGCCAGAGCAGAGAGAAGACATCTTGTTCTGTGTGAAGCACAGAAGTGCTTAATAAATGTTTGTTGTACAGAAATGGGTTGTTTTCTTTTTTTTTGTTTTTTTTTTGTCTTTTGAGACAGGGTCTCCCGTAGTCCCGTGTCCTGGAACTCACTCTGTATACAGGCTGGCCTTGAACTCACAAAGATCTGCCTGCCTCTGCCTCCCGAGCGTGCTAGGATTAAAGGCGTGCACCACCACACCTGGTGAAATGGGTGTTTTCTATCACATGTCCTGCTCTAGTTGTCTCTGGGTTAAAGATAATTTTTGCACATGACACAAATGACACGTGTGGAGAGTGGTTTATGGAAATAGTTTATGTTTTCTTCTTTTCCTTTTTTATTGAAGCAAATAACCCAGCCATGTGTGCCTTTGTCTTGAGTGTGTGTGGCCGGGGTACTATGCCTCACCGGGAGGCATACCGCTCACAGGGTGCAGGGTGGATGGCACAGCTCCCTTTCCGGAAGCAGCCTGTGAAGTAAGGCATATTTAAAGAACCTGCTGGAGAACCGTGGAGTGCATTCAAAGGGGAGGGATCCAGCCTGTAAAGTACCAGCTTCAGGGAGGTGCTCTGCGAAGGTGAAATTGCCAAGGAGTATTTCAGATCCCCCTGGGAGCCTTTTGGCTCCCGTGTGTCCAGCTCTTAATTTGGCTGAAGAGCAGCTGTGGCTTCCTGTTGTGCTAAGTGGAAGGGAGCTGACATCTCAGGAATCTACTGCCTTCTTTCCGGTCCACTCTGTCTACCTGGTATCACCAGTCTGCCTTGAGGAGGTCACCGCTGGCCAGGAGGGATAGGAAATCTGGTCAAAGGGGATTTGCCACAGAATAGAGGTGGTTTGGAAATCTCACAGGTTACCTTGTTAGAACTCAACAGATGCAGGACAGACAAATGGGTTCAAGGAACAAAATAGATTCGTGTCACAGTGAATTTCAAATCAGGGAAGGATATCCATGTACCTGGCAGAATAGTTGGTGAATCATTTGTGCATAATAATATAATATCATCATCACACTACAAAGAAAAGTGTAGAGAGATTAAAGCACTAAACATAAAACACAAATCTGTACCACTGCCAGGAAAAGGCATAGACTAGCATGTTATAATCTGGGGGAGAACAATTTCCCCCAGCACAGGCCTAGAGGCCATAAAGTAAAGGCAAAAAATTTGCCATACTACAATGGGAAACTTCTTATAACACACAAACACACACACAAAAATCAAAGAAGCCTGGAAGATGAGTGAAGAGCTGAAAAAAATGTATGTTTGCATTATGAATATGTTTAGCAGCAGATTAAAATCAGAATACACATGCTGGGAATGGTGTTGCACACCTTTAATCCAGCACTTGGGAAGCAGAGGCAGGCAGGTCTCTCTGAATTCAATTCCAGCCTGGCGTACCTAGCAGCAAGTTCCAGGCCAGCTGAGACTATGGCAGATCTGTTTCAAAAAGACCAAAACTTTAATTAATTAGTTAATTAAAATCAAGAATATACAAAGGAAAAGTCATAGGGTATGAATATGGATAACTGTCCCACTGAAATCAAAAATTTTTAGCTAAAGGGAGCTAGGGGGCTGGAGAGATGGCTCACTGGTTAGCAGCACTGGCTGTTCTTGCAGAATGTATGAAACACTTGACACTTGTAGGAAACACTTGTATGCCGCAGCAACAAAGCACCTCTCTGCTCGTTCTTCTCAAAGCTGTTTATTATTCAGGCAGGCAGGTCTTTCAGAACGGTTTATTCAGGCACATCTTTTCTCCTTCTCCCAGCTTCTTCCTCTAAGCCTTCTCCTTCCTCAGGCAAGCAAGCTTCTCTCCTAAGAGTAGAAAGGAGAGAGGTCCCTCTATCTAGAAAGTCCCTCTATTTATACCTTCCCAGCCCAGGTTGCATGGCATCTTGGCCTGATCTTGTATAAAGGGTGCACCTGCACAGCTCAAACGTGAGCGTGGCTTTATTGAGGTAGGAGGGAATCAGTTTATCATAAGACTCGGGTGTTAGTCATAAACTTTGCTAAAGTCTCGGGTGCCTTCTTAGGCATGTCACCACACCTGCTCTCCACAGCAGAAGACACAGGTTTGGTTCCCAGCACCAATGGTAGCTGATGGCTGTGCCTAACTCCAGTTTCAGGAGATCCAACACTTTCTTCCTGACTCTCTGCAGCACATTGCACCAACATGGGTACACTTATATACATGAAGGGAGTACACCTATACACCATAAACTAAAAATATTTAAAAGAAGATGGCCATTATGAAGCCATGGAGACTGAAGCTTTTATAGTTATGAATTTCTTTTTGTCTTTTTTAACAAATTGATTATTTTTTTGTTCTTTGTGAGACAGCTGCTCATGAGCTATGCTGCGAGAAATCCCTATGTAGACCAGGCTGGCGATCTTGAAAACTCACAGAGACCTGCCTGCCTTCGCGCTTCCCAAGTGCTGAGATTTAAAAGGTGTGCAATTAATCATGCCGCAGCATGTGTTTATTCTTGTATTTTAATTCTGTCTGGGCTAACATATTCAATTAAATTAGCTAGGATAACATGTATTTTATGCAGCTTTCTACTGCATCTTCCAGGCTTCTTGTGATTTTTGTTTGCTCTTGTTGTTTTGTTTGATTGTGTATACAAAGAAGTTTTCCCAGTTGTAGAATATGGGCAAATTCCTTTGTCTTTACTTTATGGCTTCTGCCGCTCCTAAGTGCTGTGGAAGATTAAAGGGTGGTCTCCACATATTCCTGGCAGTTTTTTTTTTTCTTTTTTTTTTTTTTTTAAAATTATTTTATTTATTTATTATTTTACTGTTGTATGTGATAAATTAAGCTTACCTGCCTGATGAGTAATGCTAGGTGTACATCATGTGATTCAATAGTCGTCAAGAGTCAGAAGAAAGCCTTAGATCCCCTGGATGGTTATCCAGCTGGACGCTGTGGGGTGTCGGGAATGAAACTGGTTCCTCTGCAAGAAGCAGCCGAGTGCTCTTAACCATGAAGCTATCTCTCCAGCTCAGTTTCGAAATTTCTATAAAAATGCCCCTCTTGGAGGCTGGAGAGATGGCTCAGTGGGTAAATGCTTGCTCTACAAGCATTAGGACTTGAGTGTTCAAATCCTTAGCACCCAGGTAAATAAGCTGGGCATGGTTCTATCTGCCTGTAATGCCAGCATTGTGGGACAGATACAGTAAAAAACTGGCAAGCTTCTACTTCAGTGAGAGACTTGTCTTGAAGGCAATAACTCGACAGTAATAGACAAAGTCAGTTCCAGTGTTCTACTGTGGCCTCTGCACATGCATGTGCTGGGACGGCCTTTTATTCTATAAAGGGAATACAAGACTTCTTTACCTGCCTAATCAGGAACTTATACATGGATATACAACTTATAATTAGCAACATGGATGATTACACCAGCAATTCTTAACACACATGGATTGTACACATCACCACGCACACTCGCACATAATGCTCTTTTAAATAGAAGGATTTTACAGTGGCTGGTACTAGGGGTTATTATTATAAGATATACAATATGTAACTTCGTTGACGCCCATCCCATAAACTCTTGAACAAACTAGTTAAATTCAGCCATTTGTTTTTTTATTGTCTTTTCAAGACAGGGTCTCCCTGTAGGCCCAGCTGTCCTGGAACTCACTCTGTAGACCAGGCTGGCCTTGAACTCACAAAGATCCACCTGTCTCTGCCTCCCAAGTGCTAGGATTAAAGGTGCGTGCCACCACGCCCGGCTCAGCCTGCTTTCTTATACAATACAAACCTGCCCAGAGGTGCCACTGCCCACAGTGGGCTGGGCCCTCCCACATCACTCAACAATCAAGAAAATACCCCCACAGACGTGGCTACAGCCAGGCCAATGGTGGAAATCCCCCAATTGAGGCTCCCTCAACCCAGGTGTGTCAATTTGACACTAAAGCTGTTGAGCACACATCTATACATTAGTATATAGAATACATCTATACATTAGTATATAGAATACGTTTACAACCTAGACCATTCCCCAAGACTGACTTTCTCACCTTTTTTACACAAAAGACTACAAACCACTTATTTCATTTATTTTGACACAGGGTCTCATGTAGCCCAGGTTGGCTTCGAACTTGCTATGTGGCTGAGGATGACCTTGAACTCTTGATCCTCCCAAGTGCTGAGATTACAGGTATGCACCACCACATCAGGTGAAACCAATCTTACTACTGTTTTTCTATAGTTTGCCTTCTACTATGTCAAGTCATTGGATGACAACCTTTCAGACTGGCTTCTTTCTCTTAGTACCATGCATTTAAGAGCAACTCCTGGGGCTGGTGAGATGACTCAGTGGGTAAAGGTGCTTGTGGTACAAGGCTGATGAACTGAGTTTGATCTTGGAACCCACAGAAATGTGGGAATTGAAAAGTGACTCCCAAAGTTGTCCTCTGACATCCCCAAGTGTGCTGTGGCACTGTACCCTACCCGTCCTGTATCCATGTGTACACAAACACACACGAATAATAGAATAAATTAATAACAAAAAGACCAGTTTCTTTTTGTTGTTGCTTGGTAGCTCATTCCTTACTGCTAGTGGTGTTTCATTTTAGGAATATACTATTTGTTTAACTGCCAACCAAAGACCTTTTGGCTGCTTCCAATTTTGGGTTAAGTATGAGAAATGCTTCAATAAATATTTGTGTATGGGTTGTGTGGTCATAATTTTGAAATAAATGGGGTAAATATATGATAGAATGATTGCTGTGTTGTGCAATTATGTCTAGCTTCCTAGTCACTTTATATAGTGTTTTCTGTTTTTTGGTTTTTTGTCTTTTCGAGACAGGCCCGCTCATTTTATTTTTAAAATGATTTTATTTACTTTTTGTTCTAGTTTGTCTTCCATTGCTATGACAAAACACTCTGACCAACACCAACTTGGGGAGGAAAGGGTTTATTCAGCTTACATCTCCTGGGTCACAGTTCATCACTTAGGGAGCCCAAGGCAGGAACTCAGGGCAGGAACCTGGAGGCAGGAGCTGAAGCACAGGCCATGGAGGAATGCTGTTCACTGGCTTGCTCCCCCGGCTCATGCCCAGCATGCCTTCTTATACTGTACACAACAACCTGCCCAGGGTGGTACCACTCATTGTGGGCTGGGCCCTCCCACACTGCTTGACAATCAAGACAATACTCCACAGATGTGGCCACAGGCCAATCCAATGGAGCCAATTCCCCAACTGAGGCTCCCTCAACCCGGGTGTGTCAAGTTGACACTAAAGCTATCCAGCACACTTTTTGAATGGGTAATCATGTACATGTATTCAAAAGCAGCTTTCCCTGTTTTGTATCCCATTTCTCCTTGATTTCCATCCTCCAGAGGCAATCTCTGATCTATTTCTCCTTTTCGGTGTTTTTGAGATGGTGTTATGTAGCTCAGGCTAGCCTTGAATTCTCTATGTAACTAAGGCTAGCCTTGAACCTTCTATGTGACGAAGGCTGACTTTGATCCTGCTGCCTCTTCTGGGATGACAGCTGTGTATCACTACACCTGTTTTCTGTTCTATTTCTTGTGATGTTTTTTAGATGTTAAAAAATTATTCAAGAGGCCACAGAGATGGTTCAGGGGTTAAGAGTGAGTACTGCTTTTGCAGAGCACATGAGTTCGATTCCCAGGGAGTCTCAAAATAGGCTATAACTCAAGATCCAGGAGATCTGATACCACTGGCACTGTGGGCACTGGCACTAAAATACATTATTTGCATGTATGAAAGTTTCTTTCTTTTTTTTTTTTTTTTTGGTGTTTTTGAGACAGGGTCTCCCTTTAGTCTCAGCTGTCCTGGAGTTCACTCTGTAGACCAGGCTGGCCTTGAACTCACAGAGATCCACCTGGCTCTGCCTCCCGAGTGCTAGGACTAAAGGCATGGGCCACCATGCCCAGCAAAATTTTCAAATAATGAAAAATTAAAAGAAAATATTTGAGGGAGTTGGGGGTGATGACTCAGTGGTTAAAGTGCTTGCTGTGAAAGTAAGAGGACTAGAGTACAAACTCCCAGAACCCCCAGTAAATGTGGTGCCTCACCTGTAATTCCAGCCTCAGAAGGGGATCCCTAGAGCAAGCCGGGTAGGTAGGCTATACCACCAAGCTTTGTGTTTGATTGAGAGACCCTGCCTCACGAATAAAGTGATCAAGAATGATTCCTGACATCGACCTTGGGCCCCCACATGTACACAGACCCATGTACATGCACACCCACAAACATATGTACTGCCACACATGCAAACATGAATACACACATGCACACATCACATACATGAAAATGGAATAAGAAAAAAAATACTCAAAAGGCTGGGGGATGTAGCTCAGTTGGTAAAATGCCACTTATTATTATGCATGAGGCCCTGGGTAGGATCCCCAGCACCACATAAACTGGACATGGTAGTGTATACCTGTAATCCTCCCATTCAGGAAGAGGTAGAGGTAGGAGGATCAAGAGTTTACGATCATCCTTGACAACATAGTGAGGTAGAGGCCAGCCTGGGCTACACAAGATCCTGTCTCAAAAAATATTCAAGACTTTTGTCAAGCAAGGTGAGTATACATACTTACAAAGTCATAATGAGGCATTTCACAACAAACTCAGGCAATGGTTTATTAATTCTCTAGAATAGCAGATAAGAGTGTTGATATATGGGCCGGGTGTGGTGGTGCACGCCTTTAATCCTAGCACTTGGGAGGCAGAAGCATGTGGATCTTTGTGAGTTCAAGACCAACCTGGTCTACACAGCGAGTTCCAGAACAGCCGGAGCTACAGGGAGACCCTGTCTCAAAAAGACCAAAAAAAATTGTACTCTAAACATAAGATCATAAGATAGTGTTTTTTTTATTAGATGATCAACTAAATAGAATAGCCAGAAAACAGTATCTTAGAAACATATAGTAAGTTTATAAAATCCCAATGTAATTTATGTTTCCATTTTACTCTTACCCATTTGTTTGTTTTTTTCTTTCCCAGTACAAATGTTCTGTCCAAAAATTAGATTTCCTTTCAGCTATTTGGTTGCATTTAGGGTTGTATGCCTGCCCTGAGTGCTAATGTTGCCATTTTTATATTGCTTTCATTCCTGCACTTTGGTAAAAATCTTTGTTCAGTTTCTTAGAATTCCAGCAGACTCATTGGGCTACATTTAGTACAGGAAGCATGTGTGTGTGATGTTAAAGGACAGAGTCTAGTAATACAATCATCCTTGTTAGAGTAAAACTACCTCTAGATTGTGGTAAACTTTTACTGTACCATAAAACAGGAGCCACAAGTACCTTATAAATGCAAACTGTAATCTCTATGCATTTTCAGTGTCTGTCTGTTTTGCTGGATGTTTTGAAAGTTTCCGCTTGGACTTCTTAAAAATTGTTGGTCAGGAACCTAATTTTTCCCGTGTGGCCGTCTCTCTTTCACTTTAGATTGTTCTACTGTAAATGCTGTTCCTGACATCTTTCAATTGCCTTCTTGGTTTTTCAAGAGGATTCTGTAAGCATCTGGTGGTCCCTGCCAGTGGCTGCAGTTTCCTCTGACTGCAATGCAAGCCTTTTGAACCCCTCTGCACTCTGCCAGCTGTTCCAGCCTGCTCCCTCCAGTCTGCTCCAACCTCACACCCGAAGAGTGTTTCGGTGGGCAAGGGTGGAACTCACTGTGGCCTTATCTGTCCTCCCTGTAACTGTTCTCTGCTTTTCCTCACAGACTTGTTTCTGAGTAATGTTTAAACTGTTGAGTCAATAGAAGTAGTTAGCACACAGCGCTTTCTGTTTAGAGCCTGGAAATGTTTTCAGTGTGTGTTTGCTTTTCCTGGGCCACCATTTCCTCTACTTTCTAGATTTGGTATTTAGTTCAGAAATCATTTGTCAACCAATAGCAAATGAGATGCTTTTGAAGAACAAACTCTTTACCACCCAGCTTTGTAGTCTAAAGTAAGTTTTCTAGTTCATGGCTTCACTATAATGAACTTGGCTTTTTATTTATTTATTTATTATTTTATTTTATTTTATTTATTTCTGTATGTGTATGAATGTATTCTCTGCATGCAAGTCTGTGCACCCGTGACGTACAACGCCGCGGAGGTCAGAAGAGGGTGTCAGATTCCCCTGGAACTGGAGTTCTCCTGGAGTTGGAGTTTCAGATGGCTCTCAGCCGCCATGTGGGTGCTGGGGATCAAACCCGGGTCCTCTGCAAGAGCGGTCGGCGCTCTTAACCACTAGGCCATCTCTCCAGCCCCAATACAGAAAAAATTATAAACCACACAAAAAAGAAAATTGTACTTATTTTTATGTAAATAAATATTTTACCTGCAGGTTTAAGTTTCACCTGTGTGTGCAATGCTTGAAAAGACCAGAAGAGAGCACTGGACTGCCTGGAACTGGAGTTATGGATGGTTGTTAGCTGCCATTGTGGGTGCTGGGAACCAAACCCAGGTCTTCTGCAAGAGCAGCTGGTGTTCTTAAACCGCTGAGCCATCTCTACAACCCCAAGATTCTTATTTCTATAAGAATGGGGATCTTGGGGCTGAAGAGATGGCTCAGTGGTTAAGAGCTCCAACTGCTCTTGCAGAGGACCTGGATTTGATTCCCAGCACCCACATGGCAGCTAAGAACCGTATTTAACTCCAGTTCCAGGGGAATCTGACGCCCTCTTCTGACCCCCATGGCATTGCACGACATGGGTGCACAAACCTACATGCAGACAGTACATTCATACACATAAAAAAAAAAAAATGGGGATAATGAGGATCTTTTCTCTCATGACCTTGCTTAAACTTAATGCTGTTTTTTTACAGCTCAGTTTGTAGACCAGGCTGGCCTTGAACTCACAAAGATCTGCCTGCCTCTACCTCCCAAGTGCTAGGATTAAAGGCGTGAGCCACCACGCCCAGCTGTTTTTTCTTTTTTAAAGTAAAGGTCTTGCTAAGCTTTTCGCAGTGGCAGTATCGTAGCCAATGAGGAGGTTTATCTGAGGCGCGATTATTGCTAATTGTTTTTTCTTTTTTAAAGTAAAGGTCTTGCTAAGTAGACCAGCCTGACCGTAGTTGTGATCATTTTCCTGCTGTAGCTTCTCAAGTGCTGGCATTACATATGTTTCCACTTCACCTGGGTTAACCTCAACTACTTTCCTAAGGGCCCTGTCTTCAAATACAGTCATAGTGAGGGAGTGAGCTACAACACATAAACTTTGGGGATAGGGCATTTAGTCTTTTAACAGGCACTGAGTTCACTAGTATTCACCACTTTACACTTGGAGTATAGAAGTTGCAGTGTCACTTGAGAATGTTTCTCATGGAGTGTTATAAAATTTCACTGTACTAAATGTTGACACAAGAACAAATCTTTTTAATATTCTGCCTGATGAAAAGAAAGTAGGCAGAAAATACTCCTTCTTCATTCTGAAGTGCCAAGGCTGCTTTTATGAAAAGAGCTTGTATGAATGAATTGCTGCTGAACCTGCTGGGCTTCTTTTCATGAAACACCGTTTTTTACTGAATGAGAGAATGAAGTGAGTCTATCACCTCAAGGAAAACAATTGGCAGTGTGATTTTTAAAATGTTTTATTTAATATGTTGATTACACATAATGATGGGTTTCATTGTGGCATTTTCATACATATGATGTACTTTTATCATATCCACCCCGTGCCCTCCTCTTCTCCTCCCCCTCCCACTGATCCCCTCCCTCTTCCTACCTGGTTCCTTTTCTACTTTCATGGCTGGGGTTCTGGGTAGGTGATTCCTTACAGAAGCACGAGAGCCTTACTGTGGCCACACCACCAAGGAAAGTATCTTTCTTCCTCCCCCAGTGACCATTAAGTGCCTATGAATACTAAGGGAGTAGCGGGGCCACATGGACTCCTCCCCTAGATACCATTATCTGCTTATAGGTGATTCAGGGGTCTTTGTCCTCCCATAATAGACTAAACCTTGTGCAGGCCTTGTGATGGTAATCTCAACAACTATGGAATCAAGGGTGTGACAGTGATGTCATAGTCTAAAGACAGTGTTCGATCTTACTCCACTCCTTTCTCAGGTTCTCACTTTTTTTTCATTGTCTTCTGTGATGCTCCCTAAGCCTTGGAGGAGGTGATATGAAAATTCCATATATGGCTAAGCATTCAGTGGTCCTTATTCTCAGCACTTTGACCAGTTATGCCTTTCTGCAATCATTGTCGCTCACCATAAAAAGGAGCTTCTCTGACCAAAGCTGACAATAGCACTAATCTATGGGTATAAACAATTACATGGTAATTTGATAGGCATTGTCTGTCCATTTAGCAAAATAATACCAAGTGGTTTCCCCACTAGAGTCAATGACCTCTCTAGTTACCGGCTTTTGACCAGGTTGACAGTACTGGATATGGATTCCCTCCTGTGAAATGGGCCACAAATAAAATCAGAGAGTGGTTGGTTACCCCCATTATTGACTTGCCACTATTGTACCAGTGGGGAGCTCTTGCCTGGTGGGTCGGTAGTATAGTATACAGGGTCCACAGCTAAGTAAGACTTTTGATGACAATTCTCCACACTAGTCATTATAGCATCCTCCAGCACTGAGAAAGTTAACCAGCAGGGAAGAAACGTCATTCCTGGTTCCTTTGTGATTCTACTATGTCTGGCAACCAAAGCATGATGTGTTTTCAGCAATAGGGCTGCTGCTATAGGAGCAGGGGTATAATGGGGTGGCTGGTTGTGCACCATTTAGATCTGGTGGGCAAGTTCCTGTATTGTTACTGAGAAGGAAGTGGCCTATCTGTAATACTGAGATCTTAATTTAATAACTATGGTTTCTGAGAATAGATTTATTCATCTACATAGGGTACATCCATTTAAACTTTAAAAATATTTACTTTTCATTAGCTTACTCATTATGAGGCTTTTGGTGCATTCTTACATTTGACTGATCCACTCCCAATTTCCTTGACTCCCTTCCTATTTAACCTTCCCCCACCCAGCATTCCAATTTCCATTTTTATTTCATGTTTTACTATCCCATTCCCATGTAAACTTTATTTAAAATAAAAAATTGTATGTATGAGTGTTTTGCCTCCTTATGTATGTGTACCACATATATGCTTGGTTCTGCAGAGGCCAGGAGATGCCCTGGAGTTGGAGTTATAGGCAGTTATTAGCCACCATGTAGCTACTGGGAACTGAATCTGGAAGAACTTCTGCAAGAACAGTAAGTGCTCTTAACCAGAGTCACCTTTTCAGCCCCCAAAGCCTATTCCAACCCCCCACCCCCACTTCATGGACTCCTTTCTCAAACATGGACTTCCTGTCCTCAAACACACTTTTTTTTTTGGTGTTTTTGAGATAGGGTCTCCCTGTAGCCTTTACCTACTGAGCCATCTTGCCAACCACTGGACTTGATTTTGCCCTTTTTTTTTTTTTCAACACAGGGCGTCCCTTTAGCCCTAACTGGCCTGTAACTCACTATGTAGACCAGGCTGGACTCTCTCACAGAGATCTGCCTGTCTTTACCTCCTGAGTGCTGGGATTAAGGGGATATGGCACCATACCTGGTTTGGACTTGATTTTTGTATGGGGTTCAAGATAAGATCTAGTTTCATTCTTCTATATGAAGATAGTAAGTTTTCCCAGCACCACTTGTTGAAGATGTTGTCCCCATCCCAATGATTACTTTTGGCATTTTTGTAAAAAATCATATGGCTGTAGTTGTATAGATTTATATCTGGGTCTTGGGCTGGAGAGATGGCTCAATGGTTCAGAGCACACAATGCTTTTGCAGAGGACTTGAGTTCAGTTCCCAACACCCACATCAGGCAACTCACGACCATCAGTAACTCCAGATTCAGGGAATCTGATGTTCTCTGGCCTCAGTTGGTACCTGTATTCATGTCCCTATATCCCCACCTCATAAAGATGAATGAAAATACTGTATCTGAGTTTTATACTTTATTCCACTGGTCTATGTCTGTTTTGTGCCAGTTCCATGCTATTCTTTTTTTAAATTTTTTTTTAAATTTTATTTATTTCTGTATGTGTGTGAATGTACTGTCTGCATGCAGGTCTGTGCACCCGTGTTGTGCAATGCCGCGGAGGTCAGAAGAGGGTCTAGGATTCCCCTTGAACTGGAGTTCTCCTGGAATTGGAGTTTTGGACGGTTCTCGGCTGCCATGTGGGTGCTGGGGATCGAAGCCGGTTCCTCTGTAAGAGCGGTCGGTGCTCTTAACCGCTAGGCCATCTCTCCAGCCCTAAATTTTTATTTATTCTTGTATGTGTATGAATGTACTGTCTGCATGTAGGTCTGTGCACCCGTGTTGTGCAATGCCATGGAGGTCAGAAGTGAGCATCGGATTCCCCTGGAACTGGAGTTAAAGATGGTTCTCAGCCGCCATGTGGGTGCTGGGGATCGAACCCGGGTCCTCTGCAAGAGCAGTCAGCACTCTCAACCGCTAGGCCATCTCTCCAGCTCCCCCATGCTATTCTGATGACTATGGCTCCATTTTGATCCAGCCAGGTATGGAGACACCACCAGCATTACTCTTTGTTTAGGACTGCTTTGGCTATCCAGGTTCTTTTGTGTCTCCATATGATTTTGAGGTTTTTTTCTTTCCCTTTCTTTTCTTCTTTTTGTCTTTTTGAGACAGGGTCTCCCTGTAGACCCAGCTGGCCTGGAACTTGCTATGTAGACCAGGCTGGCCTTGAACTCACAGAGATCCACCTGCCTCTGCCTCCTGATTGCTGGGATTAAAGGCATGTGCCACCATGCCTGGCTTGAGGTTGTTTTTCTATTTCTGTCAAGAATGGTGTTGGAATTTTGATGGGGATTGCACTAAATCTGTAGACACTTTTGGTAAGATGGCCAACTGTTTTTTTTGACAGGGTCTCCCAGGCCCCAATCTGCCTGGAATTCACTATGTAGACCAGGCTGGCCTCAATCTTACAGAGATCCACCTGGCTCTGTCTCCAGAGTACTGGGATTAAAGGCATGCACCATTTGACATTGGATGGTCATTTTTATAATATTAATTCTTCTGATCCACAAGTCTGGGCTGTCCTTCCATCTTCTAGTGTCTTCCTTGACTTCTTTCTTTACTGTTTTAAAGTTTACATGGTACAAGTCTTTCACCTCCTTGGTTAGATTTGTTCTAATTTATTTTTATTTTTGAGACAGGGTCTCCCTGTATCCCCAGGTGGCCTGGAACTCGCTCTGTAGACCAGGCTGGCCTTGAACTCACAGAGATCCACCTGCTTCTGCCTTCTGAGTGCTGGGATTAAAGGCATGCACCACCATGCCGGGCTAAATTTATTATTTTTAAGTGTGAGTGTATTGCCTGACTTCTGGGGTGCTGCGGGCAATGTGCGCTTAAGAGTTTGGCAGGATGGCTGCAGAATGTTTTGCAGAAGAGTTTGACTGGATGCTTGCAGTGGAGGGCGAGTCCCCCAGGAGGCTGGTGTATGGTGGCTGGGGCCCGCTAGGGCCGTGCTGCATGCGGGCTTTCCGGGCCCACAGCTGGGGTGGCCAGCATCGAGGTGGAGAATGAAGAGGCCAGTGCCAGTGTTGTTGTTGTTGTTGTTGTTGTTGTTGTTAAGAAGACTGACTCATGTACAGAGCAGGCTGACCAGACGACTGCTGAGGTTGGGCAGCTCTTGGGTGACCAGAAGGTGGATGCGATTCTCTGTGTGGCCGAAGGACGGGTGGTGGGCAACACTAAATCCAAATCTTTCTTTAAAAACTGTGACCAGATGTGGAAGCAGAGCATGTGGACATCTACCATCTCCAGCTCCCAGCCACCAAGCACCTGAAGGTGGCCTGTTGACCCTGGCTGGTGCCAAGGCTGCCCAGGATGGGACTCCTGGGGTGATTGGCTATGGCATGGCCAAGGGTGCTGTCCGTCAGCTGTGCCAGAGCCTTGCAGGGAAGAACAGTGACATGCCAACTGGGGCTGCTGCCATCGCTGTGCTCCCGGTACCCTGGACACCATAACAAACAGATCAATGCCCAAGGCTGACATCAGCTCCTGGACACCCTTAGAGGTCCTGGTTGAAAAATTCCATGAGCGGATCACAGGGAAAAACCGGCCCAGCTCAGGAAGCCTAATCCAGGTGGTAACGAAAAAAAGGAGAGATGAAGCTCACCCCTGCATAATTTTTTTTAATTTTTAAAAAAATTTTATTTATTTTGTATGTGTATGAGTGTACTGTCTGCATGTAGGTCTGTGCACCTGTGTTGTGCAATGCCGCGGAGATCAGAAGATGGCATCGGATTCCCCTGGAACTGGAGTTAAAGACAGTTCTCAGCCGCCATGTGGGTGCCAGGGATCGAACCCAGGTCCTCTGCAAGAGTGTTTGGTGCTCTTAACTGCTAGGCCATCTCTCCAGTCCCCTGAATAATTTTAAGCCTTATCTCAGTGCCTGGGAGGACTTCATCAAAACATCACTAACCTGTCCCTGTCTGTCTGTCCCTGTGTTTTCTGTAATTTTTTTTTTAAATATGGAACGCTTCACGAATTTGCATGTCATCCTTGCTAATCTTTTCTGTATCATTCCAATTTTAGTATATGTGCTGCCGAAGCGAGCACTGTAATATTGTTTCTCACTCGTGTTCCTTTGCTGACCAGGGATACTGTGGTGTCTATGGAAATGAGTGGAGGCCAGTTGGTGGCACTGACAGTCAGTGCTGAGGGCATGAGGTGTCCGGCCTGGCTGGCTGCATGATAGCATTGCTGGATTGTTTTGGAGATCCTTCTGATTGTCCACTCATTTGTCGGCATTGAGGACCAACTTGTGTTGATGCCTTAGATGTAGTATTTGTGGCCTCAGATTGAACTGCCTTAAAACTTCTTCTGTGGTGTCAACAAAATCCTGTAGACTGTTTTGGGATTTCCTTTCCTTGTGCCTGCCAAGTGTCCCCAGGCAAGGATGAGGGGGATGAGGGTACAAGAGAACTACTTGAGTTGAAGTATTTCCTAATAAACATTGTGTATGCAAAAAAACAAAAAAGAGTATATTGCCTGCATGTTTGTAAGTGCATCTGTGTCATGTATGCTCATGGAGGTCAGAAGGGGGTGTCAGATTCCCTGGAACTGGAGTTACAGAAAGTTGTTTGTTTTGGGTATTTTTTTGAGACAGGGTCTCCCTTTAGTCCCAGCTATCCTGGAGCTCACTCTGTAGACCAGGCTGGCCTTGAACTCACAAAGATCCGCCTGCCTCTGCCTCCCAAGTGCTGGGATTAAAGGTGTGCCACCACGCCCTGCTTACACACAGTTGTTAATCGCCACATGGGTGCTGAGAACCAAACCCAGGACCTCTTGAAGAACAGTCAGTGCTCTTAACTGCTGAACCATCTCTTCAGTTCTGTTCTTGTTTTTCTAAGGCCCTAAGGGGTATTGTAGTTATTTGAGATTAATTTGACCCTGTAATGTATCTACTTAATGCTATAAACTTTCCTTTTAGGCTTATCTTCATTGTATGTTATAGGTTTTGGTATGTTGTATCTTCATTTTCTTTTTTTTAATTCTTTAAAAAAAATTTTTTTTTATGCGAATGAGTGTACTGTCTGCATGTAGGTTGGTGTACCCGTGTCGTGCAATGCTGTGGAGGTCAGAAGAGAGTGTTGGATTCCCTTGGAACTGGAGTTAAAGATGGTTCTTAGCCACCAGGTGGGTACTGGGAATTGAACCAGGGTCCTCTGCAAGAGCAGTTGGCACTCTTAACTGCTGAGCCATCTCTCCAGGCCTGTATCTTCATTTTCTAAATTTTAAAAAATTTTTATTTTATTTATGTGTATGAATTCACTGTCTGCATGTAGGTTTGTGCACCTGTGTTGTGCAATGCCGCGGAGGTCAGAAGAGGGTGTAGGATTCCCCTGGAACTGGAGTTCTCCTGGAATTGGAGTTATAGACGGTTCTCAGCCGCCATGTGGGTGCTGGGGATTGAACCTGGGTCCTCTGCAAGAGCAGTCGGCGCTCTTAACCGCTAGGCTATCTCTCCAGCCCCCTGTATCTTCATTTTCATTCAATTCCAGGAATTAAAAAAATGTCCTTCTTGATTTTGTCAATGACACATTCATCATTCAAAAGTGTTTATGCTCTACAAATTTGCATACATTCTGCAGCTTCTTTACTTTTGAATTCTAGCTTTAGTCCATTGTGTCTGGAAAAAAACCCAAGAAATTATTTCAATTTTCCTTTATTGAGACTTGATCTGTGTCCTAATTTATGATTTAGGGAGTGCTCCAGTGTCTGTTGAGAAGAATGGATATTCTGCAGTATTTGGGTGGAATGTTCCATTAGGCCCATGTGATCTGTGGTGTTAACTCCAATGTTCCTCCGTTTATGTTTTGTGTGTGTGATCTCTCCATTGATGAGCATGGAGTACTGAAGTCACCTACTCCTACTGAGTTGGGGCATCAATCTAGGGCTCTGATGGCTGGAGATAGTCCTAGGGAACAGTGGTCACCAAGAATCCCTTTGAGGTAGAAACTCAATTGTGGTATGGCTTTTGTAGGGTATTAGATAAGGAGGGACCGGGTTGATCTGAAGAGTTCACATCTACAGCTGTTGCAGCCCTGAGCACCAGCCCATGCTGTGGAGGGAAATTCACTGGTGCAAGGTAGGCCATCTCTCCAGCCCCCTGTATCTTCATTTTCATTCAATTCCAGGAATTAAAAAAAAATTTCCTTCTTGATTTTGTCAATGACACATTCATCATTCAAAAGGTAACAAAATCCATAGATTGGCTGGAGAGGCAGCAGTCACTGGTGCAAGCATAAGCATACCATTACAGAGTAGACTGGCTGGAGGCAGCAGTCCTAGTCTCTGCTTGGTTAATCCTCCACTCACTCAGGTGTGGCTTCTACCTAATGGATAATACTTATTGCTAATAAATTTGGCTGAGGGACTTAAGGGATAACTTTGTTCCTTGGCCTCAGAGGTCAACTAAGTCCAAAGGGACTATGCATGGGGGCATCTCTTGAAATGTCCTGCAAATGTGAGTCACCCATCTTCTTGTGCAGGGAGGTCTTGGACTTCAGTCAGTGTCCAGTCTATAAAGAGGAAAGTCTGCTCATGCTTCAAAAAAAGGGAAGCCTGGTGTAGCAAGACCTGACTTTGTCCTTGAGTGGATGGAACTGGTAAATGAAAAGCCAAAAAAAGCCAAGGGCTCCCCCCCTAAAAAACCCAAGTGACCCCTGAGGACCAGATCCTCAACTGACCTTGAGACAACAAAAACCTTGGTTAATCTGGGCTAACTGTGTGGACTTAAACATCCAAAAGGAAAGTATAACCAGAAATAAATAATCAGTAAGGCCTGAGAAATTGTACTTCAGGCATAAAACTTGAGATCCTAGTAAAAAGAAAAAAAGTTTAAAAAAAAAAAAAAGCACTGTTGTTTTGCCTGTCTTCAGTTCTTCCTGGCAGGTGCAGCTACCCTGTGGCTGCCGCTGCTTTTGCCATCCTTCAAAGACGTGAGACACAGCCTTTCAGCCTTCCAATATGGACTGAAGACTCATGTTTCTCCAAGAATCCTCCAAACCTTCAGTGCCAGATGGGGACTGCTAAGACATCCAGGTTGTGGGCTGAGCAACTAACTACTGGGGTTTCAGCCTCTTTAGAGTATAGACTGCCATTGTTGGACTACCCAGGCTGTATCATGGAGGCCAGTACAGGAAGACCAAGACAGGACTCGGTGTTTAATGGACCTCATTTGGTGACCATGGGAAGGGAAGACCCCAGTGTGGAGCTCAAGGGCAGAACTGATGGTTGTTTGGGCTTGCCAAGGAGGAGACTTCTAACAATTCCTTAAGGAAAGCATGACATCTTTCAGCCTAATAAGAAAAAAAAAGAAATCATAAGCTGAAGATGCTAAAAACCTATGATGTCATAATCTTAATATATGTGTGGCATGCATATATGCATATTTTGGAGTGATGCAAATTGGAACAACAACAAAACAACAACAACAACAAAGACTGGGTCAAAGAACTGACTGAAATGAACTTCTGCCCGAAACAGTAAACTTCTGCATGGAAAATTTTAAAAGGGACTGTGAAAAAGATGAAAAACATGTATGGCAGAACACATGAGCTCTGGTGGGGTGTGGGACAAGGAAGGGGGAATGGATCTAGATTTGATTGGGAAATGTTGTATGAAATGCACAAAGTTTCAATAAAAAATTGGCTTTGTTGAGACAAGCAAGACTCCTCCGTCAGTATCAGCTACACCTCAACTGCCTGGAGATGCTGTGCAACAGTGGCAGCCATGTGTCTATATATCCCAAATCTAATTGGCTATTAGCTCTCTCCTTGGAGGAATAACTCAAAGTGGATGCCACAAGCTTATGTCCTCTAGTGGTAGGTGATGTTATAAGCCACAATAAGAACTTGTCACCCTTTATAGAGAAACCACAGTTTGTGGATTAGCATACCATCCAAGCATCTGTGTCTATGCTCACAGCTTAGCTTGCCATTATAATTAGTACTGCTTAAATGCCTGTACATACAATTGCTTGTGCTTTGTTAGTATGACTAAAAAGGTATCACTGGATAAGCTGTCAAACCATGAAGGGAAACAACCGGAACAGACTGGAGTCCAAAATGACAACTCCAAACAAAGTAGACTGTTTTCTTCTCACTCACTTGTGCCCCTTTCCCAAAGCCTAGGGAACAAATTGCGGAAGAGGAGGCATGGTAGAATGTAAGGGCTGCGGAGAGATAGGGGTGAATCATGAGACTACAGCAATATAGACTGGACTCCTAATCGATCAACATGCCTGTGCATACAAGCGTCACCAACTGGTCTATGGGAACCTTGGGTTGTTCAAAATTTGGACATAGATACTTGCAAAATGCACCAATTACCTAATTGTACGGCAAACTGAGTAATATCAATGTTATCTGAAAACAACTGTGTTATTATATTGTAGAATCCCTTAAAAATAGACAAATAAAAAAGGAAAAAACTTGGCTTTGAAAAAATATTTATATAATAAAGTTCAAGTTTTTATTTATCTTAAATTAATTAATTTTATGTGTATGGACATTATGCCTGCATGTGTGTAAGTGCACCTGTGTTGTGCAGTGCCCTTGGAGGACAGAAAAGGGCTTCAGATCCCCTGGAACTGGAGTTAGTTACCAATGGTTATCAGCTGCCAAGTGGGTGCTGGGATTTGAAACTGGGTCTTCTTCAAGAACAGCTAGTGCTCTTAACTGCTGAGCCATCTCTCCAGCTCCTAAAGTTCAAGTTTTAAAGCCAAATTAGAGTTGTAAAAACCCATATCCTACCTCAACAGATTTCTCTGATGAAGTCCAGTGGTGATACTCATAAATGTGACTTTTTGATATTGTAGACCATGTTCATTTTCTCATTGTTAGGACAAAATACCTGACAAAACTACTTAAGGAAGGAAAGCTTATTCTGGCTCACAGTCTGAGGGCACAGCCCATCATGGTGGGGAAGGCATGGCAGCAGCAGAGCAGGCAGCTGGTCACACTGCATTCATAGCCAAGAGGCAGAGATAGGCGGTCACCTCTCATGTTCTCTTATATTCATTTTAGGATCTGAGGCCACTGGATCAGGAAATCCACATTGGGTGGGTTTTCCCTTTCCAGTTAAAACTTTCTGGAAATGTCATCATAGACACAGCAGAAGTAGTTTCCATGGTGATTCTAAACTCAGCCAAATTGACAGGATTAACCATCACATAAGAAAATGAGTGCATTTTTTTTTTTTTATGAGTGCACATTTCCAAGAGCTGTATATACCAGTGGAGAAACATTTTCTAATGTCTAATTCATGATGATACAAAATCAGGCATTTAGGGCTGGAGAGATGGCCTAGCAGTTAAGAGCGCCGACTGCTCTTGCAGAGGACCCAGGTTTGATCCCCAGCATCCACATGGCGGCCGAGAACCGTTTGAAACTCCAATTCCAGGAGAACTCCAGTTCCAGGGGAATCCGAGACCCTCTTCTGACCTCCGCGGCATTGCACGACACGGGTGCACAGACCTACATGCAGACAGTACATTGATACACATACAGGAATAAAAAAAAAAAAATTTAAAAAACAAAACAAAACAAAAAAACCCAACAAAATCAGGCATTTAAGTAAATGTAAGTAAAGATCTATTCAACATGCAGGATGGACCAATAAGTATTAATGCAGCAGAAAGAAAAGGTTTATTGATATGCCTTTAGATTTCATAGAGCAAATAACTTTTTTTTTTTTTTTGTCTTTTTGAGACAGGGTCTCCTTATAGTCCCAGCTCTCCTGGAACTCACTATGTAGCCCAGTCTGGCCTTGAACTCACAGATATCCGCCTCTCTGCCTCCAGAATGGTAGGATTAAAGGTGTGCACCACTATGCCAGCTCAAATAACCTTTTAAAATTATTATTATTATTATTATTATTTTGTCTTTTTGTGACAAGTTCTCTCTGAAGCCCCAGTTGGACTGGTCACTATGTAGACCAGGTTGGCCTTGAACTCACAGAGATCCACTTGCCTTTGCCTCCTAAGTGCTGGGACTAAAGGCATGCACCACCAAGCTTGGCTGTAAATAACATTTAAGAAACTGCTCCTTTGTGTAGAGAATAAGAGACTGCACAGTGATTATCCCTGAATAGAACACCTATATCAAACTTCTGGCTTCAAAGGCTCAAGGATAATTGTGGAAGAGGTGGCAGAAAGAGTGTAAGAGCAAGAGGTAGCAGAGGATCACAGAAAACAGTTTTCCAGACAGCCGGGAAGTTACCCATAGGAACTCACAGCAATGGTGAGCATGCACAAGTACCATGTAAGCTCAAACCACACAAAATCCAAGCACAGACATGGGGAGTGTGTAAGAGACCCAACCCTACCTGAGGAGCTACTGGCAACTGATGGCTGCTGGGAAAGTGAGAGTCAGTCTCATTTAAGGATGAGACTCAGTAAGTTAACCAGGTTCCAGTGGATATTAAGTCAAAGAGTAGATAAAAACAGAATACATGAAACTGGGTAGGCAGGGGTAGTAAGGGGGGGGGCTGCAGATAGGAGAGGGGATCCAAATAGGATAAAACAGATCGTACGAAACTGGCAAGATTCAACAGAGATGATTAGTCAGTTGAAAAGCCGTCTTTCTTTTATTCACATAGAACATTTTAAGTTACTCACTGTCACCATCTGATGTTGGACATTCAATGTTCTATATCTGCTATTGGCATCTTACTGTAAATTAATTAAAAAAAATTTTAAACCTGAGGATCAAACTCAGGTTGTCAGGATTGGTGGCAAGTGCCCTTACCCACTGCCATTCATTCATACAATCAAAATATTAATAATAATCAAAATATTATTGAACTGAAGGGTTCAGAAGGTGTGAGGATATTACTGTCATCTATTAAGTCTGATATTAAAATGTAAAACTATGCTCCTTTCTCACTGATCTTTACTGCTTAGAAGAACATTATTTTTTATTTTTGGTCCTTTCGAGACAGGGTCTCCCTGTAGCCCCAGCTGTCCTGGAAGTCACTCTGTAGACCAGGCTGGCCTTGAACTCACAGTGATCCATCTACCTCTGCCTCCCAAGTGCTAGGATTAAAGGCGTGCACCACCACAGAAGAACATTATTTTTTTAAAGTATGTTGATAGCGCCAAACATGGTGGTGCACATCTTTACTCCCAGCACTCAGGAGGCAGAGGCAAGTGGATCTCTGTGAGTTCAAGGCCAGCCTGGTCTACAGAGTGAGTTCCAGGACAGTTGGGGCTACAGGGAGACAAAAAGACAAAAAAAAAGTATGTTGATAGCAGCAACACTAATTGGACTCAGTGGATTACAAAAAAAAAGAGAAAACATGGGGTGGAAAGGGTATGTACAGGGGTGTTGGGGGAGAGGGAGGGATTTGAGGGTAGGTAGAATTAAGATATATAATATACATGTATGAATTTGTCAAACAATAAATAAAAAGGGGTTGGAGAAAAGGCTGAGCAGTTAAGAACACTTGTTATTCTTGCAAAGGATCTGAATTCAGTTCCGAGGATCTACACAGTGGCTAATAACTGTCTGTAGCTCCAGTTCCAGGGAATCTCTGCCTCTTCAGGCACTGCATACACATGGTGCACTTACATGCATGCAAGCAAAATATGTTTACACATAAAATACAAATCAAATTTAAGAAATAAATGAAAATGTTCTTTAAAAAATTTTTAAATTATTTGTGTATGAGTATGTACATAAGTGCACCTGAGTTGTACAATGCCTGCAGAGGTCAGACAAGGGCATTGCAATCCCTGGAACTGGAGTTAACCCCAAGATTGCAGGTACTAGGAATTGAATCCAGCCCCTGCTGCGAGAGCAGCCAGTTCTTTCAACTGCTGCTGAGCCATCTCTCCCAGCCCCAGAAAAGATGTTCTTTTTTTTTTTTGTCTTTTTGAGATAGGGTCTCCCTTTAGTCCCAGCTGGCCTGGAGCACATTATGTAGACCAGGCTGGCCTTGAACTCTAAGAGAACCACCTGCCTCTGCCTCCCAAGTGCTGGGATTAAAGGCGTACACCACCACAATCTTTTCTGCATCTAGAGTGATGGGATGCGGCACCATGCAGGGCTCACAAAAGGTGTTCTTAAAAAGTCTGTTAACATAGCCAGGTGTGGTGGCCCATACCTGTAATCCCAGCACTCGGGAAGCAGAGGCAGGTGGATCTCTGTGAGTTCAAGGGCAGCCTGGTCTACATAATGAGCTCTATGGACAGCTAGGGCTACAGGGAGATCCTGTCTCAACAAAACCAAATATATATATATATATTATGTTAATACATGATAAGTTTCTTGGCTACCTAAATTTTTTTCTACTTTTTTGGGGGGTGTTTTTGAGACGGGGTCTCCCTGTAGCCCTAGCTGGCCTGGCACTTGCTATGTAGACCATGTCCACTTCCATCTCACAGAGATCCATCTACCTGCCTTTGCCTCCCTAATGCTGGGAGTAAAGGAGTGGGCCACCACTACCGGTATGCCTGGATAATTTTCTTTCTAAATTTTTAAGTTTGAATTCCAGTATAGTAAATATTGAAAAGTAAAACAAGCATAAAAGTTCTCTGGAGTCTTCAACAATTTTTTTTTTTTTTTTGAGGCAGGGTCTCCCTGTTGCCCCAGCTGGCTTGGGACTTGCTATGTAGACTGGGCTGGCCTTGAATTCACAGAGATCCACCTGCCTCTGCCTCCCAAGTGCTAGGATTAAAGGCATGCACCACCAGGCCTGGCTAATCTTCAACCAATTTTTAACCTCATAAATGAATTCTAAATTGAAAAAAAAAAGTTTCTAGGCGGGGCGTGGTGACACATGCCTTTAATCCCAGCTCTTAGGAGGAAGAGGCAGGTGGACCACTCTGAGTTCAAGGCCAGCCTAGTCTGCATAGTGAATTCCAGGACAGCTGGGACTACAGGGAGACCCTGTCTCAAAAAGACACACACACACACACACACACACACACACACACACACACACACATATATTTTTGACAACCAGTATTCTAACGCGATTTACCTGTATGCTTTTACTTGAAATTCACTAGGGCCCATATGCTGTTAAAATATGTGTTGCCCGGCATGGTGGCACATGTCTTTAATCCCAGGGAGACCCTGTCTCAAAAATACACATAGAGCTATGTGTTAATGTGTAGATGTTAGTCTACTAGCGATGCAATTAATCTAAAAATATCCAGACAGAATCTCATACAGCCCAAGCTGGCTTCGAACTGTTTAGGTAGCTGACTATGACCTTTAATTTTGGATTCTCCTGCCTCCACCTTCTCACTATTGGGATTTCAGGCGAGGGTCACTCCACCCAGTCTATGCAGTGCTCAAGATAGAACACAGGTCATCCTGTACGTTAGGCACGCAACACACATTAACAATTCATCTACATCTCAGGGATTACAGGCATGTGCCACCGCACCTGTGATAATCTTACTCAAACGTTTTCTTAAAATATCTACATTCAGTGTTTCAAAATGATCTTTGAAGCAGCTTTACCTTCCTTGGTAAATTTTTCAATTAATTCTTCATCAAGTACATATGCATAACATGTAAGTATACATATGTATACACACATAGACCATAAATACAGATATTTCATGATGTCAGACTACATTCTTTTTTTTTTTTTTTTTTTTTTTTTGGTATTTTTGAGACAGGGTCTCCCGTAGACCAGGCTGGCCTTGAACTCACAGAGATCCGCCGGCCTCTGCCTCCCCAGTGCTGGGATTAAAGGCGTGCGCCACCACACCCGGCTATTCTTTATTCTTTACTTAACTTTTCACATTTTTCTTGTCTTTTCCAGTCACCTTGAATTTCTTCTGATGCAACCACTTTGAGTTTATTCATAGCTCTGTTAGTAGTAGGAATTCTAACACAACCCCACAGCCGCGTTTTCCCTTCTCTGACTCAGTAACAAAACACTGCAGTTCTCGTTTTAACAAGATGCTCTTGATACCCGGTCAGATCTAGAAAGGAGAAAGGGTCCCTAGACCGTGTGACACCACCTCCCACAAACGCGTCACTTTGCCCTCACCACAACGCTTCCGCCCGCTTCAAACGTGGCCATCTGACGCCCTAGTGCCCCAACTATGGGTGTTCTTCACTATAGAGATCACACTGGGGTACCTTTAGGGCTCTTTTAGCGAGGTGTGGCCGCCGGAAAGTAGCTGCAGGGCAACGAGGAGGGAAACTGGGTTCTCGCGGGTCAGAACCAGCGCGGGCCGGAAGTTCCGGTTCTTTGCTGTCCGGGGAAGCCGTTAAGGAGGCACGCCGGAAGTGGCCCATCGGCGGGTGTGAGGCGGTGCCCACGGTGTAAGCGTCCCTCGGGCAGCGGAGCAATGGAGCCGGGGACTGCTGAGCTTTACGACCAGGCCCTGCTGGGTATCCTACAGCACGTGGGCAATGTCCAGGACTTTCTCCGCGTGCTCTTCGGCTTCCTCTACCGCAAGACCGACTTCTACCGCCTGCTGCGCCACCCGTCGGACCGCATGGGCTTCCCACCAGGGGCCGCGCAGGCCCTGGTGCTGCAGGTGAGGCGGGGGGCGGCAGGCCGTTGGGAGTCCTGCGGGTCCTAATCCCAACTCCACTTCCCGGGCGCCAGGCGTGCTTCCAGCTCGCCTCCTGGGCAGGCGAGACTCCTGCTCCCAACCCTCCAGATTTTGCCGTGGTCCTGGGGTGGCAGCGGTGGTCCTGAGCGTTAGGCCAGACGCTATCTGAGCCTAGATCTGGTATCAGGGCTGTTGTCTTGGGAAGAGCTCTGTTTGTGCGACTCGTCCCTAGGTGTTGGAAGCAGCCAGCCTGCTAGCAAGAGTCTCTGAGCGCGCAGTGTGCATACCCAGCATTGTGCATAACAGACACTGTGGAGTGGGTTGCTAGGTTGTATTCAAACCATTCAGGCAGGAGGAGAGAGGAAGGACATTCACAGTAGCAGAAACTTGTGTGTTTTAGAACTAGGCTCTGGAGGTGGCAGGAATGACGGGTCTTGTGGATGGGTGGGTGTGGTTGCTTGTCAGATGTGTCTTACTAAGTCGAAGACAGTCGAACCGATTATGGTTACATTTGGACTTAAATCTGTACATCGAAGGTTAAACTTATTGTATTCGAAGCTCAGTACTTACTGAATTGGCTGTGCACCGTTTTGTTTTGTTTCGTTTTTGTTTTTGAGACAAGGTCTTATTGTGTAACCAAAGCTGGCCTGGAACTCAGCATGTAGACCAAGTTGTCTTCGAACTTGGGATCTTCCAGCCTCTGCCTCTCCAGTGCTGGGATTGCTGGGATTACAGGTGTGTGTCATCACAACTGGCTGCCTGGGCATTTTTGAAAGTAGTAATAAGTAAACATTTACTGAGTATATTTTACATTCTCAGTTGCTGTAGGCTCTGGTAATGTGGGTTTTAAATAGTGGTTTGTCTACTCATAGCACTTAAGAGAATAAACCATAGGAGGTAATAGAGAACTCTGCAATTTCTCTGTTATTTGTGTGCCATAGCTTTTTGAAAGGAGAGGAATAGAAAGTTCCATAGGAGAGGTGAGGTGAGACTTTCGATGAGATTGGACGTACTCAGTGGAGCATGAATCCAGTCTGGAGGATTCTAAGAAGGTGGACACTCTAGCCCCTATGAAGTGGTTCACATTACCTTCTGAAGTGTTACTCCATACTGTGGGATTATCTGGTGTGACTTTCCTCAGTGGCTACAGGAAGCTTAGCATGCTCTAGTAACTGTCAACAACAGTCAAGTGAGGAGTGGGATTGGGCTCCACTGAGGTTCTGTCCCAGAACTGCGGTACTGAAGTCTGCTCACCTTTGATCAGTGGACCAAGTGCTATTTGAGTAGCTGGAGAGCGTAGCTAAAATGGGCCTTTATGTTACTTTAATGAAGTCTTGCCACTCGATCTGTGAAACAGATAAGGTTAAATTTTGCATACCAGTTCAGCATTGTTAAATGGTGTGACAGGAACCACACTCAGCTAGTTCTTTATGAAGCTAGAACTCAGCTTCATTGTTCTGATTATAAGTCTTTTTCTTTCATAGTAGTCTTCCCATAGTAGGGTGAGAACTTTTGTTGTGATTGTAGAAAGGTTTGCAGAACAGAGGAACATTTACTGAGAGTCTAGTATGTGTCAGTAGCAGGTGTTTGACATTCAGGTATAGTCTTATTCTATCCTTAACATAGTTTGAGAGGTCAGTCCTTGTTTCATTGGTGAACTGACAGGTAATACATTTATCTATCTGGTAACTTCATACAGCATCTCTTAAAGATTAAGACACCTCAGTAGTTTAAGATTTAGTGAGCGGTCTATTGAAGTGGGTGGAGGTCGGGAGCAGGAACAGAGAGAGGCAAGGGAAAGAGGAATCAAGATGATCCAAGGGTTCAACAGTATTAGTACTGCCATTTGGATTTAGGTGGGAAAAGTTTAGTTTTAGACAAGTTGAATTTGAGATTGCGGGGAGAAGTATGGCCAGTAGGCTATTGGAATCACGGAACTGGATCTTGCAGGAGATGGAGGAACTGGTGAGGTCTGAGGGAAAGAGAGGAGCCCCAAAGAGGACACCTTGGGGACAGTCATAGTGAAGGCAATTTACTGAAAGCAGGAGCAGTCTCCGGCATAAGGTTAACAGGCTTTTTGTTTCCTTGTTTTTGGTTTCCTCCTCCCTGCCCAAGAGGTTCTCAACCATCAGCATTGGGCAAGAAACTTTTAAAAGTACATATTTCTTGGATTTTTGTACATATTTCTTGGATTTTTGGGTGTCTTACTAGGCTGGAACTTACTGTGTAGACCAGGGTGGCTTCAAACTCACAGAGATCCATCTGCCTCTCAAGTGCTAGAATTAAAGATGTGCTCCACCACACTCAGCTGTTGAGTATTTTGTTTCGTAGATCATAATGAGTTCTGGGGACCTATTATTATTATTATTATTCGGAAGACTTCTCAACAAGAAGCTTATAAGGTGATTTCAGTATTGACAAGGGTTTTTTGTTTTTTTTTTTTTGCATGGTGGTATACACCTTTGTTTTTTGTTTTTTTAATTTATTTTCGTATGTGTATGAATGTACTGTCTGCATGTAGGTTGGTGCACCTGTGTTGTGCAATGCTGCGGAGATCAGAAGAGGGTGTTGGATTCCCCTGGAACTGGAGTTAAAGACGGTTTTCAGCTGCCATGTGGGTGCTGGAGATAGAACCCGGGTCCTCTACAAGAGCAGTCAGCGCTCTTAACCGCTAGGCCATCTCTCCAGCCCCTCACAAGGGTTTTATTGTGGGATGGAATATCAAGTCAGATAGAGTGACTTGGTACACATACAACATTAGCTCATCCTTACTTGTCTGCTGCTTTTTCTCGTCCTGATTCATTGAACCTAAGATTCCTTCCGTGGCTCCTTCACTCACAGTGGGATACTTGGGTATCTGTGAATATAGGTAGAAAGGGTGCTGATGTGTGGGAACTTGAGAGCTTTCACTTGATATTTCAGGGAGTTGGTATATTAGTCACTTTTCTGTTGCTGTGCTAAAACCACCATGAGCAAGGGAACTTATAAAAGGAAGAGTTTATTTGAGCTTACTATTGGCGGTTCCAGGGAATCAGAGTCCATTGTGGCGGGAAGCATGGTGGCCGGGGCTGGAGCAGCAAGCCGAGGGCCACATCTTCCAATGAGCACAGGAAGCCAAGAGAGAGAGATTGAGAGAGAGACAGAGAGAGAGAGAGAGAGAGAGAGAGAGAGAGAGTAAGAAACTAGAGACTGCAAGGCTTGTTGAACTCTCTAAGCCTACCCCCAGTTACGTACTTCCTCCAGCATGGCCACACCTAAGATCTCCCAACTGGGGACAAAATGTCTGAATACTTGAAGTCAGTGGGGGACATTCTCATTCAAACCACAGTTGGTGTAGTTGGTATAAAGTGTCTTGCATTGGGCTGGAGAGATGGCCTAGCAGTTAAGAGCGCCAACCGCTCTTACAGAGGACCCAGGTTCAATCCCCAGCACCCACATGGCGGCTGAGAACCGTCTGAAACTCCAATTCCAGGAGAACTCCAGTTCCAGGGAATCTGAAACCCTCTTCTGACCTCCGCGGCATTGCATGACACGGGTGCAAAAACTTGCATGCAGACATTACATTCATACACATACAGAAATAAATAAAAGTGTCTTGCATTTATTATAGTAGGAATGAAGTATGTGAAAATTTTGTTCTATTCCATTATAAGACTGTTTTAAGAAAAAAAGTAGTTATTTATTGCAGCTGACAGCTCTGTGTTTATTTTAGAGTCCACTGTGAGAAATAGTGCTAGTGGAAGTCTCTATTAAGATAATCAGGAAGCCAGCTGTCTTGTTCCTCTTGTCAGCCAAGAAGGCTTATTGAAGGTCATAGACATCTCTTCCAGTCCAGGAGTCTGTGACTCTGGGATGAGTGCTGAAAACATATGGCAGCTGGGGGCTCTGGAGTGACTGAGAGAACTGGGTGGTTCAGTTGGGCAGGTCAGAGAGACTGAGTATGCTGAGTAGCAAAGGCCCTTGGAAGGATGAGGACTATCAGGCCTTGGCGCTGGGCAGTCCTTTGTTAGAAGCCTTAGGTTATGGGAGAGTCCTTATTGCTTTGTTTTTGGAGTTAAGATGAAGATCTGCAGAGGTAGTAGTAGAGTAGTTCTGAGGACAGATCACTCGAAGTCTTGTAAGCATGGATGCTTAAGTCAATTTTTCAGGTTATCTGCAGAATAGAAATGGTTCTGGGCCTCAGTTTTTAAATTTTGATTTTTTTTTTTATGTGTATGAATGTTTTGCCTACTTGGCTATACAATGCTCTTGGAGGCCAGAAGAGCATGTTGGATCCCTTGGAACTGGGGTTACAGGTAGTTAGTTCCCATGTGGATGCTAGGAACTGAACCTGGGTCCTCTGCAAGAGCAGCCAGTGCTCTTAACTGCTGAGCCATCTCTCTAGCCCCTAGACTTGTTTTTTTTTTTATTTAATTTATTTTTTATGTGTATAAATGTACTGTCTGCATGTAGGTTGGTGCACCCTTGTCTCGCAAAGCCACGGAGGTCAGAAGAGGGTGTCAGATTCCCCTGGAACTAGAGTTAAAGATGGTTCTCAGCCACCATGTGGGTGCTGGGGATCGAACCCGGGTCCTCTGCAAGAGCAGTCAGCGCTCTTAACCGCTAGGCCATCTCTCCAGCCCCTAGACTTCAGTTTTTAACCTTTTAGAATTTTATTAATTTTCTTCTAGATACATGGTGTTTCACTATTTGATATGCCCTACTTTTTTTTTTTTTTTTTTTTTTAACTTTCTCCTTTCACTGACAGGACTATGGACAAATTACTTAATCCCTCTGAACCTTATTTTTCCTCATTTGAAATGTTGATGGTCTTCACGGGGTTTTGTGAGAATGTTGAGCGTTTGTAGAGACATGCAGCACAGTGTATATGCTAGCACCTGTCTTTGTTGTCTTCTGTGCAGTGCACAGACATGGTTAGTGAATGACTCCTGTTTCTAACTCTTTGGTTTGGTCACTCCCACCCATTTCCCAGGTTAGTCCCTCAGCCATTTCGTCCTCAACTAGTGTAGGAGTGCTTAAAGTTTTTATTTATTTATTTACTTATTTATTTATTTATTTGTTTGTTTATTTATTTATCATTCTTTTGATTTTTTTTTTTCCTCTCAGTATTTTTGAGACAGGGTCTCCCTGTAGCCCTAGCTGGCCTGGAACTCACTTTGTAGACTAGGCTGGCCTTGAACTCACATCTGCCTCTGCCTCCCAAGTGCTAGGATTAAAGGTGTGTGTCACCATGTCCGGCTTTCATTCTTTTGATTTTATATTACTCTAAAATATGAAAGATTTTTAATTTTTATTTTATGTGTATGAGTGTTTTGCCTATACCCATGTTGTACAGTGCCCACAGAGACCAGAAGTGGGTGTCGGATTCGCTGGAACTGGATTTAAGGACAGTTGTTAGCTGCCATGTGGGTGCTGGGAACTGAACCCAGGTCTTCTGCAAGAGCAGCCAGTGTTCTTAACCACTGAGTCATCTCTCCAGCCTTCATACAGGGGTTCCTGCTGTTTCTTCATGACCCAACTTCTTGGAGCTGTGGCATTTCCTACAGTGGCCCCTGTGGAGATGCATTTCTTCTATTTTTCTTTCTTTTTTGGTCTTTTCAAGACGGTCTCCCTGTAGCCCCAGCTGTCCTGGAATTTGCTGGCCTTGAACTCACAAAGATCTGCGTGCCTCTGCCCCCCAAGTGCTAGGATTAAAGGAGTGCACCACCATGCCCGGCTGCATTTCTTTTTTAATGCCCAGTTGAGACCCTGATTTATTTCTGTAGATTTCTTTCTGCAGAAATGTTCCTTTCCACTACAACCTGTGACAAGGAATCAAGTGTTCTATCATGGCCCTCTTGAATCAGAGTTCTAGCAATGCAAATCTGTACTTTTTCTCTCCCTCCTCCCTCCCCTCCTCCCTCCTTCCCCCTCCCCCTCCCCCCTCCTCCCCCTCCCTCCCTTTTCCTTCCTCCCTCCCTCCCTTCCTTCCTTCTCCAGCAGATGTAGATAGCTTTATTACCTACAGGGGGCACACAACCTTCCCAAGGGAAAGGAGGTTGCATTGAGCCTGTACTTTTCTCTTTTCCTCTGTAGTGCTGAAGAATGAACCCATGCCTTGTTCATGACTAAGCTAGCATTCTACCATGGACCCACATCCCCAGCCTTTTAACAGAACCTTCTTAATTAATTAATTGATTAATCAATCAATCTTTTTTTTTTTTTTAATTTTTTTTATTATCTTTTTATTTATTTCTGGTATGGTGATATGACATTGTACACTACGTAGCAATGCACAGGATCTGTGGCACCCGTGCTCGTACCAACCTGCCCGCGAGCCGTACAGAAGCAAGGGTGTCCGCTCGGAGTCCACAACTGGTAACATGGACTTCTCGCGAAATTGGAGTTTACAGACCGGCTCTAACAGCACCGCCACCATGTGGGACTCTGACAGGGATCGACCACCACGGAGTCCTCTAGATAAGAACGGTCGGACCGCATACATTACACCAGCTACAGCCATATCTCTCCAGCCACTCTTTTTATCTCTTCTTCTTGAATACAAGCGTCCCTCCCTATTAGTCCCAGCACTGCTTGGAGCATCACTCATGTCCAGACCCAGCCTCGGCCTATCTGAAACATCACGACCAGAGGTACATGCCTGCCTCCCTGCTTCCCGAAGCATGCTGGCACCTAAAGAAAGTGCGTACCCACCACGCCTGGCCCTAGCATCTATCTTAAACTTTAGTTTTCTGAAACACGGGTCACTTACTGTCGATACGCCTCTGGCCTGCCCTGGAACTCTGCTATGTAGACAAAGCTGGCCCTTCATCTCATAAGAAGCAATCGCACTTGCCCTTTCGCGCCCTCGCCACAAGTGCCTAGCACTAAAGGTCCCATGTGCACCTATGCCCCAACCTACATGGAACTCTAAATCTTTTTTTATTTAAATTTTTTTTTTTTTTTTTTTTTTTTTTTTTTTTTATTTGTATGGGTGTTTTTCTTGCATGTGTAAGTATACCTGTTTTGTATAATGCCTGTGGAGGGAAGTAGAGGGTGCCAGATCCCTGGAACTTGCGTTATGGATGGTTGTTAGTACCCTGTGGGTGCTGGGAAACAAAAACCTGTGTTCTCTGTAAGAACNATGTGTATGAATGTACTGTCTGCATGCAGGTCTGTGCACCCGTGTCGTACAATGCCGCGGAGGTCAGAAGAGGGTGTCGGGTTCCCCTGGAACTGGAGTTCTCCTGGAATTGGAGTTTCAGACGGCTCTCGGCCGCCATGTGGGTGCTGGGGATCGAACCCGGGTCCTCTGTAAGAGCGGTCGGCGCTCTTAACCGCTAGGCCATCTCTCCAGCCCTTTTTTTTTTTTTTGATACAGGGTCTCCCTTTAGTCCCAGCTGGCTTGGAGCTCACTATGTAGACCAGGCTGGCCTTGAACTCACAGAGGTCTGCCTGCCTCTGCTTCCCGAGTGCTGGGACTAAAGGTGCGTACCACCACGCCTGGCTAGTCTTTTTTATTTATTTTTGAAACAGGGTCTTACTGTGTAGCCTTGGCTGCCCTGGAACTTGCTATGTTGACTAGGCTGGCCTTGAACTCATAGAGATCCACTTGCCTTTGCCTCCCAAGTGCTAGCACTAAAGTCATGTGCCACTATGCCCAACTAATGGAACTTAAATTTTTTTTTTAATTTATTTTTATTTTATGTGTATGAGTGTTAATGCCTGCATGTATGTAAGCGCACCCAGGTTGTACAATGCCTGTGTAGGACAGAAGAGGGTGTTGGATCCCCTGGAACTGGAGTTATGGATGGTTGTTAGTCATGTGGGTGCTGGGATTCAAACCTGGGTCTTCTGCAAGAACAGCTAGTGCTCTTAGTCGCTGAGGCATCTTTCCAGCCCTAACTGAATATTTTGAATAGACAGACCCCAGCACCTTCATGGATGTGACTGTGTCCCAGAAAAGGTTAAAGGTTTATCAACATTCCAGAGGACTATCTGGTCTTGGTCCTGGACAATCCCATATTAGAAGTTTCTAGTCATGGGAGAGAGTTCTTAGTGTTTTGCTTTTTGGAGTTTGCACCCCTCGCACACTACAGTTACAGAGTGGGTATTTATGGAATTGGGAGACCATACTTCCCCTCAGCCTTCAGTGTAGGGAGGGTAGCAGTAGTCTGGTAAGTTTGAGTGTATTTTGTGGATTGGAATTCAGTTACTTTTTTTTTTTCTTTTTTGTCTTTTTTGAGACAGGGTCTCCCTGTAGCCCTAGTTGGCCTGGAACTCACTATGTAGACCAGGCTGGCCTTGCTCTAATAGATTAGATCTGCCTGCCTCTGCCTCCCGAGGCAGGACTTCTGGGATTAAAGGCATGTACCACCACCCCTGGCCTATCAGTTATAGTTTCATCTTTAACTTTTGAGTCAGAATTATTGGAACCTCATAAATCCACAGTACCAGGACTATGTTTATGTTCTTTGCATTGTGAGCAAGAACACAAAGAATTGAGGTAGGTGAAAGTAATGACAACTAAGCCTGTCTAGCTTTATATCTTGTAGGTATGTAAATATTGTTAGGTTTGGCTTGTTTTTGATTTTGTTAATTTTGGAACCTTTCTAAGGAAGAACAGTTTCCTATAAACTTTTGGTGAAGTTGTAATACATTTTTCTTTGCTTTACTGTTGTTTAATTCTTAGTAGATCATGCTGCTGTGTGTATACAGTGTATGGTCTAATGCTGGACACATGAACTGATTGTTGGAATGTTGTTTGATTTGTAGGTCTTTAAAACATTTGATCATATGGCCCGCCAGGATGATGAGAAAAGGAGGAAGGAACTTGAAGAGAAAATCAGAAGAAAGGAAGAAGAGGCCAAGGCTATGGTAGCTGCTGCAGCTGAGAAGGAAGCGGTCCCTGTCCCAGTTCAGGAAGTGGAGGTTGATGCTACTGCAGAACTGAGTGGGCCTGGAGATGGAGAAAAGGTGAATCCCCCAGGCCCACAGGACACGGAACCTAAGATGGCCTGTGGCGTGGAGGAGGCCGAAGCTCCAGGAACAGTCAGCAGTGCTGCTGAGGGCCCCAAGGAACCACCCGGGCTCCCGAGGTAGGAGTTCCACCTAGGATTGGTTTCTGCTTTATATGGTTTGTAAAATACCAGTGCTTTTTTGGGTGGGAAAATGATTAAACAACAGGAATTTATTTTCTAATAGTTCTGAAGGCTGGAAATCCAAGATCAAAGTGTTGTCTGGTGTTTGTTCTGAAGCCTTTCTCACAGGCTTGAGAGCAGCTGTCTTCTGGTGTCCTTGCATGGCCTTTCCTCTGTGCTTGTCTGTGCTCTAATCTGTTCAACCAGCACTTCGTACATGGCGTGCCAGACTGTCCTCCACCCGAATGTCTCAAGGACCCTCTTCAGGTACCTTGGAGGACTTCAGTCAGCTAAAATAGAGTTATTCATTACCTTTTTAAGTGCGTGTGCATGTGCCATGGCACACATATGGAGGTCAGAGGACAACTTGTGGGAGTCAGTTTTCTCCTTCCACCATGTGGGTCCCAGGGATCGAACTCAGGTTGTCAGGCTAGGTGGCAGTCACCTTTATCTGTTGAGCCGTCTTGATGGCCCCCCAAAATGTTATTTTGATAGTCTCTGAATCATTCATAGAACAAAAATTGACTTATTTGGAAAATTTCTGGGGAAAAGAGTTTTTCTTTCTGTTACAAAACTTTGTAAATTTGAACCTGGTTTAACCTGAAAGCTGTAGTCACTGTATATATCCTCATTTAGGAACAGCCCTTTCTCAAGTGGCTAGCCCTCTTCAGCTGCCTATCCTTTGGGCTATAGTGCTATTGCCCCACTACAGACTCATTGCCACTTCTTTATTGCAGCATTTGTCTCCTGAGTGCTGGGATCAAAGGTGTGCACCACCATGCCCCACCTCTCAGATTCTTCTTTTTTTTTTTTTTTTTTTNGTCTATGCTAGCTGTCAGCCGGAGTGTCATTCCACAGGCCTGTCCTAGGCAGCCATACTGTGGAACCTTCAGGAGTACAGCTTTCTCTGTCCTGTCTGGAAGACACTTTCTGGTAGCAGGCTTCCTGGCCCTCTAGCTCTTAAAATCTTTCTGCCTCTATTTCCATAATGTTCCTTAAGTCTTAGGTGAAGGGGTGGCATTTTAGATGTATCATTTGGGGTTGGACACTCCACCATGACCTCTTTATTATTACTACTATTATTATTATTATTTTTTTTTTGAGACAGGGTCTCCCTATAGCTCCAGCTTGCCTGGAACTCACTCTGTAGACCAGGCTGGCCTTGAACTCACAGAGATGAACTCACAGAGATCCACCTGCCTCTGCCTCCTGAGTGCTAGGATTAAAGGTGTGCACCAGGACGCTGGGCTTAAAGACGGTTCTTAGCTGCCATGTGGGTGCTGGGAATTGAACCCAGGTCCTCTGTAAGAGCAGTCGGTGCTCTTAACTGCTGAGCCATTTCTCCAGACCGCCTTTTACTTCTGTGCCATTGTAATAAGTTTACAGTGAAGACTTGGCTGTGTTTCAGGAAACCACTGTTTTGACATTATTATAGTTAGCTTAGACTCCTGTTACAAGAATCCTGATATTTCAGTACTTGGAACTGCAGCACTCTTAGCCTTCAGTTACTGGTTTCCCATGCACTTGGAAGTCGAGGCACTCTCTGTAGCTGCATATCTGAGATAGAATGGAAGGGCTGTCCTTTTCCTTGTTCCACCTGGAGCTTCCTCTGCTATTGTGTTTGGGAGACATGTAGATTTGCCATTTGTCAGTTGAATAATTAAAGGAGTTAATCTTCAGATGACCACACCCAAGTATCTCCCCTTCTGGGTACTCTGTTCAAAAATCAGTTACTCAGGGCTGGAGAGATGGCCTAGCGGTTAAGAGCACCGACTGCTCTTGCAGAGGACCCAGGTTTGATCCCCAGCACCCACATGGCGGCTGAGAACTGTCTGTAACTCCAATTCCAGGAGAACTCTAGTTCCAGGGGAATCCGACACCCTCTTCTGACCTCTGTGGCATTGCATGACACGGGTGCACAAACCTACATGCAGACAGTACATTCATACACATTAAATAAATAAATATTTAAAAAAGTCAGTTACTCAGGATCAAAAATCTTAATTGCCAATTTATTTTTTTGTTCTTTGAGCTTGCTGTGTAGCCCAGGATGACCTCAGACCTCCCTGACCCTCTCTCTTTCCATCTCCCTAGTGCTGGGATCACAGATGTGCGGCACTATTTCTGTTTTGATTGGAATTTCTGATGACCAGTGTTAGACACACATTTGCTGCTGGTTCTGTGCAGCTTTGGCAGATACTGTCTTCACTTTGTCTTCAGTAAAGTTCTGTGACATGCTAATTTAACATAAATTTGACATGAGAGGCAGAGGCAGGTACATCTCTGTGAGTTCAAAGCTAGCCTGGTCTGCATAATGAGTTCCAGGCCAGCTGGGGCTGCAGGGACACCCAGTCTCAAAAAACAAACAAACAAACGAACAAACAAATGAACAAACAACTTGCAGGGACACCCAGTCTCAAAAAACAAACAAACAAACAAAACAAACAAACAGACAACTTGCAGGACACCAGTTCTCAACAAACAAACAAACAGACAAGACAGGTATCTTAGTTTACTTCTCTATTGCTGTGATAAAACACTAACCAAAAGCAACTCAGGGGAGGAAAGGGTTTGTTTGGGTAACAGGTTACAGTCCACCATCAAGGGTAGCAAAGACAGAAACTCAGTGCAGGAGCCTGGAGAGAGAAGCCGTGGAGGAGGCTGCTTACTGGCTGGCCCTTGTGTTTACTCAAAGCTCCTTCCTTATACAGTCCAGGCTCCCTACCCAGGGATGGCTCTGCCAGAGTGGGTTGGGCCCTCCTCTATTAATTAACAGTCAAGAAAGTTTCCCATAGACATAACCCTAGGCCTGGCTGATGAAGAAAATTCCTCATTTGAGATTCTCTCTTTTCAGGTATGTCTAGGTTGTGTCAAGTTGAGAAAAGCTAACCAACATAACAGGATAATAAATAATATAGCTGTAGTTTACATATAATGGGTGTTAGTTGCCATGTGGGTGCTGGGAACCGAACCCAAGTCCTCTGCATGAACAGCAAGTGCTGAAGCATTTTTCCATCCCCTACATATACATTTTTATCATTATTCATTAGTTCCTTAGTGCCTTTTCATTTTGTATTTATACTTCACATAGATAAGAGGCCAAGAAGCAATTTTGTGTTTTCTTGAAATATAATTTATGCTGGGCATAGTGGCATAACGCCTTTAATCTCAGCACTCGGGAGGTAGAGGCAGGTGGATCTCTGTGAGTTCAAGGCCAGCCTGGTCTACATGCAAGTTCCAGGACAGCTGGGACTACAGGGAGACCCTGTCTCAACAAAAAGACAAAAAAAAAAAAAAAAAGAAAGAATATTCCCAATCTCTTATGCTCTTAACAATATAAAATAATATAAGAATAACTCAATAATATGTAGTAAGATATAGGAAAATCTATAATGGTGGTAGAGTCAATCTTATTTTATATAACAGTAAAGCAAGTGAAAATGAATCCCAGTATAAAAAGTTGGTCAACCATATCAAAAAGCTTGACCTATTTAAAATTGATAACCAGCCCTACCAACAACAGACTAATAACATGGAAATGTGTAAGAAAGAAATATTCTGGGCCATAAATCCATTCTCAGGCAAAGAATAAAAGAAATCATGCAAAATATGTTCTCTTGCCATAATGGGATAAAATAGAAGTTAGTAATGGAAAGATCTATCAAAAGACATCTGGAAATCTGTTAACAAACTTCTGTATAATCCAATGGTGAAGGAAGAATCAAAATTAAGTTTAAAATACTTTACAAGAATAAAAATGAAACTACCACCTGTAAAAAGCATCTGTGGAATTCTGTTAATTCTGTGATTAGAAGGACACATGTGGAGGTGAAAACCCATTAGCCAGGGTGTCTACCATTAATTTTTTCCTTCTACCATATACAAAAAAATTAAAATATAAACAGACAAAATATAAAACAAATTAAGCTCAAAGCAATGAGAAAAATATTAAAGTGATGTCTACAAATTACAAGAAGAGAAATAAGAGAAAAGAATGGAGGAAAATATGTTTAATTTTAAAATTAAAAATTTAATCTGGATCATATTTAGACCCATTGCCCCAAAACCCCACATAGAGTTTCATGCATTGTATCACATATGTTAAAGCCTATCGAGTCAAGATTGTGTCCCTAAATAAATGGCCCTTGGTGTGAGTCCATCCACTGGAGTCTGGTCAACTTAGCATCCCTCCCTTAAAGAACACCAATTGTCTGTCAGCCAGAGTGATTAGGTGTCAATACTTCTTTTCAAAAGAGTACTAAAATGGATGGTATGGAAATCATCCACAAAGAATTTAGAAAAACCACACTTGGAACTTTGAATGGTTTCATGAAATGTGTAGGAATAAGACCTGATGTCTTTTAGATGGGAATCTTGTGGAAAAGTTATCATGGTAGTCATTTGTAATATTAAATACCTACTCTAAACTCTATTTCTTTTAATTTTTATTCATTTATTTTTTATTTACTTATTTTCTATGTGTATGAATGTACTGTCTCCATGTAGGTTTGTGCACCCGTGTCGTGCAATGCCGTGGAGGTCAGAAGAGGGTGTCGGATTCCCCTGGAACTGGAGTCAAAGACGGTTCTCATCCACCATGTGGGTGCTGGGGATTGAACCCAGGTCCTCTGCAAGAGCAGTTGGCGCTCTTAACCACTAGGCTATCTCTCCAGCCCCCTAAACTCTATTTCTATAACAATTATCCTCTACATTAAAAATACTAGATATATTAAAATCCTCTATATTAAAAATACTAGACATATGATAGAAGAGATAGATGATAATCAAAAGGAAAGTAGATGACAGAGACAATATATGACAGATAGATGATAGATAGATAGATAGATAGATAGATAGATAGATAGATAGATTATGATGAAAAATAGATGATGATAGATGGATGATTGCTAGATCGACGATGATAGTGATAGATTGAAAGAATGAATGAAAGCTGGGCGTGGTGGTTGCTGCCTTTTAATCCTAGCACTTGGGCGGCAGGGACAGGCGGATCTTTGTGATTTCAAGGCCAGTCCTGGTCTACGAGTGCTTTCCGGACAAGCTGGGGCTCCCGGAGACCCTGTCTCAAAAAAAACACAAAAACAAAAAGAAAGCTTAGTAGTCGATAGATGATAGCTAGATAGAAGAATAGATATATCGATGATAGATGATAGATTTATAGACAGATGATATATAGATAAATAAAATAAAAAAAAAAAAATATTTATTTTATGTGTATGTGTATTCATCCTGCATGGCTGTAAGAGTACTACATGGATGCAATGTTCACAAAGGCCAGAAGAGCCCCTGGAACTGGAGTTATGGACAGTTGTCAGTTGCCATGTGGGATCCAAACCTGGCTCTTCTGCTGAGCATGTCTCTAGAGAAGGAAATTACTATCTTTATACCAAGTTCCTAATTTGATACATTTTAGCTAGCTAAAATTTTAGCTATTATCTTTCCAAATCTGTATTTGAAATCCAATGCAGATACAGAGAAAATCATTTCAAGGTCCTCTTCTCTCTTCTACTCTAACTAAAATAAGAGGGTCAGGTGAAACCAGTTTCTAAAACCAGAATCCGCAGCAATTTGGATATATTCACAAGGACCTGCAATTTTTCCTTCAGAGTTTTAATTTTGAAAACATTAATGGGACTAGCGAGATGGCCTAGTGGTCAGATCCCTGACGCACTTGGCCGAGGACCTCGGTTCGACCCCCAGCACCCACATGGCGGATGAGACCCATCTTTAAACTACAGTTCCAGGGGAATCGTACACCTCTTCTGACCTCTGCTGCCTTGCACAGGGGTGCACAAACCTACATTGCAGACAGTCCATTCATTATAATAAGATAAAAAATTTTTTTAAAAAAACCTTAATGTTAAACGCATTCCTGGAATTGAACGACAATGATAATACAACACAAAAAAAACTATTGGGATACCTTAAACGCAGTCCTACGAGGGCAGTTTATAGCTCTAAGCGCCTACATTAGAAAAAGCAAGAAAGAAGAAAAGAGCACAAGTGACCGATCTAACACTACCGCTAAAAGCACTTGAGAGGCAAAACAGATGAACCTCACCGCAAACAAGAACCAGGAAAGAAAAACAAAAATTCAGAGAAGCAATCAATTGACAAGAAACAAAGAAAACCACATACAAAAAACAAATCAATGAATCCAAAAAGTTGGTTCCTTGAACGAATCAACCAAGATACATATACCTCTCGCCCAGTTAACCAAAAAAATGAAGGAATAACTCCAAATCATTACAATCCGTGATGAAAGGGAACTATCACAAAGACAATGAAAAGATCCAGAAAAATCATATGGAGAATACTTCCAAAACCTTTACTAAGTTTGAAAACCTAGAAGAAATGATTGAATACTGAAAATCCTGGGAATCACCAAAGCTCAACGAGAAGAGATCGACAGGTTAAACAGACCCATAATCTATAAAGAAATTGACGATGTAAGAAGAACTCCAACCTAAAAGAGCCCAGGCCCAGGAAGGTTTCATAGCAGAATTCTATAAAAAACATTTCAAAGACTTTAAACCCCATTATTACTGAAATTGTTTAGAAGGATACGAGGGGAATTCCTAAAATTCTTCCTATGAAGCCAGCATCACTCTATACCAAAAACCAGCCAAAGGATACAAGCAAAAAAGGAGAACTATAGAACCCTCTCCCTAATGAACACAGATTCCAAAATTATAAACAGGATACTGGCAAATCACTACAGGACCCACATCAAGAAGATCATACCATTCATGACCAGTTGGATTCATACCAGAGCTTCAGGGATGTTTCAACATAAGAAAATCATTAAATATCATAAAACAATTAATGGACTGAAAGACAAAAAACCACACCATCATCTCAATTGATGCAGATGCAGAAAAAGCCTTTGACAAAATCCAGCATCCATTTATGCATAAAGTCTAGGCGGAATTGGATTGGAGGGGATCATTCCTCAATATCAATCAAAAGCCATCTACAGGAAAACCCACAGCCAATATCATCCTAAATGGGGAAAGACAGAAACATGCCTCTTTAAAGGTAGGACACTTGGCAAGGCTGCCCCCTGTCACCACTCCTCTTCACAATAGTGCTTGAAAAACATTTGCTAGGGCAATAAGCAAAGAAAAGGAAATTCAAAGGATTACTAATTGGAAAAAAGAGGAAGTCAAACCCTATCCTATTTGCTCATGATGATATGATTTTTTATTTAAGGGATGCTAAAAAAACTTCACCAGAAAAGAAAACTCCCAGAAAATGTTTATTAACAGGTTCAGCAAAGTCACAGGATACAAACTTAACTACAAACATTTTCAGTAGCCTTTCTTACAACAAGAAGCACGAGGAAGTAATTCAAGGAGGACCTTCCCACTCACATAGCCTCAGAAGAAAACAATAAAACACCTAGGAACAAAACCTAACCAAACAGTCACCAAAGCTCTCTACAACAAAATTTTAAACCCTTAAGAAAGAAGAAACTGAAGAACCTCAGTAAGATTGGAAAGAAAACCTCCCATGCTCGTAGATGGGAAAATTAAACATAGTAAAAATGTCATTCTACCCAATCTCTTGTATAGATTTAATGCAATCCCAAATTTTCAAAATTCCCAAGAGTTTCTTCGCAGGCTTGAGACAAAAGTCCTTTAATTTCATTTGGAGAACACCCAAAAGGCCCCAAATAGCCAAACAACCCTGAGTGAAAAAAGGCAATACAGGGGGGGATTCTCTATACCAGACCTCAAAACTATACTACCGGCTATAGTCATAAAACCAGCCTGGTACTGGGCACAAAAAACAGCCTGTTGACCAATGGAACCCAAAATGAGATCCAAACTTGCGCACATACACTTTCATTCATCTCATATTTGACAAGGGGGCCAAGACGACATAATGGAGAAAAGAAGCATCTTCAGCAAGTTATGTTGGCAAATGGATCACCATTTGTAGCAGGAAATGAAATTAAACCCTACCTCTAGCCGTACAAAAAATCAACTCCAGATGTGGATTAAAGACTTAACGTGAAACCCAAAAAAACTCTGAAGGCGATAGAAGAAAAAAAGTTGGCAGCAGACTACAAGGACATAGGCGGAGGAAAAGACTTCCTAAATTCAGGACACCGGCTGTGCAAGAATTAAGGTCGACAATTGACAAATGGGACCCCATTAAGCTACAAAACTTCTATACAGCAAAAGTATAAATCAAGGTTGTGAAGAGAAATCCCACAGGAGTGGGAGGAAACCTTCACTGCAGAAAAACATCTGACAAAGCATTGATTTCAGAATATATAAACTACTCAAAAAACAAAGAAGAAAGAAAAACAAATGACCCAACCAAAGATGGAGCACAGAGCTAAACATAGACTTCACAAGGTCAGGAATTAGAGATGGCTGAGAAACATCTAAAAGTGTTCATACATCATTCATCCTTTAAGGAAATTGCAAATCAAAACCACTTTAAGATATCATCTTACTCCAAATAAGACTGGCTAAGATCAAGAAACGAATTTGATACAAGTGCGGATAGGTTGGGGGAGAACGGAAACACTAATCCACGCTGGTGGGAATGTTCAAATCATTATAGCACTCATGGAAAGCAGTGTGGGGAACCACTTGAAGACTTGGATGAACTTACCACTGACCAAGGCATTAACATTCCTGGGCATGACCACACGACTCATCCTACGAAGAGAGATAACATGCAAAGCCCCCCCCCCCCCCAATGTTATTTCAGCTCTCTCACAATAGCAAAGGTCTGGAACCAACCCAAAATCCCTTCACCTGACGAGTGTTTAGAGAAAATGTGGTAAATCTCACAATGGCGTTATTATGCAGCAGTAAAGAAGATGACATCATGAGCTTGCAGGAAAACGGCTGAAACTAGAAGNAAAATAAAATTAAAAAAAAAAAAAAAAAAGAAATGCCCCAGAGCTGACCCGTAGCATTGTGGCACATGTCTATAGTTCTAGCTACTCGGGGAAAAAGATTGCCTCAGTTTGCAGTCGTCTCAGCAACAAAGTGAGACTCTGTTTAAAGAGAGAGAAAAAAGAAAACAAGAGAAAGAAATGTCATAGTGCTAGAAACACCCACTCATTTGGGTACACAAAAAATTCCCTGGTTTTGCAATATTGTAAGGAACTTCATAGTTTTGAGAGTTGTCCATTGTAACTTTAAAAAATGCATCACAGTGTCCTTATTGTACTTGACCCAAGACTGGTATCTATGGACATGGCTAGTGCTGTGGAAAAAGTGACACAGTTTGTAATGTCTCTCATCCTAGCCATAGGCATCTTCAAGAGCTGCCTGTTGGGGTTCACCTCTTGGATTCCATCCTAGTTGGCTGGGTTCCTTCTTTCAGCCTAGCTGTCATAGCACCTGCAGTTCAGGCTCTTTACCTGTAGGTGTTGCTGCAGGCAGTGGAAAAGCTGCAATTGGTGGTGCCAGGACGCTAATGAAAATATCTTGAAAGGATGTGCCAGTTCTGTACTTTTCCTTATATAAATCATGAACAGAATTCTTTATAAACGAAGGGAAAAAAAAAAAACAGAAAAGAAAATCATTTACCAGCCAGGGTTGGTGACACATGGTTATAATGCCACTCAGGAGACAGGACTATAAATTGGAGGCCTTCCTGGACTGCATAGTTACAAACAGACAGACAAAAACCCAAGAAACAACAACAATAATGCAAAAAACCCCCAACACAACAACTCTGCAATCAGACAACAAAAAACAATGCCACCCCTAACCACAACAAAACAAACAAGAAGAATGTTAGTTATCACCTGGAAACACTTATTCTGACTGCTAGGACCAAGTGTCTTTTGGTTCTTTGATGAGGGATCACATGTTGTTTTCGAACAGGATTTCCTTGAGTCTGTGCTCAACTCAGCCCTTCCTCCTGCCCAGTACAGGGAGGCAGAGCAGTGAAGATGGCATCGTGGAGCCACATGGTATATGAATTGCTTCACATAGTTGAATATGGGGCTGAATGAGACCACTTGTACTTTTTCATACTTTGGCAGTTTGTCCTTTGTGCCTAGATGTTCTAGAGGGACCTAGGTGCTTCCTGATAGTAAAGCACTGCCTGGCTTTATATAGTGCTGGAATCATACCTAGGTCCTTGTGTGTGCTAGGTAAGTGCTCACTGACTAAGCCTTTCAGCTTTTTTTTTTTTTTTTTTAAAGACAGGGTCTTGCAGCACTCAGGCTAGCCTCAAACTCACTATTTAGCTGAGTCTGGTTTGGTTTGAACTCCTGGTCCTCTTGTTTCCACCCCCAAGTTCTGAGATTATAGCCATGTGCCACCATGTGCCACCATGTCTGGCTGACCTCTTCTTGCTGAGTCAGGATCTCTGTAGCCCCAGCTGATCTGGAACTCACTATGTAGACCAGGCTGGCCTTAAACTCACAGAGATCTGCCTGCCTCTGCCTCCCGAGTGCTGGGATTAAAGGCGTGCACCACCATGCCTTTGTAAGTTTACTAACCTTAATTAATGAGGGCTCAGCTCTCATGACCTAGTCATCTCTGAGAGGGCCCCACCTCCAGTATCCTCACCTTGAGGAGAGCTTCAACGTAGAAAATTTGGAGAAACATTAACACTGACCCACCTATTATGACATGTGTTCCTCAGGTAGGCTGTCAGAGCAAGGACTGGGGCTTTTCTGGGTGCTTTCACTGCCTGAAAAAGTTGAGTTCTTGGTTTGCTTTACATAGATTCTTCCTTTTCTCAGGTGCCAGTTGGAGGAGGTCCCTTGGTAAAGTCATGGTGCATTATCAGAATAGCTACTCTGAATACTTAAGACCTGCTGAGCATAGGATGATCACTCAAGAGCTAGCTATTGTTACTGCTTTTGTCCTAAAAATAAAAACTTTTTTTTTTTGTCTTTTTGAGCCAGGATCTCCCTTTAGTCCCAGCTGGCCTGCAGCTCACTATGTAGACCAGGCTGACCTTGAACTCAGAAATCTACCTGCTTCTGCCTTCCAAGCCCTGGGATTAAAGGCATGCACCACCACACCCGGCAAGAAAAACTTTTCTTTTTGATGATACTCAGTTTGCAATATTTGGAAAACAGACAGGTGTGTAAAAGAATAAAATCTTGGCCATCCTGATGGTACATACCTTTAATCTCAGCACTTAGGAAGCAGAGACAGATGGACCCCTGTGAGCTCAAGGCCAGCCTGGTCTACATAGCGAGCTCCAGGCCAGCCAGGGCTATATAGTGAGACCCTGATTGAAGAAGAAAATCTTACTACCCCTCTACTAAGTTTTTGAAATATTGTCTAAAGTTTCCTTATGCGTGTAAATATAAATACATGTGTAAATCCATATATTTATAAATTTTTATGACTGTCTTTGTTGCTGAACAGTATATTCTGACAATTTCCTTCATTCTTTTTGCATTTTGAATTCATGCCATACATGATGAGAATTTTGTGTGTGGAATGGCTCTTGCTCTTGGACAAGAGTGTATGCATAGAACAAGCTGAGAGAACAAGTAGTAGAAAGCCAGGATTAAGCACTCTATAGACTCCCTCCACCTGAGATGGAGCCTCAAGTCTTCCTGATGTTAGTCACTGCTGCTATTCCATGTGCTGGCCAACTCACCCTGAAATTGTTGCTTTTTCAAGGGAGTTCAGATATTGGAGCCCTACTCAGGAATTGATTGAAGTTATAGGTCTGGGGTGCTTACTTGCTTATGTATTTGCTAATTTATTTTTGAGACAAGATCTTGTTATCTAGCTCAGGCTGGCCTCAAACTCAGAACCCTCTTTCGTCAGCTCTTGTAGTGATGGGATTGCAGGTATAGTGCCTGGTGCGTTTTTATTTTTATTTGGCAGTTCATTTTATTTTCATTTTGTAGTGAGGCTTAACAGGCTTTGTTTTTTAGAAAGCTGTTGGATACAGCTGTATCAGAAATTACCTGGTGTTCTGGTATGTCACAGAACTGAAGGGTCTGGGGTGGAGGAAGAAGTACTGTACAGTGGCCTAGAAAAATGTGCTTTTCATAATATTGAGAATCACTGATCTTCCTTCTCACAGATGAAAAAAAATTGAGATCTTTCATGGCCAAGGGCTTTTCTTAAGATCTTCCTTTAGAAGGTAGGGCCAGAGTTGTTGGGAATTGGCATGTATTGCCTCACTGGGCTGAACGTGAATTTTTTTTTTAATATTTATTTATTTATTTTTATGTGTATGAATGTACTGTCTGCATGCAGGTCTGTGCACCCGTGTCGTGCAATGCCGCAGAGGTCAGAAGAGGGTGTCGGATTCCCTTGGAACTGGAGTTCTCCTGAAACTGGAGTTAAAGACGGTTCTCAGCTGCCATGTGTGTGCTGGGGATTGAACCTGGGTCCTCTGCAAGAGCAGTTGGCGCTCTTAACCGCTAGGCCATCTCTCCAGCCGCTGAACGTGAATTTATTTGCTTTGATTTGTGAAGAAAAAGAAACATTTGTGACCAGACTATGTGAAAGACTTTGAAAGCACCTATCATGTTTGAGGCCAGTCAGGGCCAGATAACTAGAACCTATCTCAAAATCCTGTCTTTAAAAAAAAAAAAAATCTAAGATCACCAATTTCTATTTGAATTGTTCTATAATTATGCTAATTTTTTGCATTAAAGACAGGATATATGTAAGTTGTAAAATGTTTGTTTGGGGGCTAGAGGTGGCGCAGTGGTTAAGAGCACCACTGCTCTTGCAGAGGACCCAGGTTCGAGTCCCAGCTAAGAACCGTCTCTTTTTTTTTTTTTTGGTCTTTTCGAGACAGGGTCTCCCAGTAACCCCAGCTGTCCTGGAACTGACTCTGTAGACCAGGCTGGCCTTGAACTCACAAAGATTCGCCTGCCTCTGCCTCTGCCTCCTTAAGCCCAGCGTGGTGGCACACGCCTTTAATCCTAGCACTCAGGCAGAGGCAGGCCGATCTCCATGAGTTCAAGGCCAGCCTGGTCTACAGAGTGAGTTCTAGGCCAGCTGGGGATATAAGGAGATTCTGTCTCAAAACCAAAAAGAAACAAACAAAAAAACCCTCAAATTTTTGTTTGGTAGAATTTGAAGTAGAAGCTACATAAAAGATTGCTTATATACTTATGGTCAGAACTTTTCCCCATCCTGTGGTATTTTGAAGCAAATTTTGCCTCATAATATTTTATCTTAATGTTTTCAGCAAGTGTTTAAATTTTCAGTTTTCTTATAATATCCTATAATGTGGTTTGTAGAATCATAGTATAACACTACAAACCAGTGGCTCATAAGTGCCCATTTCTATCCCCTGTCCCAAAACATCTTTGTTAAATCAATGTGTAAGGCCCTGCATTTGATTCCCTAGTACTGTAAAACACAAAGAAATCAAGTTGTTTGTTGGGTTTGCCACTGTCTTGATTTTACTGATTGTTAACTGTGATGTGGTTCAGCCTGTCCTCTGCCCCATTTCTTGTAAGTCAGAGTTAGGTTAAGGTTAATAATTTTTTTTTTTTTGGTTAATTATTTTTAAAGTTTCAAGAAAATATAATGAGAATGAATTGTTTTCCTAGGAGCAACATTTGCCAGTAGTTTCTTTTGTAAAATTTATACTTGTGTACTTATACTTTGCCTATTATATATGGTACACGTGTACACATAGCACATCTGTGACTGTTGACTTTGCCATATCTCCCAAATGTGCTGCAAACACTCAGGCTTGATAAGCAGCTGGCACTGACTTGGTGCATTCTGTTGCCAGGCACCCTCTCCTTAGCACACATGTGAGTTTTCACTGTCCTCAAAACTAGATGAAGTAGGACTGTTGACCTCCCATTCTGCAATTGGAGAGCCGTGACTGTGCTCATGTTGCTGCTGAGCACTGGAGTCTAGGCTTTCCTGAGGGACCTGTGTATTATTATTATTTTTAAAAATGTCTTTTTTTTTTTTTTTTTTTTGCTGTTCTTAGCCTCTGCCTTTAACGGCTGTGCTAAAACAGCACTAAAATGTCTTATTTTTAAACATTTTTATTTTATGTTTGTGTATTGCCTGCATGCATGTAAGTGCAACCATCGTGCAGTGTGCCCAGGGAGGTCAGAAGAGGGCATTGGATGTCCTGGAACTGGAGTTACAGATGATCGTTAGCTACCATGTGGGTGCTGAAGACAGGGTCTGGGTCTTCTACAAGAGCAGCCAGTGCTCTTACCCTTGGAGTCATCTCTCCAGCCTCCAACCCAAGAGTTCTTTACCACTTCTCACCCTGCCATCATTTGGGAGTTACAGTGCAAATTACTGGATCCTTAATGCAAATTACTGGATCCTTTCCCAGGTCTTGATAGGTATGGGTGTGGCCTGTGTGTTTGTAGATTTTCAGTAGATTTTCAGAAGCTTACCAGTGACTCTGATGTGCAGCCAAGGTTTTTTCTTAACTGCCATATAGTGTTCTACCCTTTTTATCTTAGAATCATTATCTAATGGGTCCCTAAGGTGTGTGTGTGTGGGGGTAAGTTGTTTACAGTGTGCTGGTATCACAAGTGCAGCAGTGAATATGCTTGTATGTGTTTCTTGGAATATGTGTATGAGTATCAGTTGGATGAATTCCCAGAATAGGAATTACTGGGTCAGAAGGTTTTTTAATTTTGATGGATGTTGCTAAATTGGCTCCAGAGAGAGTCTCCCGGTTTGCTCTCTCACTGCCAGCTTGTATGAGGGAACCTGAGCCCATTCCAGCTGCCTGCCAGTGGCCTAAGCTCATTTCTGAGCTCCTCTCACCCCTTCCCTGGTGTTCTTTGAAATTCCATTCACTTTTAACATGCCTTACATTCTCATTTGTCTTTGTGTATGTTTCTGAGTTTTTCTCATTTCCCATTCTGCCTGTCCATTTGGAATACTGAACTGTATGTTTAATTTGCTTGCTATTACCAAGCTATTTAATTTGCTGGGGGCGGGGTGGCTTTCTAGTACATTTTAACACTTGGTCAGACTCATCTTTTGTCAGACCCCCCCCCCATTTTTCTTTATAGAATTAGTTTTCCTAAATGTAAGTTCTATTAGAATTTTCATGGGAATATATCGTTTCTGTTTTGGAATAGGGAGACTTGACCTCTTTATATCATTAAGTCTTTCTGTTTAAGAACAGTGTATGTCTTAAGTCTTGTGTAGAATTTTAATGTTTTCATTCAGTAGACTCAGTATAGTGAAACTCAGTTCTCTACTTGGCTTCTGATAGTGTCTCACTTAATTTTGTTGGATTTTCTAGGTGTATAGACAGTTTAACATTTCTTATGTTTAGTAATAAATTATATTTTATTACTACATAATGACTATCTTTAGTGGTAAATTACATGTATTTTTTGCACTTAAAATTTTAAATGTAACTGTGTATTTTTCTCCCCCTCAAGTTTTGTTGCCAGGCAACCGGAAGGATGGAGCTGACAATCACTAAAGCACAGAAGGGACAGCTGCGGGTGACTAGGGGTAGCTGTGGCTTTGTTGACTTAAGAAGCTGAAACTGACCAGAGGTCTAGGTAGCTTTAGGAAATAGGCTGTGAACATGGGTTTGGAGTCTTGTGCAGAGCAAGGACTGTTATATTTGAAAAACATTAGCATTTAGGTGGATTGAAGGCTGCATGAGTATCTGGATGAGTATCACTAAGGCAAAGAGTAAGGATGAGGAGAGAAGAGGTTTTGGGACTCTCACAAGGCACCTTACTTTCCCATGCAGGGAAGGCTCTATGGGCCACCTATTCACTGTTGACCCCAGGGTGTGGCATATACTTGACACTCAGTAAGCAGCTGAATACAGCTGAATGAATACAGCTGAATGAATGGACCATGGAAGTTAGAAGTCATATTCAGAATTATCAACTTTGGAGTTTTAACCCTTCTCATGAATACCATCATTTAGTAATAGTCATTTTCCTTCATTTGTACAGTTGTTCATATTCTATATTTTCCTGTCTTCTTAGGGAAATTCTGAGTTGTGTTTTAAACTCATAAGCAGAAGCCTGAAATCTCTTCTCTGTAATTCTTTGTCCTGATTCTTGGGTGAACCTCTCTAGTTTTACATTGTGTGATCCTATCCTGCTCTCCCTTTCCCAAGAAGCCTGCAGCCCTTGTGTGATAGCTCAGGACTGTGCAGACCACATTCCTGTGGGTCCGGAGCTGTGAGGGGTGGAGTGACTGAGTTTTAACATCTCTTAAGATGAGGAACCTGCTGTGGCAGCCATGCCTGCATACCCAGATGTATGAATAGTTCACTGTACAGAGTTTCCTTTGAGAGCTGGAATAAGTCATCTCAAATGAATCGGGTCAGAGTCTGTGAGCTATGAAATCAGACTTGGAGCTCATAGAGATCTGGGTCCTTATGCAGCAGCATGGGATTCTGTAGAGTGTGGTATGTGATTTGTGTGCTTTTGTCCTTGGGTGGTGCCAGTGTGTTATTGGCTAACCAAGGACTAGTGTGTTATCATCACTGTTATTATCTGGCTTTTAAAAAAACCCTTGTGAGCTGGACATACTGGTGTGCATGCCTCTTCATTCTCAGCTTGGGAGGCAGAGGCAGGTGGATCTCTATGAGATTGAGGTCTACCTGGTCTACAGATTGAGTTCTAGGCCAGCTCTGGCTACCGGGAGACCCTGTCTCAAACAAACAGACAGACAAACAAACAAACAACCCCCAACCAAAAACCTTTGACTTTTAGGTGATTCAGATTTACTAAAAAAAAAAAAAAAAAATTGTAAAAATTATATCAAGAATCCCCATATTTCTTGCTATTAGCTCACCATAGACCTTATTCAGATTTTGCCCCTTGTTCCAATAGTGCCTTTTCGTTGTTGTTGTTAGCCAGGGTTTTAGGTGCTATGTCTTTGTATTTGTGACTGTCTCCTAGTCTCCTTTATTTGGGACAATTTTTTAATACATGTTTTTCATGACCTGACACTTTCCAAAGAGAATTCGTTTTTTCCCTCTTCCTCTTCCCTCTCCCTCCCTCTCCTTCCCTGCCCCCCAGTATGTTCTCTCTCTCTCTCTCTCTCTCTCTCTCTCTCTCTCTCTCTCTCTCTCTCAGACAGGGTCTCCCTGTAGTCCCAACTGTCCTGGAACTCACGATGTAGACCGGGTTGTCCTTGAACTCACAGAGATCCATCTGCCTCTTTCTCCCGAGTGCTGGCATCAAAGGTGTACGCCACCACCCCTGGCATCTCTCTTTCTTGAGGCATGTTCTTGTGATGGTTTCTTCTTATGCCCCTTATGACTGTATCATGGGGCAAGTATACTGTAGAAGTGATGCCCTGTTCTGAGCACCTAGTGTCAGGAGGCTCCCACCATCATTTGTCATTCCGTCTTAACCGATCCCCTGGCTGAGGGAGTCCTGCCACATCTTTCCACCATGTAGTTATGTTGCTTCTCATTGTAATTGATAGTATCTTTCAGGGAGGTACTTCGAGACTAGGTAAATGTTTTGTTTCTCAACATACTTTTGCCCAGTAATCTTGGCTTGATTATTTTTTTGTGTAAAAAAATGATTATTCTAGTGCTTGCTAAGTGATTTTTCTATTTTCTTTTTTTTTTTTAATTTTTACTTTATTTATGTGTATGAATGTACTGTCTGCATGTAGGTTTGTGCACCAGTGTTGTGCAATGCCACGGAGGTCAGAAGAGGGTGTTGGATTCCCCTGGAACTGGAATTGGAGTTACAGATGGTTCTCAGCCGCCATGTGGGTGCTGGGGATCGAACCCCGGTCCTCTGCATGAGCAGTCGGTGCTCTTAACCACTAGGCCATCTTTCCAGCCCTGGATTTTTCTATTTTCATCATTCTGAATTTACTGATTGTAATTACACTTGTCAAGAGACAAAATTAAAATAAAATTAAAGATCTTATTTATTAGCTTTTATTTGCAATTCAAGAATATTACAATATTTTTGTTTTACAAAATTTTTGTGTTGAGAAGGAGATTGGTTTTGTAGACAGAATGACCAAGGTCAACAGAAACAGGGAGAAAAGTGTTTTGATCACATCGAAGTCACCCTCTAGATGGGACTTCCTTATACTGGCTCTGGTTGGCTGGAGTCTCCTGTTTTTTTGTTTTCATTTTCCTGGTTTTATTTTTGAGACAGGGTCTCCCTGTAGCACTAGCTGGCCAAGAACTCCTTATGTATACCACGGCTGGTCTCCATTTTACAGGGAGTTGCCTGCATCTGCCTCTCAAGTACCGGGATTAAAGGTGTGTCCCACCATGCCCAGCTTACCCTTTTTTATTTTTCTCCTCCGAAAATGAGTCCAATCTAAAGTTCAGTTTGAGAGGCTGGAGAGATGGGCTCAGTGGTTAAGAGCCCTGGCTACCCTTGCAGATGACCTGAGTTTGATTCCTAGCACCTACATGGCGGCTAACAACTGTCTGTGGCTCCAGTTTTAGGGGATCTCATGCCCTCTTCTGGCCTCCGTAGGCATTGCACACACATAGTGTACTTATATATGTGCAGGCAACATACTCTTACATATAAAATAAATATTAACAAAATTTAAAGTTCAGTTTGATTAGGTAGTAGTTACCATGAGTAACTCCACTTTGGTCTGCTCTGCTGGTGACTAGTGTGGGATCTTAGTTCAAAACAGTGAACTGCCATTTTTGTTTAACACACTGTAAGGACAAGATTTTCTTTATTTATCCAGTTTTTAGCATTTCTATTCATCGCTGTTTGCATTTCATGGTTTATGATCCCTTGCTGGTGTTTGACTGCCCAGGGTGCCACTTCCAGTTGGCCTGTTCTGTGACATGTCATTGTCACTTTCTTCAGAACCCAAGCTTTTGTGGTGTTTTTTATTAGTATTTTTTTAATTTTAATTATTTTTTTTTATGTGTATGAATGTACTGTCTGCATGTAGGTTTGTGCACCCGTGTTGTGCAATGCTGCGGAGGTCAGAAGAGGGTGTCGGATTTCCCTGGAACTAGATTAAAGACAGTTCTTAGCCGCCATGTGGGTGCTGGGAATCGAACCCGGGTCCTCTGCAAGAGCAGTCGGCACTCTTAACCATCAAGCCATCTCTCCAGCCCCTAGTATTTATTAATTATACGTAGTAAGTTTTCATTTATGACATTTTCACATGGGTATATAGTGTATTTTGATCATATTTGCCCTCCCTTCACCTCCTCTTCTACTGATCCTCCTCCTAAATAGTCCCCTTCTACTTTCATGTTAATTTTTTAAATTTATTATTATTTTTTTATGTGTATGAGTGTACTGTCTGCATGTAGGTTTGTGCACCTGTGTCGTGCAATGCCACGGAGGTCAGAAGAGGGTGTCGGATTCCCCTGGAACTGGAGTTAAAGACGGTTTTTAGCCATCATGTGGGTGCTGGGAATTGAACCCAGGTTCTCTCGGTGCTCTTAACCGCTGAGCCATCTCTCTAGCCCCCTTATTTTGTTTTTTTTTTTTTTTTGAGACAAGGTCTCACTATGTAGTTCTGGCTTCCCTGGAACTCACAGAGATCTGCCTGCCTCTGCCTCCCAAATGCTGGTATTAAAGATGTGTACCGCTCTGCCTGGCCTTTATTTTTACTTCTGAATTATTTTTCATTATCACTGATGTACATGGGTAGTATGGACCGTGGCACACATGTGGAGGTCACAGGACAACTTTTTGGAATTGGTTTTCTTCTTCCACTGTGGGTTCTGGAGATTGAATAGGGCCGTCAGGCTTGTGAAAGCACTTTTATTTGGGGACCCAAATGTGTTTAATCAGAGCTGCTTAAGGAGCATGGGTTAGGGGTTCACAGTAGCAGTGGTTTCACCTCTCAAGAAAAATGTCTTTCCCTTCTTCAGTAACAATTAACTGCATATAAATTCTCAGGGAGGGCTGGGGGGCTCATGAGCTCCCCCTCCCATGACAGAATGTTGGTGGGCCCAACCTTATGCAGGTAGTCCTACCTGCTCTGTGTGTAGGATGCAATGTCCAGTTATGCCTGAACTCAGCATTCCGCATCACCATTGCCTGTTCCTCCAGCTCTTCCTCTTTCCTACCTCCTCTGCAGTGTTCCCCGAGGTTGCTATAAATGTCCCGTTTATGGCTGAAGATTCAGCTGTCACTTATTCTCATCACATTGAATAGATCTGAACCTCTCTCGATTTTTATTTTTTATTTATTTATTTGTTTGTTTGTTTATTTTTGAGACAGCATCTTATTCTTGAACTTCTGGCCTTGAAGTCGTGGTCAGTCCTCCTATTTCTGCCTCCTGAGTGCTAGACTTGTGAGACCCTGACTGTACTTTTTCTGGTTTTTGTTTTTTTGTTGTTTTTTTTTTTTTTGAGTTAGGGTCTCCCTGTAGCCCCACCTGGCTTGCAACTCACTATGTAGACCAGGCTGGCCTTGAATTCACAGAGATCCTCCTGCCTCTGCCTCTGCCTTTGAGTGCTGGGATTAAAGGTGTATGCCACCAGGCCCGACAGTTTTTTCTGTTCTTACCCTGTGAGATTGTCTGGGTTTATATTCTTTCCCTGCTTCAGCTATGGAATAGTCTTTCTCTGAGGAGCCTTGATAGTTTGATTAACGACTGAGATTGGAAGACAGGAGCCTGTTGGTTGTGGTAGTGCTACCAGGCCCTTCCAGCAGATGAGCAAGGGAGAGAGAGAGACCTGCTTCTGTCCTTGTGGCTTTTGCCTCTTTACGTTCTTAAAACCCATCACATCCAGTTTTTTCCCTTCTTGATTCCATTGTCTGTTCCTCCTTAAAGTATCTTTTGCTATGGATGAGACTGTGACTCTCAGAGTGTAAAAGGCCTGCCTTCACTTCCTACCTGTCTGGTTTGGGGGAGATTCAAATCCTTCATCTTATTGGGCCTCCCCCCGCCCCCATGTAAAAAGGGAGTGATAATAGTGTGTTTTAAGGGTTAAATGGTTTAGTATGACTAAAGCTTTCAGTACAATCACATGTCACTTAACATGATAGGTTCTGAGAAATCCATAGCTTGGTGATTTTTAACTACTGTACAAACATTGTTGATAGAGTGCTTACACATTGTAGCCCCTGCTGTACACCAAGGCTGTCTGGTTGGTAGAGCCTATTGCTCATGGCAGACCTGTCCACCCTGTTACTGTACCAAACACTGTAGGCACTGTATCTAAGAATAGGAAAAGCATAGCAAAAATAGGGTGTAAAAGATAAAAATGATATATACCTGTTTCAGGCATTTACCATGAAAAAAGATCGCAGTACTGGAAGTTCTGCATGAACCAGCAAGTGAATGGGAGTGAGCAGGAAGGCAGAGATATTAACTGGGCGCTGGACACTGCTTTAGAATTGTTAAACACTCACCTAGCTACACTACTTATAAAAAGGTTTTCTTGGGGGCTGGAGAGATGGTTCAGCAGTTAAGAGCACTGGCTGCTCTTGCAGAGAACCTGGGTTTAGTTTCCAGCACCACATGGCAGCTAACTACCATCTATAACTCCAATTCCAGGGGATCCAATAACTTCTTCTGACCTCCACGGGCATTGCACAACACTGGTGCAGTTACATACATACAGGCAATACATACATGCAATAAAATAAAAATAATAAAGAAAATTTAATAAAAAGGTTTTTGTTGTTGTTAATTTTTTTTAATTAATTAATTTTTTTATGTGTATGAATGTACTGTCTGCATGCAGGTTTGTGTACCTATGTCGTGCAATGCCATGGAGTTCAGAAGAGGGTCTCGGATTCCCCTGGAACTGGAGTTAAAGATGGTTCTCAGCCACCATGTGGGTGCTGGGGATCGAACCCAGGTCCTCTGCAAGAGCAGTCGGTGCTCTTCACCACTAGGCTATCTCTCCAGTCCAGGTTTTTCTTTTTCTGTAATAAAGGATAGTGCAACTTTTTGTTTCATAGACTATGTTTTAACTTTCTGACTTTTGTAATAATTCACTTTAGCATATCAATGTATTTTATATCTTTTTTTTTTTTTTTTGTCTTTTTGAGACAGAGTCTCCCTGTAGCTCCAGCTATCCTGGAACTCACTGTGTAGACCAGGCTGGCCTTGAACTCGCAGAGATTCACCTGCCTCTGCCTCCCAAGTGCTAGGATTAAAGGCATGCGCCACTACACCCGGCCATATTTTTCTTTATAATCTTATTTTGTAAGCTTGTTTTCTATGATCATTTTTAATTTTTTTAAATTTTTCTCATTTTTTTGTTGTTAGAAACTAAGTCATAAAGATCACATACACAGGGTTAGGATATCGATATTCCTGTCCTCTGCCTTTCTATCTTGTTTTCCTGGAAGGTCTCCAGTAACATGCATGGAGCGGTTACCTCCTGTGATGACCAGGCCTCCTTCTGAGTCCTCCTGAGACCTGCCCAAGGCTATCCTAGAGGAACCGTCAGAGGTCTGTCCATGGAGCTTGCTGGGTTTCATTCCTTTTTCATCATAGATTTGCTTCTAGCAGGTAGTACGCCGAGAACAGTTCTCTCTATTAGGGAAAAACTCTGGGTGCTGGGCCATGTTTCCAAACTTCTTAAGGTGCTGTTGAGGCCTGCAACAGTTTCTCTTATACCTTGTACTGAGTTTTCTTGGAATATCCCCCCTCCCCACCCCCATTTCTGGTTCCTTTTCCCTTTCTTCTTCAGCTATGTTTCTTGTTGCAGTTCAGTTATAATCCTATGAGACCAGTGTTGTGTATGTGGCCCATTGTCAACAGAAACAGTCATAAAGCACATGACTATACTAGCTTTGCTTCTTGAATTCAGTGGATATAGAATGAATGAACACTTGTTTCAGGACCTTGGAGCAAATGAGACTTGAATGTCAGCCTGCCCCAGGTTCCTACCCTGTCTCTGCTGGCCTTGGTGAGGGTGTTCCAGAGACTGACTTTTTTGTTCTTTGTTCCTTTGAGTTCTCAAATAGCTCAGGTCAGGAATGGAAAAAGGAGGGATTCTTTTCTAGCCCCCTTCCCATCACCAGTAGGAGATTTAGAGTGGGTGTTTCTCTGTCCTGGAGTTAAATGAGCAGTCCTGATTCAGTCTAGGGATATTCTGCCTCTAAAGGCAAAACCCCGCTGGTTTGTGGGTGGAATTGCTGTGCTGTGCTGTGCTGTGCTGTGCTTTGGAAAGGACTTCTCCTTCCCTTCTTCCTTTTCTGCCATAATGTTTGTGTCTTTGTTGACACAAACTTCTTCACTAGGGATAGGGTACTGGCCCATAATAGCAGGTGCTCTCTGGGGTCTAGAGGATGCCTCAGGCAACTTTCACTGCTGGACTGGTGAGAATAAATGCAGAGAAAATACCTATTAGGGCCTCCTCAGCTTTCAATAGGTGACCAAGCCCCATCATAGCTTAGACTAGAGTCCTTCAGGATCTAGAACACAGGTATGGACTAATCATGGCCCCTCTCCCCCAAGGGCTTTGTGATCTGGTAGACTTGGAAGCAGCGGTGTTTTCACCTCTACTTCCTTAACATGCCTCCTGCTTGTTGGACTCATCCAGAGCTTCTTGTTCACTTCTGTCACTCCACAGTAAGTGGGTAGGTAGGACTGCCTGTGACCTAAAAACATTTAAGCATTATCTGGGTATCCCTAGGGAGAAGCTGAATACGGCAAGAGTAATGTCATTTCAGAAACTCAAGTTCTCTCAGGTGAACAAACTAAAGATGCCTTGCTTTTGCAGGCAGACAGGCAGGCAGTGTGGCTGAGCCTAGAACCACACAGCTAAGCCTGGCGCTCCTCCAGCTGGAAGTGTGGCCTGAACAGGTGACCATTGACCTCCTAGCTGGCTCTCCTTGAGAGTAGGGCAGCCTCCTTCCTGAGTGTTTGGGCCTCTTTATGCTATAAAGAAAAGAAGCCCCATACTGCCAATAGCAAGAGCAGTAAAACCTGTGTAGGTAGCTCCCAGAGTTCAGAGCAGGAAGAACACCCCTAGAGCCCCCAGATCTCCCACCAGCCAGTTGAATGGCAGTGTCCTTTTGAGGGACACCTGGCACCTGCTGAATGTTTCCACATTGAGGGTGTCTCTGAGGATGAAGGCTCTTTCCCTACTTTTACACTTTTTTTCCTTCTTACATTGGCTGTGGGTAGTTGACACCATTTGTTTGTTTTAAAAAATATTCTGGAGCTAGAGAGATGGCTCAGTGGTTAAGAGCACTGGTTGCTCTTGAGGAGAACCCCGGTGAGATACCCAGCATCTACATGGCAGCTAACAATTGTCCTAACTCCAGTTCCAGGGGAATCTGACATCTTATAACGGGCACTGGATGACTCAGATGCACTTGCACACATGCAGGCAATACACTCATACACATAAAATAATAAAAAATAAAAAAAATATTCTATATATATGTGTATCGCCTGCATGTATATAAGTGCACCCATATCATGCATTGCCTGTGGAGGTCAGAAGAGGGTGTTGGATCCCCAGCCTACATGAGATAGGTGCTGGGAATGGAACCCAGGTCCTCTGCAAGAGTAGCCGGTGCTCTTAATCACTGAGCCATCTTTCTAGTCTTGCTGTCACCATTTGTGAGGGGCCCTTGGAGCTCTAATTGATATGCTGTGTGGCATGCAGGCTTTTAGCACCTATCTCATGTAGGCTGCAGAGGTATTCTGTTTTGAGTGGTTTTGCTACCTAACATCTGTAGTGCTGGGTCCTAAAATATGCACTTGTGAGGTTGGCTTGGAGTAAGGCAGCTATGATTTTGCTGTTTTTTTGTTTGTTTGTTTTTTTATTGAGACTGGATTCTCAGATCCCCTTGTAACTGTACAACTTCCTCCTTTTCTCAGATCCCCTTGTAACTGTACAACTTCCTCCTTTTCTTTGAAAAATGCTTGCACATGTCAAAAGCAGTTCAAGAAGTATAATGTGTGCAGTATAACTTCAATGTGTTTTTAGCCTGGGCCCAGCCTCACTCTGCTCTTCAGAGAGACTGCTTTACTCTCTATCCTGCCTGCCTGCTGTGCTGTGTCATTCATTCATATATATATATATATATATATATATATATATATATATATATATATATGCCAGGAGGTATTCTAAAATGTGAGTATGCTTATATGCACCGAAGCCCCTACTTAAAAAAATCAGCTTCTTTATTTATTTGGTAGGGTGTGTTCAGTTCACAGCAGAATCAAGCAGTGATCCTGCAGCTTTGTTGTCAACATCCTGGCTCCCCCGCATTTTAAATTTTAGCCCCCCCCCCCCCACACACATCATAAGTCTTAGGAGTCCCTGTTAGCCTTGGTGGGTATTGGCTGAGTTTTCTAGACTGACTGCACAGTGTTCTGCTTCACCAGAATGGGCTATTAGGTGGGAATGAAGTTTGCCAAATGAGCTTTGCTTTAGGTATCTATTTCCAGTCTTCCAGCCTTGTTTCTGGAGGAATTATGGGGGAATGATGGCTAAATAGAGATGGTTCTGAGATTTTGAGCATTTTTTTAAACAAGAAAGTTTAAGGACAATTAGAAAATGGGGGGTGAAACCCAGAAAGAATTTAAAATAATTCCTGGAAATGTGTGAGGGTGCCTGTGATGTGGGCACAGGCCTTGCTTCTACTGCTGGTGCCTTGGCCTAAGTGCTTCCCCGTGTCGGCTTGGCTCACATGGCCTTAAGCACTTCTGTCTGTGTGAGCCTCTTTTCTTTTTCCTGTCCTTTCTTATCATATATACTTAAAATTATAATTGAGTTTCCAGAATAAATGAGATGTTTAAAATATGTAGGGACTGGAGAGATGGCCTAGTGGTTAAGAGCACTGACTGCTGTTGCAGAGGACCTGGGTTCAATCCCCAGCACCCACATGGTGGCTGAGAACTGTCTGTAACTCCAATTCCAGGAGAACTCCAGTTCCAGGGGAATCCGACACCCTCTTCTGACCTCCGCGGCATTGCACGACTCGGGCACACAAACCTACATGCGGACAGTACATTCATACACATAAATAAATAAATTAAATTTAAAAAATTACCATATGTAGCACTGTGTTGTGTCATGTTGAAAAGGTTTCAGGCTTCTTGGCTTTCCAGAATGGATGTGGGTTACTGTGTGTTGTACTGTAAGAGCGCTCTAGGTCCAGACCTTGTACCATTCTGGCACACCCTCTGTTTTGGTCTGAGAGTGCTGTGAGGAGGAAGTACTCAAAATTCTTAATAAATTTGGCTCTTCTCTGTTACTGGGGATTTTTGCAGGTTGGACTGATAGTATTTGGGACTGTGTCAGCTCAACATCTTGGGAACCAGTTACGCAGAGCCAGAGGATGTGGCTTCATAGCCACTGATGTGCTGGGGAACTAAAGTGATGGAATTGAGTGTGCCCAGGTTGGAGCCAGTGGATAGGTCTTGACATGACATAATAGTCCTGCCAGGACAGTATTATCAATTTCACATACACCCACCTTCATTTCTGCCATTTGTAGAGTATTTGCTTTTTTGTTCTTTTACTTTTTGAGCATTTTCCGAGTTTACAAATTAAAGCTTTATGAAAAGATGGCCTCAGAGCAAGTTCACACCTGTCCTGCCTCATCCCCCCCCCCCCCCAGGGAATAGCTTTCAGGTTTTGGGAGTTCTCTGGTGAATTCTTGCACCCCACCCCCCTTCAAAAGTAAATAATGGTACGCATGGTGGTGCATGCCTTTAATTAGCATTCTGGAGGGAGAGGCAGGTGGATCTCTGAGATCCTGGTCTACATAGTGACTTTCCAGCTGGCCAGGGGCTACAAAGTGAGACCCTGTCTCAAAAAACAAAACAAACAAAAACCCCAAAATTAAATAATGCTGTATACATACATATGTATGCTTTTTGTTATTTCTTCTTACCTTTTAAGTAATTTATCTTTTAAATAGTATATTCTCGGGGCTGGAGAGATAGCCTAGTGGTTAAGAGCACCGACTACTCTTGCAGAGGACCCAAGTTAGATCCCCAGCACCCACATGGCAGCTAAGAACTGTCTGTAACTCCAATTCCAGGAGAACTCCGGTTCCAGGGGAATCTGAGACCCTCTTCTGACCTCCATGGCATTGCACGACACAGGTGCACAGACCTACATGCAGACAATACATTCATACACATACAAGAATAAATAAAAAAATAGTATATTCTTGGGCTGGAGAGATGGCTTAGTGGTTAAGAGCACTGACTGCTCTTGCAGAAGACCCGGGTTCAATTCCCAGTACCCACATGGCTGCTAACAACTGTCTATAACTCCAGTTCCAGGAGATCTGATGGCTTCTTCTGTCTTCTGTGGGCACTGTATGACAAAGGTACACTTGCATACATGCAGCTCATGCACATAAAATGAAATAATAAGATATTGTTTAAAAAAAAAAAGATAGGTCCTGGAAATCCTGGCCTCACAGGGTGTGAGGTCTGTGGCTGTGATTGCACCGTCAGTCTCCATGTAGTACATGCTGTTCATGGCTTACCGACCTGCAGCCCCCTCTCTGCAGGACTGTTCACACAATGTTCCAGTGGTCTCCTGGGACATGTGCTCTAATTGATAATTTGTGCCGTTTGTGCTGTATGTTGTTTTAATTTTGAGGGAATGTAATTTTTTTTTTGTCTTTTCAAGACAGGGTCTCCCTGTATCCCCAGCTGTCTTAGAACTCGCTATGTAGACCAGACTGGCCTTGAACTCATAGAGATCCACCTTCCTTTGCCTCCCAAGTACTGGGATTAAAAGTGTGTGCCTGGCTGGAATGTATTCTTTTTAAAAAATATTTTATTTATTTATTATTTTTATGTGTATGAGTGTTATGCCTGCATGTATGTAAGTGTACCCATGTCATGCAGTACCCTCGGAGGTCAGAAGAAGACATTGGAACCCTGTAACTGGAGTTACAGATGGTTGTTAGCCACCATGTGGGGGCTAGGAATTGAACCTGGGTCCTCTACAAGAACAGCTAGTGCTCTTAACTGCTGAGCCATCTCTCTAGCCATAGGGAATGTATTCTTAAGATAAATCCCTAGAATTGAGATTTCTTTTGACAGATTTGTTAGGTTAGATTTGTGAGATCGTACCACCCAGTCCCTCTTGGGGGTTGTGCCATTTCATATTCCTGCCATGGTATATGAGGCCAGTTCCCACAGCTAGTCAGTGGATGTGTGGCTAGGATTTGAATTTTTTTCACCTGACGAGTACACACTGATATTTGAATATTTCTTTTAATAGCGGGCTATGGTGGTGCACATCTGTAACCTCAGCATCGGACAGGGCAGAAACAGGAGGATTAGAAGTTCCAGGTCGGCCTCAGCTACATAGTGGGTTCTAGGCCTACCTGGGCTATCTGATACATTGTCTCAAAAAAACAAAGTGTTCCAAATAAATATTTATTTTATTTCATGTGCAATACATACACATAATCTCCTGCATATGTTGAGGAGTCTTTCGTTTTTCTGTTGGAGCTCTGCTGCTTTTCTCCTTCAGCTTTTAGGAGCTCACAGCATGTCTGTAGTGTAAGACTTTCCTCCCAGCCATACTATAGCCATCTTTAGGAGTTTAGTTGTGCCCTATTGGAAAAGATCACCACAGCTGGGCTTGTTGACTATTGACATACCCTCATTGAAGGAGGAATGGGGAAGGTCATCAGACCCTTATCTGAGCATCCAGGCACTCTTCCTAACCGGTTGTGGGCAGTTCTGCCCTAATTGCATGTGGCTTCAGATAAGGGCTAGCATATGTATATATATAGTCTGGGGAAAACAAGAGAGGGGGCTCTATCTTTATGGCTTAGGGAGCTACCGTCTATTCTGTATGGAGACTCCCAGGGCAGACGAGGAGAAGGTGGCTTTATTCATATGGCTAAGGGAAAGCCATCGTCCATGCTGTATGGAGACTTCCAGTGCAGCCTGATGGGGAGTACCTACACTCCTGTGAGTAATCCCTCACCTGTTGCTTTGTGAGTAAGCCATATAAAGTGATTGGTTCCTCAGGGTAAATTTTGGTGGAATAGCACCTCAGATTGCCATTGGGACCAAGGGAGGATAGACTTTTTTTTTTTTTTTTAAATGTGTATGAATGTACTGTAGGTTTGTGCACCTGTGTCGCACATTGCCAAGGAGGTCAGAAGTGGGTGTCGGATTCCCCTGGAACTGGAGTTAAAGACGGTTCTCAGCCGCCATGTGGGTGCTGGGGATCGAACCTGGGTCCTCTGCAAGAGCAGTCGGTGCTCTTAACCACTAGGTCATCTCTTTAGCCCCAAGGTTAGACATTTATATCTCTCCCAGGGTCCAAGGAGATTAGAAGTTCATCTGTAAATTTTTAGTTTAGAATTTTCCCCCAGTATATCTTTTTTCTTTGAGGATGAGGCCCCTCCCCCCAAATAAATGGTTTTAATTTTCCTTAGTGTTTAAAATGATTATTGTAAAACTGGGTCGCCGGGTGTGGTGGTGCACTCAGGAGGCAGAGGCAGGCACAGTTCAAGGACAGCCTGGTCTACATAGTGAGTTCCAGGACAGCTGGGGCTACAAGGAGACCCTGTCTCAAAAAGACTGAAAAACAAAAAACAAACATACAAAAAATCCTGCTTGGATCTTTTTTGGCATCTGAAAATTTGAATCAAAGTTAGGAGAATTTTACCCATTTTTTCCGGCAATGCTTGTGCTTTTTTCTGTATTTCTATATAATTTTGTAAAAATTACCTTTGTACAATTTGAGGCTTCATATTTGTATCTCTGACCTATTTGGAATTTGTTCTCTTGTTATGGAGTCTGAGTTGAGTTTTCTCCTTTTCCAAATGGCTGCTTAGGTATCCTAACAACATTTATTATAAAATGCAGGGGGTGTGTTTAAAAGAAGACTCTTAGGCAGTACCTGGAAGTACAAGACTTTGAACTGCCTTAATATGGGGGCCTGGCTTGGGTGCTCCTCTGGTCTTGTGTTGATGTGAGGGTGTGAAGCCCACTAATTTTTGTGTAGTGAATTCTTTATTGATTTTTTTGTGTATTTCAAACAGCATCTCAATCAGTCTTAATCATCATTATGCCTTCTTACATCCTCTTCCCCACTGGCACCCTCCTACTACCCCCCCCCGCCCCCAATTCATTCTATCATTTGTGTTAGGACCTGTCATGTCAGCATCCTCAGGTGGTCCTCAGTGCAGGTTCATCCACTGGGGTCTAGTCAGCCTATATAGAGTCCTTCCCTTTGAGAAGATCCTCCCTTCTTCACCCAGCAGTAGTCAGCTCCCAATAATTCTTCGACTTGGATTGGGGTTTGCTGCCCATTTCCACTTTGCTGGGGTTTTGTCTGCTTGAGGATGCATGGGTCTTGTGCATGCTGACACCATTTCTGTAGTTCATATGAGCAAGGTCCCAGGAGCCTGTAGGACTCTTATTTCCATATGGTCTTGCACCTCCTCCCTGGCTCTTAAAATCTTTCCATCTCCTCTCCCTGAGCCCTGGGTGGTGAATTTTAATTAAGAGTCCTGTCCAAGGACCCATACTCTGCAGCCTCTTATTCTCTGTGCTTTGGCCATCTGTGACCTTTTGTGGTTTGGGCCTTCTGTTGTATGAGGGAGCTTCATTAGTGAGAAATGAGTTCATTATGTCCTTTTTACCCCCTTCTTCTATATTCTGTGAGCCTTAGTTATAGAGGCTGCATTGTAGATGTGCCACTTAGGCTTGGGCAGTTCACTGTATATGACCAGTTTTGGTACACTGTAATAGTCTCTGGTGTAAAAGAAGCCTCTTTGATTAGTGGTGACTGGGATACTTGTCTGTAAATACAAAGGTACATATTTTGCACATAGTAAGAAATTACATGGGGCTGGAGAGATGGCTCAGCAGTTAAGAGCACTGACTGCTCTTGCAGAGGACCTGGGTTTGATTCCCAGCACCCACTGGGTTTGATTCCCAGCACCCACATAGCGGCTAAGAACCATCTTTAAGCCGGGCATAGTGGCACACAGCTTTAATCCTAGCACTCAGGAGGCAGAGGCAGGTGGATCTCTGTGAGTTCAAGGCCAGCCTGCTCTACATATTCCAGGCGAGCTGGGACTAAAGGGAGGCCCTATCTCAAAAGACAAAAAAAAAAAAAAATTGTAGGGCTGGAAAGGAGAGATGGCTCAGCGACTGCTCTTGCAGAGGACCTGGGTTCAATTCACAGCACCCACATGGCAGCTAAGAACCATCTTTAACTCCAGTTCCAGGGGAATCCGACACCCTCTTCTGACCTCTGCAGCCATTGCACGACATGGGTGCACAACCTACATGCAGACAGTACACTCATACAAATAAAATAATAAATAAATAAATAAACTGTAGCATTCTCTTGGTAGCTTTTTACTCCCTCTCCATTAAATTATATAAAATTACTTTGGAGAATTATGTAAAAAATCTCATGTATGCTGAGTCCATTAATATCTAAATAGTTATGTTTGTATTGTTTTTAAGAATGGCATCTTTCCCAGTATGTGTTGTACCTGGGTGACAGGAAAGCAGTTGTTTAATTAGTCATAAAAGTAATGAGTAGGTTTTGGAAAATAGAGGAAATTGTTAAAGTTCCATCACTATCAGTATTTTATTGAGTTTCCCCTAATTAATAATTGGTTACTATAACAAGTGAATTATGAAAATATAAAAATACTTGTTTGGCCCTACTAGTTCCATAGCCAATGTTGGCATACAGTGGGGTATGTCCTCACAAACTCCTCCTTCAGGCTCACACACATACACATCCCTCAACACACAAATGCATATACATATACAGTATTTAATTTTTTTCTATTGTGTATGAGTGTTTTACCTGCATATATGTAAGTGCACCCGTGCATGCAAAACCGACAGATGCCAGAAGAGGATGCCAGAGCCTCTGGAACTAGAGGTAGGGACGGTTGTTAGCCACAACCAAACCCAGGTCTTCTGCAAGAGCAACCAGTGCTCTTAACCACTGAGCCATCTCTTCAACCCCACATTCTCAATATTTTTAAAAGTTGAAATAGGGGGTGCTGGAGAGATGGCCTAACGGTTAAGAGCGCCGACCGACCGCTCTTACAGAGGACCCGGGTTCGATCCCCAGCACCCACATGGCGGCCGAGAACCGTCTGAGATTCCAGTTCCGGGAGAACTCCAGTTCCAGGGGAATCTGAGACCCTCTTCTGACCTCCGCGGCATTGCACGACACGGGTGCACAGACTTTCATGCAGACAATATATTTGATACACATACATAAATAAATAAATAAATAAATAAATGCCGGGCGTGGTGGCGCACACCTTTAATCCTAGCACTTGGGAGGCAGAGGCACGCGGATCTCTGTGAGTTTGAGGCCAACCTGGTCTACAGAGTGAGTTCCAGGACAGCCGGAGCTACAGGGAGACCCTGTCTCAAAAAGATAAAAAAAAAAAGTTGAAATAGGGGCTGGAGAGATGGCCTAGTGGTTAAGAGCACCGACTGCCCTTGCAGAGGACCCGGGTTCTATCCCCAGCACCCACATGGCGGCTAAGAACCGTCTGTAACTCCAGTTCCAGGAGAACTCTACTTCCAGGGGAATCTGAGACCCTCTTCTGACCTCTGCGGCATTGCACGACACGGGTGCACAAACCTACATGCAGACAGTACATTCATACACGTAGAAAAATAAATAAATAAATAAAAAAGTTGAAATAAAAATTCCCATATCAACATTTACCCTTTACCATATGCAATTCAGAATATTTTTACAAGCATCACTGTCATAGAACATTTTTATTATTCCAGAAGAACTTCATACACATGGGTAGTCACTCTCTGTATACTCTCAAATCCCTCAGTTCTAGACAGTCACTTAATAATTTGAGGTTAGCCTTGGACCACACAGTGAGACTCTGTTTAACATACCACAAGATAAACAAAGAAATTTAGCACTTTCAGTCTCTTGACAGAGCACCCAGCCTCCTATGTGCATCTGCTTTTTCTTTAGCTCATAGCCCTCTGGATGTCAGATGTTGCTTAGCTCTGTCTTTGCTGCATAGATATACTGCTGTCCAGAGCCACAGAGGCCTGCCTCCTTGTCTTAGCACCATCTTAATACTCACTTGGTGTTAGATTTAGGGTTATAGGGGCAGTAAATTAAAGTCCCTAAAAAGATTGGTAGGGGGAACAACAAAGTCTCACTATGTAGCTCAGGTTGGCCTCAGACTTGCTATGTATCTCAGGCTGTCTTTGAATTTACAGTCTTTTTGCTTCTGCCTCCTAAGTGCTGGGAATACAAGTATGTGCTGCCACCATGCCCTGCCAGAAAGAAATTCTTCAGAATGACTTAGTGAGGTCTTGGGAGTCTATAGACAACACTGTTCATTTTGAAAGTCACTTCTTCCCAGGAGTCTGAGCTGTTGTGCAGAGCCATGCTGTGCTTTCATAGCAGTAATTGAGTTTGGGGGCCGGGAGTGGAATGTGTCTGAAATTCCATAGCTGGTTTTCCTCATAGCTGCCCAGAGCAGCAAAGGTGAAGGAGATGAGTGTGTAAAGTAGTGCCTTTAAAGCATGACTTCAGGGGTTGGGGATTTAGCTCAGTGGCAGAGCGCTTGCCTAGCAAGCGAAAGGTTCTGGGTGTGGTTTCAGTTGGGGGGGTTGACTTCAAAGGACTGATCATTGAGTCAGCAGTCATGGCTCAGTTGATGCCAACCCTTTGTGCATTCTCCCTCACTTGAATCCCTGGGCAGCCAAATGGCTGGTTTTTGTTCCTCCACAACTCTTTGCTCCAGGGCTCCTCTTGGTTTCTTCTGACTTGTGTTAAATCAAACCATTCTGAGCAAATGAGTGATATGAAAACCTCTCTGCTTCTCTCCCACTAGCATTTTGGAGGAGGAGACACGGAAATGGAATTGCAGGCCCCTACCTGGGGTTAGACAGCTCTTGTGCTACTTAGTCTCTGGGGCTCATGCATTCCAGGAGGAAGCTTCTGCTGAACTGACCACACAGGCAGTTCGTTGTCTCTGGAGTGCTGTGCCTTTTCATGTGTATACCCTGGTCTTGCTGCTAACCTGAGTTGGGAAGCCCCTTCTCTCTGTTCAAGGGGCTTCTTAACCCCTGTCCTGGGGAACTGCCTTGACTCTGGTTCATGTGTGTCTCTCCTCTCCCTCAAACCCCTCTCCCTCTGCAGACCAGGCTGGCTTGTATCACACAGAGGTCTGTCTCTGGATTCTGAATGCTAGGACAAAAGGCATGTGCCACCACACCTGGCCCTTGGCTCTGGTTCTTACTTCTGAACTATGGTTCACTCTGTGCCATCTGTGTGGCACAGAGAAGGCATTTCTGCTCTCGTTAGTGATACTTTCCTTTGAGCCTTTTCTCTCTTCCCTAGGAGGAGAAAAGACTGCTCAACAAATTGAACTTTGATTTGACTGATGTGACTATTATGCCAAAGGTACATAGTGTACACCTCGTGTTCTTTCTCTCAGGATGGCTTTTGTCAGCTGTCAGAAATACTGCCCTAGCTTCCTTTCCTCTTCCTGTTCTTCCTCTTTGCCCACTTTCTTTTCTGTTTACCCTCCCCCTCCCCCCTTATGTTCCCTTCCATTCCTCCCCTCCCTCCCTCCCTGCCTCCCTCCCTGCCTCCCTCCCTCCCTCCCTCCCTCCCTCCCTTTCCAGGAGGAAGCTTCTGCTGAACTGACCACACAGGCAGTTCGTTGTCTCTGGAGTGCTGTGCCTTTTCATGTGTATACCCTGGTCTTGCTGCTAACCTGAGTTGGGAAGCCCCTTCTCTCTGTTCAAGGGGCTTCTTAACCCCTGTCCTGGGGAACTGCCTTGACTCTGGTTCATGTGTGTCTCTCCTCTCCCTCAAACCCCTCTCCTCTGGCACAGGCTGGCTTGTATCACACAGAGGTCTGTCTCTGGATTCTGAATGCTAGGACAAAAGGCATGTGCCACCACACCTGGCCCTTGGCTCTGGTTCTTACTTCTGAACTATGGTTCACTCTGTGCCATCTGTGTGGCACAGAGAAGGCATTTCTGCTCTCGTTAGTGATACTTCCTTTGAGCCTTTTCTCTCTTCCCTAGGAGGAGAAAAGACTGCTCAACAAATTGAACTTTGATTTGACTGATGTGACTATTATGCCAAAGGTACATAGTGTACACCTCGTGTTCTTTCTCTCAGGATGGCTTTTGTCAGCTGTCAGAAATACTGCCCTAGCTTCCTTTCCTCTTCCTGTTCTTCCTCTTTGCCCACTTTCTTTTCTTGTTACCCTCCCCTCCCCTTTAGTCGTCCTTCCATTCTCGCCCTCCTCTCCTCCCTGCCTCCTCCCCTGCCTCCCTCCCTCCTCTCCCTCCCTCCTCCCTCCCCTTTTTTTTTTTTTTNTCCTTCCTTCCTTCCTTCCTGCTCTTCCTTCCTTCCTTCCTTCCTCCTTCCTTCTTCTCTCCCTCCCCCTTTCCCCTCCCTAAGACCTGGAAGTCTTGTGGACTAGGCTGCCTCTGCACCTAAGGGCTGGGATTAAGGCATGAGCCATCATGCCTGGTGTGTCTGACATGGTCTTAAGTAGCCCAGGTGAATTTCTTATTTTATTTTATTTAGTTTTTTATGTGTATGATGTACTGTCTGCATGTGAGTTTGTGCACCCGTGTCATGCAATGCCTCGGAGGTCAGAAAAAGGGTGTCGGATTCCCCTGGAATTGGAGTTAAGATGGTCCTCAGCCGCCATGTGGTGCTGGGATTGAACCGGGGTCCTCTGCAAAGCAGTCAACGCTCTTAACTGCTAGGCCATCTCTCCAGCCCCAGCTGTATTTCAATTTGTTATGTTCTTGAAAGATAACCTTGAACTCTTGATTCTCCGCTGTCTACTTTTACAGGAGGTACCCATACGTGGCTATTTTTTTTTTCTTATATACTAAGTTGCATGTCTTTTTTAATTAAATATTTTACTTATTTTTTTTGTTTTTTTTTTTTGTGTATGTGTGTCCATATATGCCTATGTAGTCTGGTGAAGTCCAGAAGAGATCAAGTTCCCACTGGACTGGAGTTTACAGACTTTGTTAGCTGCATGTGGGTGCGGGAATTGAACATAGGTCTCTGCAAGAGAAGTCAGTGGTGTTTTTTTTGTTGTTGTTTTGGTTTTTTTTGGTCTTTTACTTTGGGCAGGGTCTCCCTGTGAGCCCCAGCTGTCTGAACTCACTTGTAGACTAGGGCGGCCTTGAACCGTGAGCCACCGTGCTCGCTCGCCCGAGGGTTGGGATGAAGGCATGCGCCACCAGCCCAGCCAGAGTCAATATGAACGCTGAACCAGTCCGTCTTTAGCCCTAAGCGTCCATGTCGTGAAAGTATAACTGAGATGAGGTTTGTTGGACATCCAGAGTTCGTCAGTTTTTTCTATAGCCAGCTTTGACTCTTGCCCTATCTTTGGGTCCACGACATTTTTGTCATGACACATTAGCTTATATTTTCTAGAATTATATAGGTAGGATCATACTGAATGCATTAAAAAAATATTTTTATAATTATTTATTTTATGTGTTGAGTGTATTGGCTACAGTATGTAAGTGACCCATAGGCCATGTGGATGCCTGAGAGATCGATAGAGGCATCAGACCTCCTAGAAACTTGAGTTAGGCTGGTGTTACCTGCCATGTAGGTTGCTGGGGAACCAATTCTGGTCCATCTCAAAGGGCAGCCGTGTGCTCTTGACTGCTAAGCTATCTCCCTGCCCCACCCTCGCTGCTCTCCCCAAATGCATTTATCTTTATTTAAAAAAATTTTATATTTATTAGTATTTTATTTATTATTTATTTGTCTTTTCAAGATAGGGTCTCCCTGTAGCCAGCTGTCCTGGAACTCTCTCTGAGACGAGGCTGGCCTTGAAAACAAAGATCCGCCTGCCTTGCTCCTGAGTGCCAGGTACAGGTGTGCGCCACACCCCAGCTGTTTATATTTTGTTATGTGTATGTCGTGTTCTAAATCTTGCATGTAGGTTGGTGCAACTGCGGTCATTGCAATGCTGTGGGGTCGAAGGGGGTCAGATTCCCTGGAATGAGTTAAAGATGGTTCTTTAGGGAGACCAATATTTGCTGTATTGCTTTAGTGGCCTTTGGTAATGCTCTCTAGCATTTCAGAGGCCAGTTGTACTAGCAAGTGATGTTTCATAACATTTTTCATGCTATCACCAGGTCTTCGACAACAGGACTACTGCCTTTCTCCTTCATATAATCACCACTTATAGGCAAAAGGCCTTTATAATTTGGGGGGGGGCGGGTTTGATCCCCTAGCCAAGATATCCTAGGCAGAATAATTTCATTGCTGATGTCAAGAGCTTTCCTGTAGTAATATATTTTTGCTTAATTACACAACTTATAAACACACTTTACTATGAATTTGGCTCTAGATAGAGAAACATATTCCTATGCCTATCAATCAATCTAATATGTTATGCCTGTTTTATAGGAAATTACCACTGTAACATTGGCTCTAGTTTAAAGTTAGGGAGTGGTTTCATTACATCATGTTTTTCTTTTTCCTATAAAGGGAGAGGTAGGAATGGTTTCTCAGTATCTGGAAGGTAAACTTCATTAGGCCACATTATAAACAGTTAACCTCAATATTATTCAGAAGAGATGCTCAGATGTCTGTGACTCATGCAGTCTGAGGTTCCTCTTCCTTTAAATGTTCAGATGGTAAGCCTCTCTGCTGGCATTTCCAGGTCCATCCTGCACTGAGGCCATAGTTGTATGTTTCTCAGGCATTTAGATTTGGTGATATTTTACACTGTGGGAACATAAAATTCCTCCCATTGTTAGTTTCAACGATCAGAAAATTGAAATTTATCAATAGGATTGGAACACGAGTTTTCCATTTGTATCAGAAGGAATATTATACCACCTCCCACCTCTCTTTTTTTTTAGGGATATGTTTTGATAATATGCTAAGTTGTTTACCCCTACCCATAAACAGAATAGAGCCAAAGCCTATGAGCTTCATTAAATTAATGAGACACAGCAAGACATCCTCCTGTCAAATATCAGCTACATCTCAACAGCCTGAGGATACTGTGCAACAGTGGCAACCAAGTCTCTATATATCCCAAATCAATGGCTATTAGCTCTCTCCTTGACGGGAATTAAACTCACAAGCGGATGCCACACAAGCTTATGTCTCTCAGTGGTTAGGAGATGTTATACAGCCACACATAAGAACTTGTCACCTTTATAGAGAAACAACAGTTTGCGGATAGCATACATCAAGCATCTGTGTCTAGCTCTCAGCTTAGCTTGAACAATAAGTGGTACTAATGCTGTACATTCAATAGCTTGTGCTTTGTTAGTATGACTAAAAGGGTATCACTGGAAAAGTGTCAACCCATGAAGGGAAACAACCTGAACAGACTGGAGTCCAAAATGACAACTCCAAAGAAATAGACTGTTTTCTTCTCATCCACTTGTGCCCCTTTCCCAAAGCCCAGGAAACAAATTCGGAAGAGGAGGCTGGTAGATTGTAAGGGCTGCAAGAGATGGGTGAATCGTGAGATATAGGAATATAAGTCTGGACTCCTGACTGATCAAAATGCCTGTGCATACAAGTTCTCCAACTGACTATGGAACCTTGGGTTCAAAATTTGGAAATATGGTCTCTGCAAAATGCACCAATACCTAATTGTATGACATACTGAGTAACATAATGTTATCTGCAAACAACTGTGTCCTTATATGTAGAATCCTTAAAAAAAAAAAAAATTAAAAATAAAAGAACATATATAAAGATGGTCTTAGCTGCCATACTGGGTGCTGGAATCGAACACGAGGTCCTCTAGGAGCAGCTCAGCACTCTTAATGCTGCGTCATCTCTCAGCCCCCAATGAATTTTAAAATTTATTTTTACCAAGTGGTCACCAGTGAATGGTTTAGTGCCCAGCACTTCGGGGCTGAAGCAGAGAGGATCACAACTCCAAGGCCAGCCTGAGCTGGGTAATGAAACTCTGTCTCAAATATTAGTTTTAAATTAATTGTCCTTTCTTCCCTCCCTCCCTTCCTTCCTTCCTTCCTTCCTTCCTTCCTTCCTTCCTTCCTTCCTTCCTTCCTTCCTTCTCTCCCTCCCCCTTTCCCTCCCTAAGACCTGGAAGTCTTGTGGACTAGGCTGCCTCTGCCACCTAAGGGCTGGGATTAAAGGCATGAGCCATCATGCCTGGTGTGTCTGACATGGTCTTAAGTAGCCCAGGCTGAATTTCTTATTTTATTTTATTTAGTTTTTTATGTGTATGAATGTACTGTCTGCATGTAGGTTTGTGCACCCGTGTCATGCAATGCCTCGGAGGTCAGAAAAGGGTGTCGGATTCCCCTGGAATTGGAGTTAAAGATGGTCCTCAGCCGCCATGTGAGTGCTGGGGATTGAACCGGGGTCCTCTGCAAAAGCAGTCAACGCTCTTAACTGCTAGGCCATCTCTCCAGCCCCAGGCTGTATTTCAATTTGTTATGTTCTTGAAGATAACCTTGAACTCTTGATTCTCCTGCTTCTTCTTTACAGGTATGTACCTCCATACCTGGCTATTTTTTTTTTTCTTATATACTAAGTTGCATGTCTTTTTTTAATAAATATTTTACTTATTTTTATGTGTATAGTATATTGTCTGCATGTATGTAAGTGCTCCAGTCTCCTGCAATGCCCAGGGAAGTCAGAAGAAAGCATCAAATTCCCCTGGAACTGGATTTACAGACTGTTGTTAGCTGCCATGTGGGTGCTGGGAATTGAAATCAGGTCCTCTGCAAGAGAAGTCAGTGGTGTTTTTTTGTTGTTGTTTTGGTTTTTTTGGTCTTTTTGAGGCAGGGTCTCCCTGGAGCCCCAGCTGTCCTGGAACTCACTTTGTAGACTAGGCTGGCCTTGAACTCAGTGATCCACCTGCCTCTGCCTCCCGATTGTTGGGATTGAAGGCATGCGCCACCATGCCCAGCCAGAAGTCAATATTAACTGCTGAACCATCTCTTTAGCCCCTAAGCTCCATGTCTTGAAAGTATAACTGATGAGTTATGTTTTGTGAACATGCCCATGAGTTTTCTCATGTTTTCTCTATAGCCAGCTTTACTCTTGCCCTATCTTTGGGTTCCCACTGATCTATTTTTTGTCATGACACATTAGCTTATATTTTCTAGAATTATATAGGTAGGATCATACTGAATGCATTAAAAAAATATTTTTATATTATTTATTTTATGTGTATGAGTGTATTGGCTACATGTATGTAAGTGCACCCATGCCATGTGATGCCTGAGGAGATCAGAAGAGGGCATCAGACCTCCTAGAACTTGAGTTAGGGCTGGTTGTTACCTGCCATGTAGGTGCTGGGAACCAATTCCTGGTCCTCTGCAAGGGCAGCCTGTGCTCTTGACTGCTAAGCTATCTCCCTGCCCCCACCCCTCGCTGCTCTCCCCAATGCATTTTATTTTATTTAAAAAAATTTTTAATTTATTATTATTTTATTTATTTATTTATTTGTCTTTTCAAGATAGGGTCTCCCTGTAGCCCCAGCTGTCCTGGAACTCTCTCTGTAGACGAGGCTGGCCTTGAACTCACAAAGATCCGCCTGCCTCTGCCTCCTGAGTGCCAGGATTAAAGGTGTGCGCCACCACACCCAGCTGTTTATTATTTTTTATGTGTATGAGTGTACTATCTGCATGTAGGTTGGTGCACCTGTGTCATGCAATGCTGTGGAGGTCAGAAGAGGGTGTCAGATTCCCTTGGAACTGGATTAAAGATGGTTCTTAGGGAGACCAATATTTCGCTGTATTGCTTTAGTGGCCTTTGGTAATGCTCTCTAGCATTTCAGAGGCCAGTTGTATGCTAGCAAGTGATGTTTCATAACATTTTTCATGCTCATACCAGGTCTTCGACAACAGGGACTTACTGCCTTTCTCCTTGCATATATCCCACTTATAGGCAAAAGGCCTTTATAATTTGGGGGGGGGCGGGTTTGAATCCCCTAGCCAACATCTCCTAGGCAGAATAATTCATTGCTGATGTCAGAGCTTTCCTGTAGTAATATATTTTGCTTAATTACACAACTTATAAACACTTTACTATTGAATTTGGCTCTAGATAGAGAAACTCATCCTTTCACAGCTTCCTATCTGCCTATAACAATCAGTTAATATGTTATGCCTGTTTTATAGGCATAACTATAGGCACACTGTAACAATTGGCTCTAGTTTAAAGTTAGGGAGTGGTTTCATTACCCTCATGCTTTTTCTTTTCCTATAAAAGAGAAGAGGTAGGCTATAGGTTTCTCAGTTTCTGGAAGGTAAACTTCATTTTAGTCGCCTCATTATACAACAGTCTTAACCTCAATATTATCAGAAGAGATGCTGCAGCTGTCTGTGCATCGCAGAGCAGTCTGAGGTCTCGTCTTTCTTTAAAATGTTCAAGATGCGTCCAGCTCTCTGTGGCCATTTCGCAGTCCATCCTGCCATAGGCCATATAGTTGTCATGTTTCTCAGAGCCCTTTAAGATTTTGGTGATCTTCTTACCTGTGGGAACATAAAATCTCCTCCAATTGTTTATGTTTCAACGATCATGAAGAATTGAAATTATCAATAGGATTGGACGCCGAGTTTTCCATTATTCGTAGTTCCTCCAGTAAGGGATAGTTTTAGATGATACTCTATTACTGTTGGTTAACTAGCGCCTCCGGTACTATTGATCCTGCTCCTACTCTAATCGGACTCAATGTAGCTTTTTTCCTTTTCTATTTTCGATCTCTTCCATACTCCGGGTACTCGTTTAACTTTCAGCTTCCGTCCTCCTCCACTTTTCCGACCTCTGCTACTTGTGTTGGGATTTTGCTGTAATTTCCAGTTTTTGCCATTTAATTACGTACTGTAATCTTGCTCTCTCTTGACTTATGATCCGTTTTTGCCATAGTAACCTTACATACCCCGTACCCCTCACCTCCACTTCCCTCTTTCTTTTTTTTTCCTTAGGGTTTGATGTTTTGACTCTATAGTGCCTAAGTTGTATTACCACATACCCATAAACAGGAGCCAAGGCACTAAGCTTTCATAAATTAAATGAGACAAGCAAGACCTCTCTGTCAAATACAGCTACATCTCAACAGCCTGGAGATACTGTGCAACAGTGGCAACCAAGTCTATATATATCCCAAATACTATTATGGCTATTAGCTCTCTCCTTGGGGAATAAACGTCACAGCGGATGCCACACAGCTTATGTTCTCTAGTGGTTAGGAGATGTTATACGCCACAATAAAACTTGTCACCTTTATAGAGAAACCACAGTTTGCGGATTAGCATACCATCCAAGCATCTGTGCTATGCTCTACAGCTTAGCTTGAACAAATAATTGGTACTTTAAATGCCTGTACATCCAAAGCTTGTGCTTTGTTAGTATGACTAAAAGGGTATCACTGAAAAGTGTCAACCCATGAAGGAAAACAACCTGAACAGACTGGAGTCCAAAATGACAACTCCAAAGAAATTAGACTGTTTTCTTCTCATCCACTTGTGCCCCTTTCCCAAAGCCAGGAAAAACATTGCGAAGAGGAGGCGTGGTAGATTGTAAGGGCTGCAGAGAGATAGGGGTGAATCGTGAGACTATAGGAATATAGTCTGGACTCCTGATTGATCAACAATGCCTGTGCATAACAGCTTCTCCAACTGGACTATGGGAACCTTGGGTTGTCAAAATTTGGACATTTAGCATCTTGCAAAATGCACCAATTACCTAATTGTATGACATTCACTGAGTAACATAATGTTATCTGCACAACAACTGTGTCCTTATATTGTGCTCCTTAAAAATAAAAAAAAATTAAAAATTAAAAAACATATATAAAGATGGCTTCTTAGCTGCCATATGGGTGCTGGGAATCGAACACGGGTCCTCTGCGAGAGCAGTCAGCACTCTTAACTGCTGCGTCATCTCTCCAGCCCCCCAATGAATTTTAAAATAATTATTTCTATCAAGTGTCACAGTGAATGGGTTTAGTCCCAGCACTCTGGGTTGCTGAAGCAAGAGGATCACTTAAACCTCAACGGCCAGCCTGCAGCCAGCTGTGATATGAAAGGGACTCTGTCTCAAAAATAATTAGTTTTAAAAGTAATTGTAAGATAGACATCACAAAAATTTTAATCACTGTTAAACATTAAACACATTGATGCTGTGGTGCTGTGTTTAGAATTCTTTCATTTTTCCCACTAAACAACTCCCCGTTTTCCCTGCAGTGCCTGGAAACCCTATTCCATTTTCATGTCTTTAGAGTTTGCACTTTTCTGGGTACATGTAAGCAGATTCCATAGGTATTGTGTTCTGTTCTCTTTTTTTTTTTTTCTATTTTCTTTTTTATTTTATTTTTATTGATGCTTGGTGCATTTGTGTACATCAATTTTCCAATATCGAGATCAACAGCATATTTCCCTTCCCTTCCCCTCTCACCCCCACCCCATCCCAGATCAGTCATATCTCTCGCGTAACTTTCTGCAATCTTTCTGCGTGTTTTTTTTATTTTTTTTTTTTCATTTTTTTAGCTATAATTGATAATCCATGCCATCCTTTCGTGCATAACACTCTGCAGGGCTGTCTCGTGCCCAGACCTCCACAGCCCACCCATCCAGTGGGGGAGTGACAGGTTAGTTTGCTTCCAATTCAAGTTGATTCAAATGAGTCGTCCAGACTGCATTGCTGTAGTTTTCACCTTCACCTCCACCATCGGCAGCCTTTCATTCTAACAACGCCCCTCTATCCGCAGATTGCTTCCCCTGGCTCTAGAAAAGGGGGCACGGTGGATGAGAAGTGAACAGTCCCCTCTCTCTGAAGCTGTTGACTTGGACTCTGGTCATTCTGGCTAGTCTTTCCTTTTCAGGGCTGCAGTTTCCGTCCACGGAGTAACACCTTATCGATCTACTGAGAAGCACAAAGCAATTAAAGATATATAGGTTCATTTAAGCCAGCACTAATAGTTATGGCTAGGTTACTTTGGCATAGACACATATGTTTTGGATGATATTTAACCTCTTGAGTTACATTTATCCCCCTTTAAATATGACCAGGGTCTTACCTGTGGCTATAAACATCTCCAACCTGTAGAGGATGAACTGTGGCATCAGCCATGGTTACTTCTCCAAGGAGAGAGCCACATCAGCGCAACTTACGATTTGGATATACCAGGCACTCATGGGCCTTCTGCCAGCAGCAGTACTTTTCCAGGCAGGTGGCGTGTTAGCCCTGGTGCTGACGGGGAGTCTTTGCTTGGACTAGGGAGTACCCGTATTTTCTTCACTTGGTTTAGTGGCCTTTGGCAACACTCTCTGGCATTCCAGACGGACCATCTGTACACTTGCAATGTGCGGTCGCAATACAGACTCCTCCCATGTTAACGTCTGGTCTTCGGCAGCAGGGTCTATCGCCTCTCCTCCTGCAGGTATCCCTAACTTAGGAGGCAAGGAGCCCTTCTTCTTTGTGTGGGCCCTTGCATCCCCTGGCCAACATCCCCCTGGTAGAACAAATCCATTCTATGACCAGCTTTATTTCACAGCACATATCTTCAAGGTTCATCAAGGTATCAGAATTGCCCTACTTTTTAATGCTGAATGACATTCTGTTACATGGAGAGAACATGTTTATCTGTTCATTCATTGGCGGACACTGGGTACTTACACCTCCAGCTGTTGTAAGTAATGTTGCTGTAAGTACAAGATACAAATATCCCTTCAGAGTATGTAATTGCAGAGTGCAGGGTTCAGGTTTGTTTTTTGAGACATGTATTATGTAACCCAGACTGGCCTCACGTTTACCAAGTAGCTGAGGAGACCTTGATTTCTTGATTTTCCTGCCTCCATTTCCGTAAATGCATATGGTTAATGAATTGCACCATCACCCATGACTTTTTCATGTTGGTGCTGGGATATCGGAACCCAGAGAGCTCATGCATACATACGGGAGCTATTTAGCCAGCCCTAGTCTGGTTTCTTTCAAAATAATTATTTTGAGGTTAAACCAATATATCAATTTTTTAAAAATTTTCTTTTTTCTATGAATCTCTTGATAATTGTTTGGGTTTGAGCATGCGCGTACTTATCTTTCAAATTTAGTTTAAACTGTTTTGTTTTTTTAAAATTTTGTACCTGTATCCGTTTGTCTGCAATACAATACTGCAAGGCCTAGTGCTCTGCAGAGTCTCAGGGAGTTGCATTAGATTCCTGGAATAATATCTTGCCGGGTGTGGGGACCCGCCTTTAATACTAACACTCTGGAGGCAGAGGCAGGCGCAGATCTTGTTGAGTTCAAAAGGCCAGCCCTGCCGTCCTACCAGAGTGAGTTCCAGGACAGCTGTGGGCTAACAGGGAAACCCTGTCTGCCGACCGAAAAGCACCACACCACAAACAAAAAAAAAAAAAAAAAAAGATTCCTGGAACTGGAGTTACATGTGCTTGTGATCCGTCATGTCGATGCTACGGATTGAACCCAAGTTCTCTGCAAGAAAAGCCAGTGCTTTTAGCCACTGAGCCATCTCTCTGGCCTCTTATTTTATTTTTAGAATTTCTGTTTGTGTGCATGTGTGAGTATGTGCACACAGGTGCATGTACCTATGGATGCCAGAAGAGGGTGTCAGGTTCCCTGGAGCTGGAGTTACAGCCAGTTGTGAGCCACCCAAAGTGGGTGCTGGGAATCCAACTTTGTTACCACCCAAGTGCAGCAAGTGTTTAACCACTGAGCCATCTCTCCAGCCCTTGTGATGGAAAATCTTGGTTATCCAACTTGATTGGACTGAGAGCCACCTAGATTAGTGAAATACACCTATTGGTGTATCAGGATGGTTCTAGTCTAATCAGTAGTTTAATCCACTGATGAGTTTAAAAATGTGAATAGGAAGCTGGAGAGATGGCTCCAAAGTTAAGAGTACTGGCTGTTCTTGCAAAAGATCCAGGTTTGGATCCCATCACCCTCATGGTATCTAACAACTGTCTGTAACTTCAGTTCCAAGGGATCTGATACCCTTTTCTGGTCTTCACAGGCATTGTATAAACAGGTGCACTTAATAGGCATGCAGGCAAAACACTCATATACATAAAATAAAAATAACTAAAAAATGAGCATAGCCTATGGGAAGTGGCAGAACTAGAAGATGAGGCCTTGTTGGAGGAGTGGGTCTCTAGGCATCTTGTGTCCCTTTCTAATCCTTTTCTGCTTCTTGGCTGTCCTGGGGTGAACAGCTCTGTCTCGCTACATGCCAAAAATAATGCAGCCAGGCAGCCGTGGATTGTATATATGGATCCTTTGAAAGCAGAAGCCAACGCAAACCTTTCTCCTTTTAAATGGTTTCTCTCAGGTGTTTGTGAAGGGCTGTTCCTTGGCTGTTAACCAGTATCTGCCAGGGAACATTTGTTTCTGTGTGGACACTTTGTTTCTCCCTGAGCAATCTAGGAGTAAAGGCTATGCCTGTGGCAGATACCACAGTGTGCTGCACATGTGTAAGCTCACTAGTGGCTCCTCATCCTAACCAGCATTTGGTGTTTAAGTTATTATTTAATTTTAGACATTCTCAGGTGTATAATGGTATGTCATTGTGGTTTGAATTTTCATTTCCCTAATAAGCAGCGATGATCGAGTTCTTTATGCCTTCTTTGGTAAAATGTCTGTTCAAATCTTTTGCCTATTTTTAAAAATTGCATTCATTTGAGAGTTCTGTATTTTTGGATTTAAGTACTTTATACTAGATATTATAGTTAGAAAATAATTAAAAAAATTTTTTTTGAATCGTCTTTTTATTCTCTTAATGTTTTTTTCCTCTTTTTGTTCTTGGTACTCATGGGTGTCAAACTCCAGACCTTGCATTTGTTAAACATGTGCTATAACCCCAGCCCCAGCATTGCCTTTTGGAGAACAGAAGATGTTTGATGATGTTCAGAATGCCAATTTGTTCTTTTATGGATTGCCTTTTTGATACCATATCTAACCTTTGCCTATGCCTAACAGATACTTAATTCTGTGTTTTCTATGAGACATTTTATCATTTGATTTATATTTAGGTTTGTGGTTAATTTAGCATATGGTTCAAGAAGTGGCTTGAAGTTGATCTCTCTTTCTGTGCATGGGTGTCTAGTTGTGCCAGCATAATCCATTAAAAGGACTGTCATTTCTTTCCTGAGCCCAGGTGTCATACTTGCTTAGCATGTGCTTCACCAGTGACCTAAGCCCAAGCCCCTGTGTCATTGCTCACTGATGTTTTAAATATCTCCTCCTGTTTCCTTGTCTGTGGTGTCTTTGCATGGACAGCCTACTTACCCCATGCCTCTCCTGGCCCTTCCCGTTCCTTACTCCCCTTACTTTGCCTTGTGTCGGCCTTCTTCTGCTTAGTCTTTGTCTCCTACTCTTGTGCTAATGCCAGCTGTTTGAGCTCTGCTTTTTTTTTTTTTTTTTTTTTTTTTTTTTTTTTTTTTTTTTTTTGGTCAGGGTCTCCCTCTAGCCCCAGCTGGCCTGGAACTCACTATGTAGACCGGCTGGCCTTGAACTCACAGAAATCCATCTGCCTCTGCCTCCTGAGTGCTGGGATTAAAGGTGTGCACTACCATGCCTAGCGAGCTCTGCTTTTTAAGTTAAAAGGATGATTTTTCTCACAAGCCATGGATAAGTTTCTTTGTGCGAGAGTAAAGTTTTAAATATTTTATTTTTAATTATTTTCTGTGTATGAGTGCATTGCCTGCATGCATTTAAGTGTACTCATGTTGCACAGTGCCCACAGAGGTCAAAAGATGGTGTTGGAATCCCTGGAACTGGAATTAAGGACAGTTGTTAGCCTCTGTGTGGGAGCTGGGAACTGTATATGGGTCCTCTGCAAGAGCAGTCAGTGCTTGTAACCACCGAGTCATGTCTTTAGCCCCAAGAGTAAATTACAAAAAAAAAAAATTTACTTAAATTTTTTTTTTTTAATTTTAGTGTGTATGTGTGTACATGTGTATGTGGACACCATTGATCAATATCAGGTGTCTTCCTCCGTCACTCTCTATGTTTTTGTTTTCTCACTAAATCTGGAGTTCACCAGCTTGCCTAGCTGGGCTGGCCAATAACCCAGGGACCTGAACTTAGCTTCTCATGCTCAGTTTACTAAGTGAGCCTTCTTCTCAACCCTCCGTGGTCTTGGTTTAGGCTTCCCTTTCTTGATTCCTCTATGTTCTTTTGATTCTCTTCTTCCCAGTGACTACCCTTTCAACTTCTTTCTTCATTTTGACTTCTTTCCACCCTTGAATGTAGAGATTATGTCTATAATCAGGCTTTGTCTTTCCTTTTGTTGCGCTCTTCCCTCTTGGAGAACTCATCTACTCCCAGAGCCAGAATTCCGAATTGGTGCTTCAGTCTCACTCCTGCCTGTTTTAGTCTTCTGGCTTAATTGTCCGGGTGTCATCAGGGATGACAACCTTTTTTTTTTTTTTTGAGACAGGGTCTCCATGTAGCCCCAGCTGGCCTGGAACTCACTCTGTAGACCCGGCAGGCCTTGAACTCACAAAGATCCGCCTGCCTCTGCCTCCCATGTGCTAGGATTAAAGGCGTGCGCCACCACGCCCGGCATAGGGATGACAACCTTTTAACTGACCTCTCTTCTCTGCGAAGGATCCTACCAGTCTTTCTGTGCCCAAGCTCAGATCTGAGCAATGACTTCATTGTGATTTCCCTTGATGTTCTGATCAAAGTGAACATGTCCTTGGAGAGGAAGACCTAAGGTTATTTTTTTTGTCTATTTTGACACAAGGATGGTAGAACAAAGGCGGCAAGTGGTCCATGTCTCCAGTTTATCTACCTGAGTAGAAGCTGGGTCTCAAGAGTATGATGTGGGTTGGGGAGGGTGGGTTTATATGGCTGAGCTGATGCAGAGTGGGGACTCGGAATGCGTCAGTCTTAGACTACATCTTACTCTGATGACAGTTCTCACATGTCAGTAGAATTTGATTTCTCCCAGATGGTAAAGTCTACTCTAGTTTGACTGTGTATGTTTCTGGAGTCAAGGAAGTTAGGAGGTTTGCCAGTGTCAATAGCATTGGGCAGTGGCTTCATTATCCATAAATTAAGCATATGTCAGAGTTATATCACTTCTACTCTTGAGTCTCCAGTGCTTTTGGCAGGTAGGTATTCTATGCTCTGTGGAGAGCCTCTGGTTATTCCGTGTGTGTCCTCTGGGGCAGGCAAGGTCACCAAGCCTCAGGAGTGACTGTGCATATTGATGGAAAGTGGCTCAAGGCTTCTTGAGGCCTTGATGCTACCATGCTCACTGTGTGCTACAAGCTAGGACTTAGCACCACCTTCTGTTTGCCAGGCTCCTGAAATTGGGACCAAGGAAATAAGAGAAGCTGTTAAAGCCAAGAGTTGGGGCTGGAGGCCACCCTGCATGGTAGTGAGCATAAGGAAGTTAGGTGCGTCCTGGGGGGGGCCTGTCTTTGTGACTCTGTCTGGTGGATGCAGACTAGGACCCGTCAGACTCATTGGGGTCTGGAGAACAGGCCAGAATGTAGCTCAACCGTTCAGGGTCTGTGACTTTGTGCTTATCTTCTTATTTTTTTAAGATTTATTTTAAAATCGCTGGGCGTGGTGGTTCAAACCTTTAATCCTAGCACTTGGGAGGCAGAGGCAGGCAGATCTTTGTGAGTTCAAGGCCAGCCTGGTCTACAGAGTGAGTTCCAGGACAGCTGGGGCAACAGGGAGACTCTGTCTCGAAAAGTCCAAAATTTTATTTTAAAATCATATATGTGTGTGTGTGTGTGTGTGTGTGTGTGTGTGTGTATGTATGTGTCTACATATGGGTTTGTGAATGTGAGTGCAGACCCCTAGAGACCAGAAGAGGAAGTCGAACTCCCTTGGAGCTGGAGTTACAGGTAATTGTGAGTTGTCCAGTTTGGGTGCTGGGATCTGAACTCAGGTCCTCTGCAAGAGCAGGTAATGCTTTTAGTCACTGAGTCATCTCTTCAGCTCCATGGGCTTTTCTTTATGCTTTTTTCTTTCTGGGAACATGTTTTATAGAGGCGAAAATCCCTTAAAGTCCTAATAAATCTTATCATGTAGTCTTTTTTTTTTTTTTTTTTGGTCTTTTCGAGACAGGGTCTTCCTGTAGCCTCAGCTCTCCTGGAACTCACTCTGTAGACCAGGCTGGCCTTGAACTCACAAAGATCCACATGCCTCTGCCTCCCAAGTGCTAGGATTAAAGGCGTGTGCCACCATGCCCAGCTCATGTAGTCTTTTGTACCAAGGCAATGGTGTCCCTTGCAAAAGGTCTGGCCTTTTTGTTAGTTTTTCACATTGATGTTATGTTTTGGTGGTCTTCTATATCAATATCATCTAGGATCAGTGGCTGCTATAGCTACTAGAGATTTGGTGATTTATACAGAGCAAATTAATCTTCTTAGTTTTGGAAGGTGGATGATGAAGGCACTGGTAATTGGTGAGGGATGTTTCCTGCTTCCAGGAGGGCACCATATTGATGCATCTTTTGGAGAGGAAGAACATGGTGTTCTCATATGATAGAAAGGACAGAGGGAAGAAAGATGGAAGGGCAAGAGGGCAACATGGTGGGAAGAACCTGTTTGACAGGGACCTTAATATAATTCATTAGGGAGGAGCCCTCAGAGCATAGTCACCTCTTAACCATCACACTGGTCATTAAATGTCAATCTCTGAATTTTGGAGGGGGATATTTGTGGGGCTGCTGACCCCGAGGTTGGACAGGCTGAAGAGGGTACACACATGGGACTGATGGTTCCATGGCCAAACACACAGCTGTGGGATTGATGGTTCCATGGCCAAACACACAGCTGTGGGATTGATGGTTCCATGGCCAAACACATGGTTGCGGAGCTGCTGGCTTCCACAACCAGTGAGCTGAAGAGCCAACTGTGAGGTTGATGGCCCCACAACCAAGTGCAGTAACAGCCTGGGGATCACGTCAGATGGTGCAAATCTGTGAAATCTCTTTATTTCTACACAGCTAGTAGCTTAAATAGGTCTGGGACAGGCAGCTGCTCTCATGTGACATCACCTCCCAGTGGCCAATCTTAGATCTCCAGTCCATCACATGTCATCCCTACTTGTGGGCATATTCAGAAAAGGGGCCTACTGACAAGCAAGCTGACGCATGACTTCTGAGCGCATGCTAGCAGACACAGGGCGTACCCTGTATCTTTTGTTCCACCTAGTCTGCTAAGCAGATTGGTAACCTGCAGTACGCTCAAGATAGATCTGAGTCCAGGATTGTTGTCCTGTAGATATTAAAATCACAGAAGATGGCAGATGTGTGGAACCTGTATGTAAAGCCCTATTGTAGACGTTCCTAGCATTGAGGAAGAGCCACCCAGGCCTACCATTTAAAGAAGGTTTTTAATGTCTTTCTCTGGAATCTGCCTTTGGTTTTTACTTTGAAGGGTTAAGTCATGGCTATTGTACTTCCCTGGACTATTGGTCCCATGTGGGACATTAACAGATGGGCTTTCAGATCTACTCACAAAGATCTTTACCCAGGAAATGAAATAGTCCTACAGCAAACCAGCTCCTTGTTAAGGGCTCTTTTTTTTTTTTTTTTTTGTCTTTTTGAGACAGGGTCTTCCTGTAGCCCCAGCTGTCCTGGAACTCTTTATGTACGCCTGCCTCTGCCTCCCAAGTGCTGGGATTAAAGGCATGCACTACCACGCCCAGCATGTCTCTTTCTAAGCCAAGAACTAATTGTTTTTTTTTTGTTGTTGTTGTTTTTTGGGGGGTTTTTTGGTATTTTTTGGTATTTTTGAGGCAGGGTCTCCCTTTTAGTACCAGCTGTCCTGGAACTCGCTCTGTAGACCAGGCTGGCCTTGAACTCAGAGATCTGCCTACTTCTACCTCCGGAGTGCTGGGATTAAAGGCGCGCACCACCATGCCCGGCTAGAACTAATTGTTTTTCTTCAGCAGCCTAGGTAAATGCTCTCTTGTCAAAACTGACTTTCTAGCCAGGTGTTGTGGCACATGCCTTTAATCCCAGTACTAGGGAGGCAGAGGCAGGTAATAGATCTCTGTGAGTTTCAGGCCAGCTGGGGCTACAGCGAGACCCTGTCTCAAAAAGACCAGTCCCCCAAAACAAAAAAACTGACTTTCAGACATTTGTTTCATTGCTGGCTGTGTTTATTGAAAGACTTCATGTAGTTCACTACAAAGAATTCTCAAATGAACATGATAAATCTTACCAGACACTGGGCTGTTTTTGAGACATTGTTTACTTACCTGATTTTTGTTGAATTGTATTATGTTTGATGGAGTATATAATGCAGTTTAAAAGGCGATACAGGAGTTGCTAATTTTTTAAAAAATATTTTATTATTTTTATTTTATGTGTATGAGGATATTGTCTGAATGTGTGTCACTGCACCTGTGTCATATGATGCCTGTAGAGGTAGGAAGAGGGCATCAGATCCTCTGGAACTGGAGTTATGGACGGTTGTTAGTCACTATGTGGGTGCTGGGATTTGAACCCAAGTTCCTCTGCAAGAGCAGCCAGTACTCTTTTTTTTTTTTTTATTTTTTTATTTATTTCTGTATGTGTATGAAAGTACTGTCTGCATGCAAGTCTGTGCACCCATGTCGTGCAATGCCGCGGAGGTCAGAAGCGGGCATCGGATTCCCCTGGAACTGGCGTTCTCCTGGAACTGGAGTTTCAGACGGCTCTCGGCCGCCATATGGGTGCTGGGGATCGAACCCGGGTCCTCTGCAAGAGCAGTTGGCGCTCTCAACCGCTAGGCCATCTCTCCAGCCCAGCAGCCAGTACTCTTAACTGCTGAGCCATTCCTCCAGCCCGGCTTACTAATTTTATCTTCATCACCAACCTTCCTCTGAAGTGATGTTTGTTTGTTTGTTTGTTTGTTTTTCAAGGGATGCAATAAAAATTGACTAGTAGGCTTACAATGAATGAAATAATTTGTCTCCGACAAATTATTGTCTCTGACAAATGAATGTCAATTGTAAATCATCAAAACAAAGCACAGCTTCAACCCAGGTGTCAGGAAGGCTCTATGGTCTGAGTTTGGGGCTATCCCACCAGCATTCCAGCTCTTTGGGTATAGGCCCTCCTGGAGGAGGAGCTTAGCCCATTTATATGCACAAGATCAAATTGGCTAACATGGGGCTTTATAAATAGTAGGACTGTTTCCCCAGCCTGTCTTCATTCTGCTTAGTGCTAAAATTTCCTGGCAGCCCGTAACTAATGAGAACGGAAAAGTACTGTTTGCAGAGCTTTGAGCTAGCTGACTTGAATGTTCCTGTGGTTTCTTGTTGCCAGGAGTTGCAACTGGTTGCTCTTTGGGCTGACCCAAAGATAAGCTGTCAAGTCTGAGGGGCTGAAAACATCCACACGCTGATCAAAATCCCAAAATGGTTACAGGTAAAGTCCATGCTGTAGAGGTCTCAGACTGCACCACGGCACCTGCTTAGATTTGAATAGTCTAGCCTGATGTGTCAGTCTTGGTAATGATTGGACTGGTTGTAGACCTCAAAAAAAGAATGTCAGGTGCATGCAAGTCCTGTACTACTTCTGCATTGAAGGTATGTGTTGTCTTTCTCCTACTTTACTGAGGAGCACAGCTAGGCTTAGACAACCAAGTGTAAATAGCACAAAGGTTAAACTGCTGGCCACTGGTTGAGCTAGGATTTTAACTCAAGTCTTTGTGGCCTTTAGCACTAAATGGTGCTGTTGTTCTTTTATCAGACTTCCTTCCAAGATGAATTTGCCTTCAATTTGACATGTAAAACCTCTCTTTGGCTTTTCACTTTCTCATTAGGGGACACATTATTTCATAGAACTTTGTATTAGATCAGAACTGCCATATTCAATTTCCAAGTGGTGTCTGTGCCTGTCCATGTTATATTAATCTGTTCAGTTGCACTTTCCATGGTGACATCTGTGGGCATACATGCAGCAACCTCCCCTCCCCTCCCCTCCAAGAAACAAGCTGCAAGTTTCTCCAAAAAAGCTTTAAGAGATGGCTAGCACTGGAGATTGGGAAGGGACAGGTACCAGTCAGAAGGAATAACCTGTGAAAATAAACAGTGGCCTTAGAAAAATATTAACATTCCTATTCCTGGGGAAGGGAGTGAGATAAGTTGAGGCTAGAATTGTGCACACTTTTTGTACTCTGGTACTGTGAAGACCTGATATATGCTAAAGAATTGGAATTTATCTTTAGAAAGTGGAATAACCAGCATGACCCAAGTCTTGTGCTTTGATTCACTGTAAAGTTAAGAGGCAGTAGTTCGAGTGGGTGGATAGGGGAGGCAGAAGGCTCACAGGCCAGAAAGCTGTTGCAGTGTTTGAGGTGTTTGTGGTATAGCGCTATGTTCTTTAGAACTTGGAAGGCCACAGGAGAAGTCAGCCAAAGGAGTACAAGTTGTGGGAGGTGTGGTAGTTAAGGAGTAGGTGCCCAAGTGGTGAGTCTGGCAGTAGAAAGGAGGGAGGGCTCAGGATGTTGTAGAAGTATCAGATAGACAAAAACTGTAAGAAGGCAAGTTTGAATTTAGTACTTGGAAATCCCTGGTAATGGACAGAAGGCTTGGGGCATGCTGGAAAGTAGGGTCAGGAGAACACAACTCAAGGCCTTTGACCTGGCATGTAACAAAGATGATGGTGAAGCCTGTACAAAGGCTACTTAAAGAAGAGTTGTAAGTCCTTAAATTCAGTTGATTTTATTTATTTATTTTTTTTTAAGGAACAAGAGAGGCGTTGGTATAATAAGTAGGAATCCAAGAGACAAGGAATATTGACAATGTAGCACTCCCAGGGAGCAAAAACAGGAGCCACACCTTCTTAGCCTCACAGAACTCAGCATTACTAGTTGAAAAACTTACTTATTAGTGTGAGCACTGTATGTGTATAAGCGATCAATTAGGAGTATGTTAAAATACTTCTCTTTCAAAATGATTTACCATAGGATTCTGTTGAAATTTTTGTGTATGGTGGTGCTGGTGCTGGGAATTGAAACCAGGGCCTTGCACATGCTAGTCAGCCACTCTCTGAGCTACACACTCAGCCTCTCTGTGTATGTTTGTGCTTATTTATTTATTTATTTATTTAAATTGTATTTTTTAAGAATTTTATACATATTGCACAATATTTATATAATCTCTTTCCTTCTCTCCCTCCAACTTTTCCTGTGTCCCCTTACTTCCTCTTGAATTCATAACCTCTTTTAGAATTATTGTTACATAAATATAAGACCTACTGAGTGTTAGGTTTATGTCGGTGTGACCCCCAAATAAAAGGAAAATATCAGGCTTAGGCACTCTGGGAAAGTTTACTTGAAAGTATCTGGGGCTGGACTCAGTGGGAAAAGAACCAGCAGCCAAAATGGCATCTAGCTAGGCCCTTTTAAATGTCTCAGGTGGGACATCAGGTAAAAAGAAAGTGGAGTCATTGATTGACAGTTTCTGGAGGGAGTAGAAAATCTGTGTGTTCAGGTCTTGGGAGAACCAAGCCTAACACTGAGTCCGTTTAATGTTGTTCCTATATAAATGTTTAGGGCTGACACTTAGAATTGGATAGCTTGGGCTGGGCGTGTGCCACTATACCCTTGGGTTAAAGGAGCTTCTTTTAAAAGAAGCAGGGGCTACATTTATCTGTGGGAATAAGGATAAGTTTTTAGAATATAGTTAGAAGTTATGGGCTGGAGAGATGGCCTAGCGGTTAAGAGCACCAACTGCTCTTGCAGAGGACCCGGGTTCAATCCCCAGCACCCACATGGCGGCCGAGAAGCGTCCGAAACTCCAATTCCAGGAGAACTCCAGTTCCAGGGGAATCCGACACCCTCTTCTGACCTCCACGGCATTGCACGACATGGGTGCACAGACTTGCATGCAGACAGTACATTCATACACATACAGAAATTAAAAAAAAAAAAAAGTTATATTGATTTAGGAAAATGGCAGTAGGAGGTCAGTACTAGGTTTTTCCTCTAGGGTTTTCTCTAGCTGTGAGTCATTGGTTATGTTTATAGTACCAGGCAAGAGTTCCCTCCTATTGAGTGGACTTTAAGTCCAATTAGAAAGTTAGTTGTTGGTTATCTCCAAGATAAGAACCGCTCTAGCAAAAACAAACAAACAAACAAAAACAAACAAACAAAAACAGCTGGGCGTGATGGTGCACGCCTTTAATCCTAGCACTTGGGAGGCAGAGGCAGGTGGATCTTTGTGAGTTCAAGGCCAACCTGGTATACAGAGTGAGTTCCGGGACAGCTGGGGTTACAGGGAAAAACTATATCTTGATAGGCTGATCATTGTTTTGGTACACAGTCTTTACAGCTGGGTAGGACTGTTGATTACTTTTCTCTCTTGTCAGCTTGCATAACCCCTTCTGGTACTATGAGAGCTGTCCCTCAGGGAGGAGGCTTCCAGATCAGTACAACTAATTCCTTGAAATCCTTTATCCTATGTGTGTGGTATCTTTAGCATACAGTCTTTAAGTTTTGGGAATTAACCAAGGGTAGTAGTCTATGGCTCCTTGGAGTAGTAGCATTATCACCTCTTGTGGTATAACTCCATTTAAGCTACACACACACATACACACACACACACACACACACACACACACACACACACACGTAAGTACGCGCATACCTTTTTTTTCCCCCTTTTTTTTGGCATTTTTAAGGTAGGGTCTTCCTTTTAGTACCAGCTGTCCTGGAGCTCCCTCTGTAGACCAGGCTGGCCTTGAATTCACAGAGATCCACCCACTTCTACCTCCATGAGTGCTGGGGTTAAAGGCGCGCCACCACACCAGGCTGTGCATACTTTCTTTTTTTTTTTTAATTTTTAAAAATTTTTTATTTATTTCTGTATGTGTATCAATGTACTGTCTGCATGCAGGTTTGTGCACCCGTGTCGTGCAATGCCGCGGAGGTCAGAAGAGGGTCTTGATTCCCCTGGAACTGGAGTTCTCCTGGAATTGGAGTTTCAGAGGGTTCTCGGCCGCCATGTGGGTGCTGGGGATCGAACCCGGGTCCTCTGTAAGAGGTCGGTGCTCTTAACCGCTAGGCCATCTCTCCAGCCCCACAAGGCTGCGCATACTTTCAATAATAACTTTAAATACTGATGGCTTCAACTCCCCTCCCCAATCAAGAGGCATAGTTTAGTTCAATGGATTAAGAAACAAAATCAGGGGCTGGAGAGATGGCACTCATTAAGAGCACCAACTGCTCTTGCAGAGGATCCAGGTTCGATTCCCAGCACCCACATGGCGGCTGAGAACCGTCTGAAGCTCCAATTCCAGGAGAACTCCAGTTCCAGGGGAATCCGAGACCCTCTTCTGAACTCCGCGGCGTTGCACGACACGGGTGCACAGACTTGCAGGCAGACAGTACATTCATACACATACAGAAATAAATAAAATTAATAAAAAAAAATTTTTTTTAAAAAGAAGACATTATATATATAGATCTTATATATATCTGGCACACCCAATATCATGAAAAACATACTACTGGACTTCAAGACACAGATTAACCCCAACTTAGTATTAGTGAGTGATTTCAAGATCCCACTTTCTCCAGTAGACAGGTCATCTGGACAAAAAGTAGAGAAAAATCAAAATTAAGTGACATCATACATCAAATGGACCTAACATATTTACAAAATATTCCACCCAACCACCAAAGAGCACATTCTACTCAGTAGCTCATTAAGTTTCTTTAAAACATACCACATATTGGGACACAAAACAAATACAGAAAAATTGAAATAAGTCCATGTATCCTAACTTACCACAATGCAAGAAAGCTTAAAATCAACAGTAAAAGAATCTCTAGACAGGGATAGTAAAACACAAGTGCTATGAACAGAGAAAGGGGAAAATGGTGTGTGTGGGACTTGATGGGGGAAAGGGGGAGGGTAATGTAGAGACAGAGGGAGAGAAGAGAGAGAACACTAAGGAGGCTTGAAAAAGCCACAGGGAAACATATTTTGTTTTTTTTTATTAATTTTATTTATTTCTGTATGTGTATGAATGTACTCCCTTCATGCAAGTTTGTGCACCCGTGTCGTGCAATGCCGCGGAGGTCAGAAGAGGGTGTCGGATTCCCCTGGAACTGGAGTTCTCCTGGAATTGGAGCTTCAGACTGTTCTCGGCCGCCATGTGGGTGCTGGGGATCGAACCCGGGTCCTCTGCAAGAGCGGTCAGCGCTCTTAACCGCTAGGCCATCTCTCCAGCCCTGGGAAACACATTTTGTAAGCATAACAATTTTACACACTCACCCAGCTGATGTCCCTGGAGCGACTCCAGCTGGGCCTGGACATGTGGTGATGATAGGGATGTGTCTGAAGTACTCCTTATTTATTTTGAGACAAAAATTTTAATTCTGTAGCCTAGGCCAGCCTGGAGCTCACCATAAAACCCATGCTGGCTTTGAACTTATCTGCCTCTAGAATGCTGAGATTACAGGCATGCGCCACATCTTTGGCTTCCAGGATTGCATTGAATAGCAATGTTTGGACTGAGATTTTTGAGTTTGTTGTGATTTTTCTTTCCTAAATGTAGTCGAGCATGGTAATGGTTCTCTTGATAATGGATCATATACATAATGGTGGTCCCATAAGATTATAATATAGCTGACAAATATCTATTGCCTGGTGCATGAGTAACTGGAGAAGAATCAGTGGAAAAGGAAACTGTAGGAGAAGAAAAGAAGCCCCAACAAAACTCACAGCACAGAGTGTAGAAGAAACTAGTTGTAAACCTTAATATCTCCTTAAAGTTTGATATTTAAATATTAGGCAAATACCATTTCTCTTAAGGTTCTGCACATCCTTATTAGTTCTTTCAGCATTGTTATTGTGATAATCTAATTGCTATTTTCCACTGCTGTCCTTTCTCCTGATTTTTTTATTCTGATTCTGTGTAAGGAAGAATTGTGCCCTTCTCATTGTTTTTATATCTGTGTTGATTTGTATTTATTCCATTCTTTGCATTATCATTCACTGATATGGTGTTTGTGTGCTGTCCACACTGTTCCAGCCCTGGCCTTGTATTGTAGGCTCTCAGGTGAGCTCCTGTTGCCGTTTAACATCCGTGGACCTTTATTTCTAGCATTTCTTTAGTCTCTGCACAAAATGTTCTGGACTTACCTTATATCTTCTGTCTTCTGTATTTTGATCCTAGAAACAACTATTTTCCAAGGACCCTGATTCCTCTTATTGGGGAAGGATATGAAAAAAACAAAATCTAGGCACTCAGAAGGCCTGTTGCTCCTGCTGTCCTGGAACTCACTGTGTAGACCAGGCTGGCTTTGAAGTCACAGAGATCTGCCTGCTTCAGCCTCCTGTGTGCTTGGATTAAAGGCATGTGCCACCACACCTGGCTGTTGCTCCTGTTTTTAAGGCCAGCAAGGACATGGGTGTGCAGCTAGCCCAACTGGATACAGGTGCCTTTGCAGAATAGATTGATTCTGACAGGTTGGAGGCCAGCAGGATCCTCTGTCTTCTTTAGCATTGTTGCTGTGGATATGAGCCCCTAATTTCCAGTCTCTTCTGTCTTGGTCTGAGGCCACTTGCTCACTATTGTTCTTCCATGCTTTGTGGGGTTTTGATGCACTGCTTGTAGCTGCTGTTTATTTTTTACTGCACAATAGATAGTCTGTGCTGTGGCCTTTCTCCTACTGTGGCGCAGCAGGAACTGCAACTCTGTTTGTTTGTTTGTTTGTTTATTTTGGTCTTTTTGAGACAGGGACTCCCTGTAGCCCCAGCTGACCTGGAACTCACTCTGTAGACCAGGCTGGCCTTGAACTCAGAAAGATCCGCCTGCCTCTGCCTCCCGAGTGCTAGGATTAAAGGCGTGCACCACCACGCCCGGCTCTGCCAAACTCTGTTTAAGACTTTAGCTGGATCCTGCAGCGAGAGTGAGAAATGCATGTTACAGGTCTACTAGATACCCACACTTGCATGTTACAGGTCTACTAGATACCCACATACTTGCATGTTACAGGTCTGCTAGATACACACACACTTGCATGTTACAGGTCTACTAGATACACAAACACACTTGCATAGTAGCAGTTCTGAGAAACATTTTGCTTTCTCTGTGCAGTGTGTCTGTGTGCTTTTATTTTATTTTGTTCTGTTCCACTGAGTAGATGTTATATACAAAACTGTTCTGGGCTGCACATCCTTAAGCAGTGTCTAAAAAGTTTGGTTGTCCCGCCCTAACTCAGTAGAGATACTGAGGCTGAGGTCTAGGACTGGGTGAGGATAGTACCAAATTGGTAGAACCTGCAAGGTTTTCTGAGGTGAGGAATTCCCAGCTGTGGCTGGATTGATGCTCAACATGGAGTTGATGGCTCATTGGGAAAGTGGCTTGTGGCCTAGAGAGACTTCGAGAACAGTCCATATGCTAGTGAGGGTAGAATGAGGGGACGCCCTGTTACAGTCACATCTTGTCCTAGGGGTGGGCTGCAGGCACAGGAACCTTTTGTGTTCTCTCCTTCTGATGATATTTTAAGAAATATCTTTAAAATTTATTATTGTGTATGTGCATAATGGGGGGGCACACGTGCTGTGTGAGAAGTAGTTGTGTCACTGGAGACTTTTTTTTTGGTCTTTTCGAGACAGTCTCCCTGTAGCCCCAGCTGTCCTGGAACTAGTAGTCCAGTCTGGCCTTGAACTCACAGAGATCTACTCCCCTCTGCCTCCCAAGTGCATGCGTGCGTGCGTGCGTGCGTGCGTTTTAGCAAAATGCTCTCTTTCCCTTGTTAAATTACACAGTTTAAGGAAAGCATTACAGCCCGGCATGGCGGTACGTGCTTTAATTCCAGCACTTGGGGGCAGAGGTGGGTGGATCTCTGTGAGTTCCTGGTCAGCCAGGGCTACACAGTAAGAACCTGTCTCAAAAAGATAAGTGTCATTACACAAGCTTCTATTTTTGCTTAATTAAAATACTTTTGTAGTAAACGTTGTTGACTGACCAACTGATGTAGGTTGTCAATTATATTCCCAAAATTTGCATATAAGGCCGTTGAATTATTCATGGACATATGAGTGATTGCAAGTATATTGTCTCATTTATTTTGAGTAAATATAAAATCATGTGTTTTTTTTTCTTCTTTTTCTTTTTTGTCATTTTGAGACAGGGTCTCCTTATAGCCCCAGCTAGCCTAGAACTCACTATGAAAACCAGGCTGGCCTTAAACTCACAGAGTCTGCCTGCCTCTGCCTCCTGAGTGCTAGGCTTCAGGCATGCACCACCATACCCAGCCTCATGTAGTGTTTTTTAACTGTATAAAATGAATTTCGCATGGTGGCGCTTGCCTTTAATCCCAGCACTCAGGAGGCAGAGGCAGACAGGTCTCTGTGAGTTCAAGGCAAAGATGTAAACATAATTTTTTTTTTTTTTTTTTTTTTTTTTTTTTTTTTTNAGCTGCCATGTGGGTGCTGGGGATCGAACCCAGGTCCTCTGCAAGAGCAATAAGCGCTCTTAACCGCTAGGCCATCTCTCCAACCCCCAGCCCAGAAGACTCTTTTTTTTTTTTTTGTCTTTTCAAGACAGGGTCTCCCTGTAGTCCCAGCTGGCCTGGAACGCACTCTGTAGACCAGGCTGGCCTTGAACTCACAGAGATCCACCTGCGTCTGCCTCCCGAGTGCTAGGATTAAAGGCGTGTGCCACCACGCCCGGCTGTAAACATAATTTTTCACAGAAAACAAGATGTTGTAAATGGCCAGTAAGCGAATGAAGAGCTGTCAGCAGGGCAGATGTGAATTTGGGATTACACTGAGAAGCTGCTTTTATTTATTGTAATTGGCAAGATTTACTGTCTGATAGTATGCAGCATGGTTGCTGTAGACTTGTGAGGGTGAAGTAGGACAGTTGCTTGGGAAACAGTTTGGCAGACTTAACACTTTGACCCACTAGTTCCATATATATATGTGAGACAAACTCTTCATGTTTTCAGAAATATACAGAGAGGAAGGAATAGCATAACGAACGCCCACAAAACTTCCAACCTGCTTCATCACTTAGCAACGTGTCATGGGTCCTGCATCATCTTCCTTTATCCACCCCCTCCCTACACATTTGTTCATTTGTTTTTGAAAGACTAAATCCCAGACATTCAATTTTACCCATTAAGTATGTTGGCAAAAAAAGAACTTAAATTTAACATGTTTTGTACCTTATAAATTTATAATTCCTTAAATCATCTGATACCCAGTCTGTATTCATGATTGTCTCAAAAATGTCTTTTTGTAGGTTTTTTTTTCCCCCCTACACCAGCATTCTGGCAGTATCCAATTAATTTTTTGGGGGGGGGTCTCTTTTTCAGACAGGGTCTCCCTGTAGCTCCAGCTGGCTTGGAACTTGCCATGTAGACCAGGCTGGTTCTGAACTCACAAAGATCCACCTGCCTCTGCCTCTTGAGCGGCGAGATTAAAGGTGTGCACCACCACAGCCTGCTCCAGTTGAATTTTTGATGGGTCTTCCCAGTCTCTTATTTGCTCTTCCCTCTGTTTATCCTCGTTTTTTGTGAACTTAATGAAGTAGAGACACTGGAAAGACTAATGTGCGCCACCACGCCTGGCTCTGGAAAGACTATCAGTTAAGGAATTACCTCCATCAGATTGGCCTGTGGGCATGCCTATTGGGACTTTTTCTCTTTTTTTTTTTTTGATTGTCAGTTGATGCTGGAGGGCCCAGCCCACTGTGGGCCATGCCATTCCTAGACAGATGGGGATGGATTGTATAAGAAAAGTAGCTGCCGGGCGTGGTGGCTCACGCCTGCCTTTAATCCTAGCACTTGGGAGGCAGAGGCAGGCGGATCTTTGTGAGTTCAAGGCCAGCCTGGTCTACAGAGTGAGTTCCAGGACAGCTGTCTCGAAAACACCAAAAAAGAAAGAAAGAAAGAAAAGTAGCTGAGAGGGGCTGATGGAGAGTTGGGTCAGTGGTTAAGAGCATTGGCTGCTCTTGTAGAGACTGGGATTCAAATCCCAGCACCCACAGGGTGGCTAACAACTGTCCTTAACTCCAGTTCCAAGGTTATCTGATGCCCTTTTCTGACCTCTGTGGGCATTGCACAACATGAACGCACTTACATGCGTGCAGGATATATACTCAAACACATTAAAAATATAACTTTTTTTTTTTTTTTTTTTTTTAAGAAAGAAAAGGAGCTGAGAAAGCTGGGGGGCAGGGGCAGGAGAGCAAGACAGAAAACAGTGTTCTGCACGGTCTCCGCTCAAGTTCCTGTCTCCATGCAGGTCCCTGACTCAGGTCCCCGCTCTGACTTTCCTTAGTGATGGATTATGACCTGGGTGTTGTTGTAAGATATTTTGTGACTTTATTGGCATCAGCCCGTGTGGGGAGCGGGTGTGGCGACAGTCCTAAGAAGGCACCCGAGACTTTAGCAAAGTTTTATGACTAACACCTGAGTCTTATGATTAACACCTGATTCCCTCCTACCTCAAAGTAAAGCCACCCTCACCGTTTGAGCTGTGCAGGTGCACCCTGTATACAAGATCAGGCCAGATGATACCAATAGACTGAGGCCACGCAACCTGGGCTGGGAAGGTGGATAAATAGAGGGACTTTCTAGATAGAGGGACTCTCTCCTTTCTAGTCTTAGGAGAGAAGCTTGCTTGCCTGAGGAAGGAGAAGGCTTGGAGAAGGGAGAAGGCTTAGAGGGAGAAGCTTGCTTGCCTGAGGAAGGAGAAGGCTTGGAGAAGGGAGAAGGTTTAGAGAAGGGAGAAGGCTTAGAGGGAAAGACCTGAGGCTTAGAGGGAGAAGCTTGCTTGCCTGAGGAAGGAGAAGGCTTGGAGAAGGGAGAAGGCTTAGAGGGAAAGACCTGAGGCTTAGAGGGAGAAGCTTGGAGAAGGAGAAAAGATGGGCCTGAATAAACCGTTCTAACAAGACCTGCCTGCCTGAATAAACCGCTTTGAGAAGAACGAGCGAGAGGTGCTTTGTTGCTGCGGCTTTATACAAGTGTTTCCTACAAGTGTGCAAGTGTTTCATACAAGCCCGCGTCATGTACACTACATTGATAAACTGTCATGTGTCGTTTTAGCTCACTGGTTCTGGGGGATGGGCTTGCCCCTAATTTTGTGACTAGGAGGGAAGAGAATAGCAAAGCAGCCCAAGAGTGAACAGATAAAAGGTAAACTATTATCTATCCTATGACAGGGAAAGGGAAGCTGAGAGTTCCATCTTGGGGAGAAAGTGCAGTGGAGCTCCAGCAGGCTGCTGAGCTTACCCAGCTGGTTTCCTATGGATGTTTGAAAGCCGCATTAGATGTCACCTTTCTTGTTCCTTTACTTAGAGGCCTTGCCTTCATTGAAGGGACTCTGTATTGGGAACTCCAGGCTTCCCTGGTTGATTTCTACTGGATGTTTTGAGTATCAAGTTTGATGATGTTTTGCCCTCCCTCCCCCTTTCCCTTCCCCTCTCTTCCTTCCTATTTAGCCTTTTACTTTGGCTTGCTGTATACTTAGAAAGTCATTCATTCAAAACTGTAAGTAAGTATGGCTATTATAGATCATTCTCTGGGTCACCCAGAAGAGCCCATTACAAGCTTTATTCTTGATGGCTTAGATGCTTTTGGCCAGAAGATGTTTCTTGAATTTGCCTTGTGCGTCCTTTTGACGTGACCCTAATAATCTTTGATGCTTCTTTGTTCACTGGGAGAGTACTCAGCTCAAAGTTCTTCCTGTGTATTCTGGCCATAATTCTAGGAACTCTGAGTCTTGTTGGTAGGTCACTGCTATCCTTGCAAGACTGGTGGTGGTAGATTAATCAAAATTGGTCACATAAGGTACTGATAATAGATTTTTAGAAAAAGAAGCTTAAAGTTTAAAAGTGTGAAATAGGTGTAGTGCCTACCTCATCTCTTGATATTGTAGAAGGTCAAGTTACCCTGTATTTGTAAAAGTTTCTGGGTGTAAGCAGGGCATGGTGGCGCACGCCTTTAATCCCAGCACTCAGGAGGCAGAGGCAGGCGGATCTCTGTGAGTTCAAGGCCAGCCTGGTCTACAGAGTGAGCTCCAGGCCAGCTGGGACTAAAGGGAGACCCAGTCTCAAAAATACCCAAAACAAAGTTTCTGGGTGTAGCTGGGCATGGTGGTGCACACCTTTAATCCTAGCACTCAGGAGGGAGAGGCAGGCAAATCTTTGTGAGTTCAAGGCCAGCCTGGTCTACAGAGTGAGTTCCAGGACAGCTGGGGCTACGGGGAGGCACTGTCTTGAAAAAAAAAAAAAAAAAGTTTCTGAATGAGTCTTCTGTCTATAACCAAAGGCTTTCTAATAGAAAAAGTCCTCAAGAACAACAGTAACATGGAGGGCTGGGGGTGAGGCAAAGCATATGCTTCAATAGAAGGAGCCTCTCAGGGATGTGAGTGCCAGGAGGTGCAAGTATAAAGCAGGGGCACTCCCTTCCAGAGAGATGGCCACAAAGGGTGACATGGGGACTGATTAGCTCCAGCCGCTCATCTGTCTGGAAAACCCAGTCAGACCTCATCCCTTTCTAGATGAGAGGATTGAAGTGTGAAGAGGTGGAGGCTATGGCCTGTGCTGAATCTGGGTCATTTAGATTGAACCTGGGCATTGTTAGTTACGGTGGAGGACCGTAAGTGGAATGAGATGTATGCTCCTGGGGAAGCAGGATTAGGCTGGGCAGGCCATGAGTAGTAGTAGTGTGAGGACTCCGGAACAGGAAGCGGGCCATCTTTATAACTGCCCATTTTAATAAAGCATCAGAAATGAAGAGGCCAGAAGAAAAGTCACTGGATTTCCATCAGGTGAAAGGGACTTTGGTAGCTGGCAGAAGAGGAAGATACCTCTATAGAATAGAAGGGGAACGAGGAGTCATGACTAAACTGTGAGTGGACTGGAGGCCAAGAGAGACATGGTATAGAGCAAAGGGAAAAGAATGAGCTGCCTTCTGCGGACTGCCTTGTACCCATGGTGTACCCGTGCCACAGGTGTGCCCCACATGTGTACTCCACGAGAACAGCACATGTACACACACTCTGCCTCGGTCTCTTTGGGCTGCTACAACAAGATGCCATCGACTAGATGGTTTGTAACAACAGACATCCATTTCTCACAGTTTTGAGAAGTTCAAGATTCAGTTGCTGGCAAGTTCAATGTTTTGTGAGGACATGCTCCTCACACGTGTTTTCTCTCTCTTCACATGTGACTTCACATAGCAAAGAAGGGAGGATGCCTTTAAGGATTCTTTATTAAAGACACAAATCATCTCATTCATGAGGCTCCATTCCTATCATCAAATCGCCCTGCCAAATCCCACTTTCTGATACTTTTGCATTGAGGCTAGGCCTGGACATACAAATTTGGGGAGGATACAAAATTTTAGACACATCCACACTGCACATACATAGAAATCCTTCTGAAAAATGCAGTTAATAGGCAGTGGAGTCCACAGGAGGGTGGTGAGGTATGAGTCACCATATCTGAGATGACTGAGGTGGGCAAGGATGGTGGACATTGTCACCCACACAGTAGCAGTGGACTTTGGATCACATTTTGCAGATCACTGCAAATGTTTACGGTGAAACAGGATTGACTATAGGTGTGAAAAAATACCTGTCTTTGGCGAGAGAGGATGGCTTTGCAAGTTGAGTCCAAGCCCTGAGCTCCATCTCTGCTTTGTGACTTTGGGGAACCAACTCTCCAGCTTCCTTCTGTCAGGTGGCAAACGTATGCTTTATGTACATGTTTTCTGGAAAGGAGATTGAGAGCAGCACATATGACCCATTAGGTTATAAATCCATTTCTGGTTTGGGTTCCACCTTCTTGGACAAAATCATTTACGTTAAGATTTTTGTTTCCTTTTATTTACTATTTCTCACACATGCTACTACCTGTTCTAAACTCAAGATTGTCTCCAAACCTTTGGTTTTCAAAAATAAACTGAAGGAGAAGCTTGAAGTGTAGCTCCGTGATTTGAACGCTTGTTTAGCATGCAGGAAGCCCTGAATTCAACCCCTGCACTAAAAAATAAAAAAAGTGGAAGGAAAGGGGGCCCTTTCGTTTTGAGTAGCAGGGCTTCAGATTGATAAAAGTAGGCCAAGTCCCTGCCCAGGCTTGAGCTTTGCGCCTCTCCTGCTCCCCAAGATGATGGTGGCTCCTGCTGACACCACCAGTGGAGATCATTTTTGTAGGCAACTCTGGTTCCTGGCTTGCCCCACTTAGCAGCAAAAGCTGCCCATGTCTCCAAGGAGACTTGGGCCTGTGGCCCGTGGCACCCAGCAGGATGTGGGGCCATTGTATGCTTTTCTTTTACCTCCTAAGAGCCCTGTTATCGAGCGAGTGGAGTGGGAGCCCCTGTGAGACCTGCTCTGCAGTCTGCAGCCGCTGCTGACTCACTGTCTCCCTCCCGCCCTGGCTGCTGAAGCACCGGTGCTCATTCCCCCCCCCCCCCCCCAGCCGCCACACCCCCGCCTTCCCCCTCCCAGGCCTCCAGCTGCTGGGGTGGCCTTGGACTTGCTGGGTGGGGCTTAGAGCCACCTGCACTTGACGGGACGCATATTTTTACATACTGTCACTGGAAATAATCAACTTTATTTAAAGAGAATGTGGATTCAGAATCCTCAAAAAAACAACCAGCAACTTGCTTGGGGCTGTTTTAGGAGCAGTTTTCCTGCCTACTCTGAAGGAGGCTGCTGGGCCCAGCAAGTGGACCCAGGGTCACTGCTGTGAAGGAAGACACAGTGGGAAAGAGCATGGGCAAGCAGGGTCTGTGCAGCTAGAGCCCCCAGTGGGAACACAGCATTTTGGTGGAAGGCGTGGGATCAGGCCGAGACTGCAGCCCCTCTCTAAAGAAGTGAGCCCACTGCCGTGCGCAGGAGGGTGTGGTGTGCTGGAGTAGCTAGCTGTCCAAGGCCCCTCCCCCAGTCCAGGCTCTCCTATTTTTGAAAAATCTTTGTGCTTATTTTTGAGTCTCTGTCAAGTACTAGCACCATGTTGCTTTTTGTTTTATGTGGGAGGGCATGTTTTCTTTGTTTTACTTTAATGATTTTCACACGGTAACATGAGGACTGTCAGTGGAGGGGATCTCTTTCCCCCAGCTTCCGCTGTAGAGGTAGCCACTGCTGCCCTCCCCTTTTTTTCAGAGTCTACTCTATATTCATGCATATCTGTGTCGGGTATGAACTACTGCCGTTGGAGTTCCCGTGGGGGTTTCACGTGGCAGTTTCGTTTAGGAGGGTCCTCTGGAAACTTGGTAGCCTAGCAACTCGTCTTGCTGTGCCTGGCTTCTCTGTGCTCCATTCCAGGGAATGTTGGGTCTTGGAAGGCCACTGGGCACATTACTGTCTGCTCTCCACACACTTTTTTTTTTTTTAATAAATCTTTATTTCTTTTTCTTTTTCTTTTTTGGTCTTTTCGAGACAGGGTCTCCTGTAGCCCCAGGTGTCCTGGAACTCGCTCTGTAGACCAGGCTGGCTTTGAACTCACAAAGATTCACCTGCCCCTGCCTCCCGAGTGCTGGGATTAAAGGCCTGCGCCACCACACCCGGCTTCCACACAAAATAATTATTTTTCTCTTCATTGTTGAAATGTTTACACATGGTAGGGAATTTCAGTAATACCCAAGGAAGCAAAGAATTCAGATTCCTTGTCACCAGAGTAACCAGAGAAATCAAACTTCCTTCCAGTGTTTCTTTTTAAAATTTATGCATACATACATATTCCCTCTTCCTAGACACTGAGGGCATATCATAAGTCTGGACACAGACTTTTCACATGGCCTTTTTCCAACTCATCCCTTGGTAAGTCTATGTCCAGAATCTCCTCTTTAACAACAAGGTGGTGGTAGATTAGGCCCCACCCCAATGGTTTGATTGTAGTAGAATCATTTGGAGGCCCTAGGACTTAAGATTCCATTTGAGAGGACACAGGTCAACCCCCACAGCTACTAGGCATCCAGCCCAGAGAATTCAGGCCCTGTTAGAGGTCCAGTATTGTTCATATATGAAGGCAAGGTGTACCTACAATAGGTAAATATATTCTTATCTCAAAGCTTTTTTTTCGGGCTGGAGAGATAGCCTAGCGGTTAAGAGCACCCACGCTCTTGCAGAGGACCCGGGTTTGATCCCCAGCACCCACATGGCGGCTAAGAACCGTCTGTAACTCCAATTCCAGGAGAACTCCAGTTCCAGGGGAATCCGAGACCCTCTTCTGACCTCCGCGGCATTGCACGACACGGGTGCACAGACCTGCATGCAGACAGTACATTCATACACATACAAAAATAAATAAATAAATAATAAAAAAAAAACAAAAAACTTTTTTTTCTTTTTGGTCTTTTTGAGACAGGGTTTTCCTTTAGTCCCAGCTGTTCTGGAACTTGCTATGTAAACCAGGCTGGCCTTGAACTCAGAGATCTGCCTGCCTCTACCTCCCAAGTGCTGGGATTAAAGGCATGCCTGACAGAATTTAAGTCAGAAAAAGTGTGTCCTCTTTAATCAGCTCTTACCTGAGCCTCCTTTTGTTTCTATATTAAGGCAACTATAGACAGATACAGCTTTGTGCTTTCCAGTGTGAGTTGATGCGCACACTCTGAGCTGTGGGGCTCCTTTCGTGCCAGGGTGTGTCTGTTGATCTTTGAGTAGACTTTGAAGACAACTGCTAGGCCACACCCACTTCAGAATATTTTACTGCTTCCTCTATGACAAAGGGTTTTCCCTGTGAATAGATCCTCAATTCATATACTGGACTTCTGAGTGTAAACTCATTTTTAAAAAGGTGCTTAAAAAAAAAAGGTGCTTATAGCTGGGGGTGGTGGCGCATGCCTTTAATCCTAGCACTTGGGAGGCAGAGGCAGGCGGATCTTTGTGAGTTCAAGGCCAGCCTGGTCTACAGAGCGAATTCCAGGACAGCTGGGGCTACAGGGAGACCCTGTCTTGAAAAGACAAAAATAAATTAATTAATTAAAATAAAATTTAAAAGGGGCTTATATGATTAAATTTGCTAAATTTTATAACAGATTTTTGTATTTTCAAAATCCTCTTGGCTAGCTTTTTTTTTTTTTTTTTGTTTCATTGTGCTGGGCTTTTAATGGAGGTATATAATAGGATTTGGTTGACTAGGGTTTTTTTAATTTTTATTTCTTTTTTGTGTGTATGAATGTACTGTCTGCATGTAGGTTTGTGCACCCAAGTTGTGCAATGCCACGGAGGTCAGAAGAGGGTGTTAGATTCCTGGTTCTCAGCCACCATGTGGATTCGAGCCTGGGTCCTCTGCAAGAGCAGTTGGTGCTCTTTACCGCTAGGCTATCTGTCCAGTCCCGGTTGACTAGGTTTTTTAGGCCATCCCATTAAAAGGATTGTTAACATCTTACCAATGGTGTATACTTTAATTTAATGCTGTCTTTTTAGCTTTGGTTTTTTTACTAGGAGAAAAAAGAGGCTTAAGGTTGGGTTAGGGTTGAGTCTAGCAGCTGCAGAATGGAGTTGTTTGCCTTTTTTAAAAAAGGTAAGCCCTGCGGGTATGGTGGCTAGCACTTGGGAGGCAGAGGCAGGTGGATCTTTGTAAGTTCAAGGCCAGCCTGGTCTACAGAGCAAATTCCAGGACAGCTGGGGCTACAGGGAGACCCTGTCTCAAAAGACCAAAAAAAAAAAAAGGTAAGCTGGGGGCTGGAGAGATGGCCTAGCAGTTAAGAGCACCAACTCCTCTTGCAGAGGACCTGGGTTCGATCCCCAGCACCCACCTGGCGGCTGAGAACTGTCTAACTCCAATTCCAGAACTCCAGTTCCAGGGGAATCCGACACCCTCTTCTGACCTCCGCGTGCATTGCACATGGGTGCACAAACCTACATGCAGACAGTACGTTCATACACATAAAAATAAATAAAATTGCTGGGCGTGGTGGTGCATGCCTTTAATCCTAGCACTCGGGAGGCAGAGGCAGGTGGATCTTTGTGAGTTCAAGGCCAGCCTGGTCTACAGAGCAAATTCCAGGCCAGCTGGGGCTACAGGGGACCCTGTCTCGAAAAGACCAAAAAATAAAAATAAATAAAAATAAAAAAGGTAAGCCCTAGCTGGGTGTGGTGGCATATGCCAATAATCCCAGCACTTGGGAGGCAGAAGCAGGGGGATCTCTGAGTTCAAGGCCAGCTTGGTCTACATAGTGAGTTCCAGGACACCTGGGGCTACAGGGAAACCCTATCTCAAAAAGACCAAAAAAAATAAATAAAGGTAAGTCCTGCATAGCAGTTCATAAGATCCCAGGACTCATGAGCAGGGATTTTATAGTGAAGGTGCCTGGCTGGTCACCAGGACACTGGTTCTGAACTTGAGGATTCTGTACTTGGGCTTCTTTGCCATAGCTTTTCCTTTATTCTGTGATTTCCTGGGAGACCATGTAGAAGAGATACAAAGAATTTGCCCCCAAAGAGACACGTCAGCCTTTTTTTTTTTATTTGGGTTGGTCACCCAGAACACAGGAGTAGCGATGCCAGGCTGCCTGTGGGACTTCTCTGCTCAAATTTCTTTGGCTGCATCTCACGTTTCTTGTTCTTTCTCAGGATTCAGGAGCAGTTTCAGAAAAATCCTGACAGTTACAATGGTGCCGTCCGAGAGAACTACACCTGGTCGCAGGACTACACCGATCTGGAGGTCAGGGTACCAGTGCCCAAGCATGTGGTGAAGGGGAAGCAGGTAACAGCCCAGGGTGGGGACTTCACTGCATCATCTGAGCTCTGAGCAGGGATGGTGTGACTGCAGGAGAGTTGGGATTAGCTTTCCAGCATGAGCCATACCTCTGGGAGGGATCTGCTCTGCCGTCTTCTCCCCTTCCTCCCACCTGTGTGCGTTTCTCCTGGTCTTCAGGAGTCCCACTGGGTGTAGTGAGCTTTGTTCTTAGCCTGAACAGCCATAATCCCAAGAGAAAAGCCTACGCATTTGTTGTCCTCTCTGCTTATTAAACAGTGTTGCTGGCATTCTCAGGGCCTGACTGTAGATAGTGGCTTCTTGGATTTTCAAGAGCAGATTCAAACATTACTTTGGTGAACTCTACATTTTTCTTAGAGATGGAGTCTGCCTTCAGTTTCTCTAAGAAAAGTCCAGTTAGCTACAGTGAAGGCTCTGCTGTTTTCACATGGCGGCTCTCTGGCCCAACACCCCACACAGAATGGGGTAGCAGAGTGGAGGCAACAAAGTTTCCTTGTGTGCTGTGACTTTTATCTTAGAGGTAACCAGCCACCTGTGATTTAGGGAGAGGGAGAAGAGAACATGCACATATATATGTATAGGTGCTTAGATATGAAACCTTCTGAGGGCATCGAGGTGACAGCACTGGAAGCAAGGACAGGCCCAGCCCTCCCTCTCTGCATCCCTTTCCCAGCCAGTCCTGAGACAAAGCAAAATGGTCCAGGGGCTGCAGCAGTGGCTCGTTGATAAGAGTGCCTGCTACAGCAAGCATGAGGACCTGAGGTCAAATGAGAAAGCTGGGCATCGCTGTGCATGCCTGGAACTCCAGCAGTGTGGGGACAGAGACAGGAGGATTGCTGGGGCTTGCAAGCCACCAGCTTACATATTGGTTTAGTGAGATGCCCTGTCTCAAAGGAATAAGGCAGAGAGTGATAGAGCAGGACACCTGAATCTTCTGACCCCCACGTGCATGGATGAACATACGCAACTGCACACACACACTTGTACACACACACACACACACACACACTTGTACACACACACACACAGAGTCCAGGCCACAATGACCAAATAAATGTCCTGGTTTGTGCCTGTGGTTCTTCCATGTTGTACATCAGATCCCCTGGAACTGGAATTGTGGATGGTTGTTTTCTGCCATGTGGGTTCTGGGAACTGAATCACTGTTCCCCTTTAAAACTAAAAACTTCACAAGCCTCCATCTTCTACAAATCCTTCAGCAAAACTGCTCCAAGCTCCACAGCAACGATCTTTAGACATTCAATGATCTTCCCAGCCCAAAGTTCCAATCACCTCCACAATCCTTCCCCAAAACACCAAGGTCAGGTCTGTCACAGCAATACCCCACTCTTCTGGTACCAATTTCTGTCCTAGTTTGTCTTCCATTGCTGTGACAAAACACTCTGACCGACACCAACTTGGGAAGGAAAGGGTTTATTCAGCTTACGTCTCCTGGTTCATAGCTCATCACTCAGGGAGCACAAGGCAGGAACTCAGGTCAGGAACCTGGAGGCAGGAGCTGAAGCACAGGACATGGAGGAATGCTGTTTACTGGCTTGCTCTCCTGGCTCATGCCCAGCCCGCCTTCTTATACTGTACACAACCAACTGCCCAGGGTGGCACTAATTGTGGGCTGGGCCCTCCCACACTGCTCGACCATCAAGACAATACTCCACAGATGTGGCCACAGGCCAATCCGATGGAGCCAATTTCCCAACTGAGGCTCCCTCAACCCAGGTGTGTCAAGTTGACACTAAAGCTATCCAGCACAATTAATTAATTAGTTAATTAATTTTTGGTCTTTTTCGAGACAGGGTCTCCCTATAGTCCCATCTGTCCTGGAACTCACTCTGTAGACCAGGCTGTTCTTGAACTCACAAAGATCCACCTGCCTCTGCCTCCCGAGTGCTAGGATTAAAGGTATACGCCGCCATGCCTGGCAGTTTATTTTATCTGTATGAGTGTTTTGCCTACATGTATGCAAGTGTACCACAAGTGTACAGTGACCTCAGAGGCCATAGGATGGCACTGGATACCCTAGAAGTAGAGTTATAGATGGTTGTTAGCCACCATGTGGGTACTGGGACCCAAACTCAGCGGATGCTATTAACTGCAGAGGCATCTCTCCAGCCCACTTTTGGTCATAGTTTAAAATTTGTGATTACTGCTATTTTCTACCCAATTGGAAGAAATAGTATCAACACATCCATAATTTCCTTTACCCCATTTCCTATAGTCGCAGCATCTTTCAGGATTAGAATATCATATTACAATCAGAATGTGGACAGTAAAGTGACAGAGAAATCCCATCAGATAAGAGTCCCTCGCCTTGTCTTTCTATATCTTCTTCTTGATCTGGGAACCCTACTCTGTTTTCAAATTTTTTGTATGTGTGCATGGGTATAGGTACCCAAAGAGGTCAGAAGAGGGCATCAGATCCCTCAGAACTAGAGTTATAGGCTGTTGTGAGCACCTGATGTCGTTGCTGGGAACCAAGTACAGGTCCTATGCAAGAGCAATATGTGCTCTTAATGCTGAGCCATCTTTTTAGCCCCCTGAGTTCGATCCTTGGGACCCACAGGAGAGAACCAACTCCCACAAGTTGTCCTTTGGCCCCCATACATACACTTTGGCATACACTTGCCCATACACAAATATGCACACACATGCCCATACACAAATATGCACACACAAATAAATATAATAAAATGATGTTGATTTCCATGCTTAATTAGAGCCTCCTGGACCTTTATCTGGCTTTCAGTTTGTACTCCAGACACTTCTAGGCTTTCTCTGAAGAGGTTTATAGTAGGCCGAGAATCTCGTTTCTCTTTTCGTGACTCAGCAGACCCACATCAGCAATCCAGATAGTCCCTAGGGACACAGGTTTCCTGTGTTCTGGCTCACCAACTGGGGATTCAAGCTTGGCTCTGGTCTGTGGCCACCATGCTATGAAGCTGCTGCCCTTCACAGTTAAGATTTATGCCTCTCAGATGTACTTGTTCTTCTAGACCAATAGAGTCCTGATTTTTTAAATTGTATTCCTGGATATAGTTCATTCTTCAGTGGACATTTTCTGAGCACCTGGCCTATACAGTGGTCACAAAGACAGGCTAGATGTGCTGCTATTAAACATACACCCCCTTTATTGCATAAGCAGTAAGGTTTAGCAGAGTGGCGGTGGTAGAGGTGGTGGTGGTGGTGGTAGTGGTAGTGGTGGTAGTGTGTATGTCTGTATGTCTGTGTTCAGCACAGTGGAGTGCCTACTTCAGTAACTCAGTCCTCTGGTTCTCCATACAGAAAGCACTCTGAACCCATGGAGCCAGGAACCAACCCTGCTCCTAGTAGGTTTGGGTGTTTCGTTATGACACTAGGGTACAAGGAAGGGCCTTGCCACATCTATTGCCAGCTTTAGTGTTGGCATTTTGTGAGACCTACTGACTTGATTAGCACTGATGTCCTGCTTATAAACACTCTTATCTCCTTGTACATAGTAGAAATTTTTCTTTTTTTTCATTAAGAGTATTTTTTATTTTATTTGTTTGTTTGTTTGTTTTTATTGAGGCAGAGTCTTTCTGTAGGCCCAGCTGTTCTGGCTATGTTATTCTTATGATATTACAAACTTCTTTTAAAAATTGGTCTGGGCTAGTGAGATGGTTCAGCAGATAAAGGTGTTTGCTGCCAAGTCTGATGACCTGACTTCGATCCTTGTGTCCCACATGGTAGAAAGAGAGAACTGATTCCTGCAAGGTGTTTCTTGACCTTCAGACATACAGTGTGGTATGCACACACCCACATACAAACACACTAAATAAACATAAAAAATTCTTGATCTGCTTAATATGATCCTGAAACTATGAAATTGTTAGAGGAAAAGAATAGAGAAAATGTTTTTACGATACAGGCAGAGTCAAGGACTTTCACAGTGAAACTCCATTCACTCAGAAAATAGGCCAACAATTGACAAATGGTGTCTCATGCTGTTAAAAAAAAAAACCTATACGAGCCAGGCATCGTGGCACACGCCTTTAATCCTAGCACTTGGGAGGCAGAGGCAGGCGGATCTTTGTGAGTTCAAGGCCAGCCTGGTCTACAGAGTGAGTTCCAGGCCAGCTGGGGCTACAGGGAGACCCTGTCTCAAAAAGACCAAAATAAAAAAACCTGTACAGCAAAGAAATAATCAGATGAAGAGACAGCCTACAGGATGGGAGATAGTGTTTGCAGACAGAGGAATAATATCTAGAATATACAAAGAACTCAGTAAGAAATCAATTAAATTAGTCATAAATGGGCTAATGATTAAATGAACATCTCAAAAAGATGGCTAATAAGCCAATGCAAAAAGGTTCTTCACCAGTCATTGCAGAAATGCAAATTAAAACTATATTGGGGGGGTGGAGAGATGGCCTAGCGGTTAAGAGTGCCCACTGCTCTTGCAGAGGACCTGGGTTCGATCCCCAGCACCCACATGGGGGCTGAAAACCGACTTTAACTCCAGTTCCAGGGGAATCCGACACCCTCTTCTGACCTCCACGGCATTGCATGACATGGGTGCGCAAACCTACATGCAGACAGTACATTAATACACATTAAAAAAAAAAAAACAACTATATTGAGGGGCTTGGAGAGGTAGCTCAATGTTTAAGAGTACTGGCTGCTCTTGTAGAGGACCTGGGTTCAGTTCCTAGCACCCACATGGTGGGTGACAACTCTCTGTAACTCCAGTTCCAGGGCGTCCAATGTCCACTTCTGGCCTCTGCTGACATTGCATGATATGGATGCACTTAAATGCAGACAAAACACTCATACNTTTGGTATTTTTGAAACAGGCTCTCCCTGTAACCTCAACTGGCCTAGAACTCACTATGTGACCAAGATGCTCTTGAACTCCCAGAGATCTGCTTGCCTCTGCTTCCCAAGTGCTGGGATTAAAGGCGTCCACCACCACGGCTGGTGCTTTTAAAAAACAACAACAAAAAAACCCAACTTTTTAAAGAAACAAATCTCCCAAACTGGTTTGATTCCATCTCACACAGTCAAAGTGGCAGTCATTCAGGAAGCAATGAATACTGGTGAGCACATGGGCCAAAGTGAGTTCTTTATATCCTGCTGATAGGAGTGTAGACAAATCCAGCACTGTGGGAAGCAGTGTGGAGATTTCTCAGAAAACTAAAAAATGTATCTTCCATGTGACCCCGCTGGACCACTCTTGGGTTTTTCTCCAAAGGCTCCAAGTGAACATATCACAGAGATGCTTACACATCAGTGTTGACTGCAGCACTACCCACAAGAGCTAAGTTCTGGAATCAAGCTAGGTGTCCTGCAGCAGAGAAGTGGATAAAGACAGTGTGGTACAGGTGCACAATGACAACTTTTTTTTTTTTTTGGCATAAAAGACAGTTTTGTTGTTGACAGGAAAAATGGATACTTGTGGAGATAATCAAGCCAGGTGTGGTAGCATATGCCATTAGTCCCAGAACTCAGAAGGCATACATCTGTGACATCGAAGCCAGCTGGGGCTACAGGTAGACCCTATCTCAAAAAGACCAAAAATCCAAACCAAAACAAAACCTAAAACGAGATTATCATATTAAGCAAATTAAGCCAGTCTCACTCAGAAAGGCAAATACCACATTTTATTTGTAGTTCCTGGATTTTACATGCGGTCATATGTGTGTATGTGACATAAAGTAGAAGTGTGACACTGTCTAGGGGACAAAGGGGACTGATGAGAGCAGTGAGAAGAGGTAAGATGGGGGCCGTGGTGGAGAACGTGTTTAAGGCACAGTACATGCTTAGCCGGTCTGCTTCTTAGTGATCTAAAAGTTTTTGTCATGCCTCAGTGAAAGCTTTAAAATAAGTTTATTTTGTGTCTCTTGGGTTTCATTGGCCTAAGGGCTTTTCCTCAGAGTTGCACTTTCTTTCTTGACTGGCCCTTTTCCAGTTGTTCCCTAAATGTACCTGTCACAGCTGCCTGTCAGCAGTGTTTATTTTTGGTTTGTCACTCATGATGGTAGCCACGACTGCAGCAGCTTGGTGGGTCTTGTTCTGGTTGGTGATGGGGGCCTTGTGTAGACAGCTATTCTGGTTGGTGATGGGGGCCTTGCGTAGACAGCTATTTGTTCTGGTTGGTGATGGGGGCCTTGTGTAGACAGCTATTTGTTCTGGTTGGTGATGGGGGCCTGTGTAGACAGCTATTTGTTCTGGTTGGTGATAGGGGCCTTGTGTAGACAGCTATTTGTTCTGGTTGGTGATGGGGGCCTTGTGTAGACAGCTATTTGTTCTGGTTGGTGATGGGGGCCTTGCGTAGACAGCTATTTGTTCTGGTTGGTGATGGGGGGCCTTGTGTAGACAGCTATTTGTTTTAGGTTCCTGTGGATGTGAAACTTGGGGTTAAGGGAGAGAGCATTGCCACAAAGCCCAGGTCCTCTGTTCTTCAGCTTGATACTGGCTCCTCAGCTATTTTTCACGGATCCTTTTCTATGGAAGCAAGTGCATTGAGAACATGCTGGCCTTCCAACGTGTAGGAACAACTGAGACTGTGCCTGGTGCATCGTGTTCTTCAGAGAAAAAACAGAAAAGGTCTTATTTTCCATGCAGTATTTTAAAACATTTTTCTGGCAAATCTGAGGAATTTCTCAAGATAAAGCTTTTTTTTTTTTTTTGAGACAGGTATGTAGACCATACAGGCTGGCATCAAACTCACATCAGAGATCTGCCTGCCTCTGCCTCCTGAGTGCTGAGATTAAAGGCATATGGCACCATGCTCGGCTCACTATGAAGCTTTTAATCTGCCTTGGTAGAACTTGACTTGGTCTCTTCTTGACCACACTCTTCGCTCAGTCTGCTCTCTATTGCAGAAGAAAGGCAGCAGACTTTCCTCCTTTCCTGCATAAACCCCCAGAGTTGGGACAAGGAACTGGAGTGCATGATTGCTCACTTCAGACCAGTGGTTATAAAACTGGCATTTCGCCAGACATGGTGGCACATGCCTTTAATCCTAGCACTTGGGAGGCAGAGGCAGGCAGATCTTTGTGAGTTCAAGGCCAGCCTGGTCTACAGAGTGAGTTCCAGGACAACTGGAGCTACAGGGAGACCCTGTCTCGAAAAGACTTAATTAATTAATTAATTAATTAAAATAAAACTGGCATTTCATCGAATCATAGGCTCCCAGTACTCTTGAAAATTGAACTGTGGAGTTTTTGTTTAACCTCTCATTTTGCAGATGAGAAAACTGTCCTGTTGAGAGGCACTAGGGTGGGGACCAGAACCCAGGCTCCCATTCACCTGTTTTATTGGCTTCATTCTAGTGGAAAATGTTATATAGTCATTATTGGATACCGCTGAATAATCTGTCTCTTCCTGATTCTCCTGCCTCTCAGGCTGTGGCCATGTACACCTAGGCTGGTTCTGTTCCCCCTCCAAAACCCCTTTTTTTTTTTTTGTCTTTTCGAGACAGGGTCTCCCTGTAGTCCCAGTCCTGGAACTCACTCTGTAGACCAGGCTGGTCTTGAACTCACAAAGATCCACCTGCCTCTGCCTCTGCCTCCCAAGTGCTAGGATTAAAGGCATGTGCCACCACGCCCGGCTTTTTTTTTTTTTCCTCCATTAGCCCTTGGGAAGCACTCATTTGCAGTTTTTTCCCACTTAAAGATTCTTCCAGTAGGCATTTACTTGTGTTTTTAACGTTTCCATTGTGGCTTTGATGAATGTTATTACATCAGCAGTAGTGAAGGACTTCCAATACAGCATTATGCCTAGATTAGAGTCTGCATCAATTGCCGATCAGATTCAACCACATGCCAGGGGTATAGATGTGGCCTTGACGGTTTATGCCTTGATCAAGGGCTGAAGCAGTGAGGTTATATTTACAGGGAAAAATATAACCTCCATGCTTTCATTTTCATAGCAGATCAGAGTGGTCAGGTGGATTTATCTATTAATAGGGCTTTAAATTTCCAGCCTTTCTTCCAAGTATTTTTTTCACTTCTGGGATGAAACATTAGTGGAAATGTTCCGTAAACAAGAGGGCTGTCACCCAGGCTTTCTGATTAGGTTGCTAGAACACAGGCAGATGTTCTTCTCTTCTGTATCTTATGCTTGGCTTTATCAGGTGACCTATAGCATTGCACACTCCATCTGAGCTAACTTGTCCCTCCATGCCCTGCTGCTTCCTTTGTACTTTCATGAAGGAGGTTCTTGGGGGCACTTCTTCCTCAAAGTTCAGTCTTAGTGCAGTTGAAGACTTGCTTTTTCATTAATCAACTTTTTAAAATTTGCCAGAAATGTGGTAGCAGCTTCTTCTTTGGCAGTTGAAGCCTCTCTATTACTAATTTTTGTTTTTCTGTGTAACCATATTTCTGAATCTACATATCATCCTTCAGTCTTTCCAGGGGCTCTTCTGCTGAAGCCTGTGTGCTTTCAGTGTTTTCTGGTGTAGCACAGTGTTGTTATTCAGAACATCCATACATTGAATGCCTTTTTAGTATCAACTAAGTAGTCACCACATACTGTGACCATCACTTTTTTTTTTATCTTTTTTTTTAATTTTATTTATTTTTGTATGTGTATGAATGTACTGTTTGCATGTAGGTTTGTGCACCCGTGTTGTGCAATGCCGCAGAGGTCAGAAGAGGGCGTCGGATTCCCCTGGAACTGGAGTTATAGATGGTTCTTAGCCGCCATGTGGGTGCTGGGGATCGAACCTGGGTCCTCTGCAAGAGCAGTCAGTGCTCTTAACCATTAGGCTATCTCTCCATCCCCGACCATCACTTTTTTACATTGATGTATGATAGCAACCCTAGCACTTCTTTATTGTATTTTTCCTTCACATTTTGTAATTATGTGTGTGTATATATATATATATATATAATATTATATTATATATATTATATATAACTAATATATATATATTATATATATATATATATAAGTTCTTAGATGAGTAGTTCCCTTTTTTTTGAGACAGGGTCTCCCTGTAACCCCAGCTGTCTTGGAACTCACTCTCTAGACCAGGCTGGCCTTGAACTCACAGAGATCTGCCTGCCTCTGCCTCTGCCTCCCAAGTGCTGGGATTAAAGGCATGTGCCACCACACCCAACTTAAAGACTGTTTTTAGCCACCATGTGGGTGCTGGGAATCGAACTTGGATCCTCTGCAAGAGCAGTCAGCACTCTTAACCACTGAGCCATCTCTCCAACCCCCTGTAATCATATATTTTAACAACCTCATTATATAGTTGTTGTTTTTTTTTACTTATCATATTGGGAATTTTTGCCTTTTTTTTTTTTTTTGGAGAGTTTTTACCTTTTCATTAAAAGAAAGCATTTTATGGCTTCTTACTGACATTGTCTCAATTGCCAGCATCACTACTTTTATGCTTTGATGCCATTATTAAGTAAATTAAGGGTTATTGAATAGTACTATAGTACCATGACAGTCGATATAAACACAACAGCTACCACATGACTGACAGGTAAGTAGCATATAAAGAGTGGATACACTAGATGAAAAAAGGATGGCTGTTTCAAGTGTTGGAACAGAACACTGTAAGACTTGGTCTCAGTGGTCAGAACAGCATATAACTTAAAACTTACAAATTGTAGACTACTAGGGTATTCCATTTAATATTTTCTGATCGTGGTTGACTGACCACAGAAAGCAGATGGTGAATGAGGGTGTCTGTCATGTTCCCATACTGCTTTTCTATTTGTTACTAATCTTCTGAGTTGTATGCTTTTTTTCCTTTCAGAACTTAGTAATTTTTATGTAGTCATATTAATCAGTTCTTTTTTAAAAATGCCTTTGGAATTTCTTTTTTATTTTATTTTTTATGTGTATGAATATACTGTCTGCCTGTAGGTTTGTGCACCCTTGGCGTGCAGTGCCGTAGAGGTCAGAAGAGGGTGTTGGATTCCCCTGGAACTGGAGTTAAAGATGGTTCTTAGCCACCATGTGGGTGCTGGGGATTGAACCTGGGTCCTCTGCAAGAGCAGTGGGCGCTCTTAACCTCTAGGCCATCTCTCTAGCCCCGCCTTTGGAATTTCAATCAGGAAAGGACTAATTGCTCTTTCCCTCCTTTCCTTCCTTCCTTCCTTCCTTCCTTCCTTCCTTCCTTCCTTCCTTCCTTCCTCCCTCCCTTCCCCTTCCCCTTCCCCTTCCCCTTCTTCCCCTTCTTCCCCTTCTTCCCCTTCTTCCCCTTCTTCCCCTTCTTCCCCTTCTTCCCTTTCTTCCCTTTCTTCCCTTTCCCCTTCATTCTTTTGAGACAGGGTCTCCCTACAGCCCCAGGTAGACTCACCATATGTAGACCAAGGTAGATTCACCATATGTAGACCAAGGTAGACTCACTATATGTAGACCAAGGTAGACTCACTATATGTAGACCAAGGTAGACTCACTATATGTAGACCAAGGTAGACTCACCATATGTAGACCAAGGTAGACTCACTATATGTAGGCCTCAATCTCATAAGAGACCACCAGTCTCTGCCTCCCAAGTACTGGGACTAAAGGTGTGCACCACCACACCCTCCAAGAATGTCAATAGTACTAAAGAATGTTTAACCTGGGCGTGGTGATGCACACCTTTGATCCCAGCACTGGAGAGGCAGAGGCAGGTGGATCTCTCTGAGTTCAAGGCCCACCTAGTCTACATAGGGAGTTCCAGGTCAGCTGGGGCTACAGGGAGACCCTGTCTCCAAAACAAAAGAGTGTATTTTCCTGGGTAGTGCATTCTTCTGCTCCTCTGTGTTATTACTTGTACTTTGTACAGTTGTCTTTTAAATCAAATAGAGAAAGGGAGTTGCAAAGCATGGCCCTGTGCTGTATTCTGTATTTCACTGTTATGCCACTCTGTTTCTCCATGGGGCTTTAGTCTACCACCTGTAACTTTTTCAGCCCAAAGGACTGCCTGCAGTTTTAGTTGACGGACTTTGCAAGAGAAGCTTGTTCTGTTAGCAATGAATTCTCTTGGCTTTAGTTTATCTGGGAGTGTCTTAATCTTTGTTTTTGTGAAAGATAGTGCTGCTGGATAGAATTCTTCCTTGAGGTTTTTGCCTTCCTGCCCTTTAAGTCTTCCTTCATCCCACTATCTTCCATGATGTGTAGTGAGAAGCCGGCTGTTGTTTTTATTGAAGTTACTTCATATATAATTCTCCCTGCTTTCACAAATGTCTTTGTGTTTGGTGTTTTCGACCACTTTGATATGCCTAGGTGTTAATTTCTTTTCTACTTGGTCTTAAGCTTCTTGCACGTGTACGTGTAGGTTAATTCTGTTAGATTTGGAAAGTCTTTCCCTATTAGCGTTTTGAGTATTTCCTGCCATTTCTCTTTCCATCTGTGGATCCTATTTTGCAAATATTGGTGTGTTTGATATTGTTTCTTGGGTTCTGAAGGTCTGTTCATCTTCTTTTTCCTTCTGTTCCTCAGACTGGATAATCTCAACCTATCTTCAGGGTTGCTTGATTTTGTTTCTAAATGCTTAAGTCTGTGAGAACCTCTAGTAAATTTTTCATGTCTCCCCTTCCCCAAGTACTTCTGAACTCCAGACTTTATATTTGATTAAAAAAAAAAAAAGAAAAGAAAGAAAAAAAAAAAGAAAGGCACCCAATTTCCACCTCTTTGTTGATGCTCTACTTAGGAGACTTTGTCCTCGTATTTTCCTTTAGCTCTTTATACTTGCTTTTCTTTGGCTTTTTTAGCATATTTAAAAATAGGTGATTCATAGGCTTTTCTGCAAAGTCTTTGTCTGGCCTTTCATAGGGAACAGATTTTATTCATTGCTTTCTTTCTCCTATGTATGGGCCACACTTCATGTTTCTTTCTTTTTTTTTTTTGTCTTTTCGAGACAGGGTCTCCCTGTAGCCCCAGCTGTCCTGGAACTCGCTCTGTAGACCAGGCTGGCCTTGAACTCACAGAGATCCACCTGCCTCTGCCTCCAGAGTGCTAGGATTAAAGGCGTGCGCCACCACGCCTGGCTACTTCCTGTTTCTTTATAAATTTTGTAATTTTAGTGTCAGGTCAGTATTTAAAGTAATACAGCATGGCTACACTGGAGATCAGGTTCTTCCTTCTTTCCATGGTTGTTTGCTCTTGGTACTTGGTGCAGTTGTTGAAGGATATCCTGAACTAATTCTGCAAGGACTGTATTCTTGGTTGTGCATAACTAGTGAACTCTCTCTACTTGGTTAACTTTGTGGTCAGCTAATGATTTGTCAGAGATTTCCTTAAACACCAGTACTGCTGACTGTGTCTTTGCCAAGGGGCCCTATGGGCACACTGGTGCATATGCTCAGTATTTGGCTAACTTTACCTTAACCTTTACTTCCTGCTTATAAGGTAAAAGATCGATTAATTGCCAAAGTTCATAAGAAGTTGACTCAGTTTTTTTGTAGTTTTTGGGGGTGGGGGAGCTTTTTAGGAACCCCATTGCCATTTTTACTACCTTTGAATTAGGAATTTCTTGAATCATTTTGGTTTCCTTGTGATTTCTTGCTGCATATATATCAAATGCAGTGTACTTTCGTCATGAACTCAGAGTTACTCAGATTCATTAATGCTGTGTGTTGTCCAGAAATCAGCTTTATTCCTGCAGACTTTTCTTCTGCAACTCCTGTGTGGCAGTCTGTGTCCAGCTCTGCTGTGTACATGATCTTGGAGCCCCCTTCGTGTCCTGTGTGTACAGTTAGTGTCCAGCTCTGCTGTGTACACGATCTTGGACACTTTTGTGTCTGGGTCTCCTTTTCTAGTTTTCTCATTTTGTTTTTGTTGTTGTTGTTGTTGTTGTTGTTTTTAATATTCCAAGGGGATATGCGATAAATACAGAATTCTTATGTGTTAAGGGTATTTATTTTAACCTTTCACTTACTTTACTTTATCTTAAAATAGCTCTTCCTTAAAAGTCCATAGATACTTTTCTATTATTTAAACATTTTTATATTACTTTTTTATTTGGAGTGTTTGTATGTGTATGGACTTAGTAATGGAGTGTATGTGGAGGTCAGAAGACAACCTCCAGGAATTGGTTCTCTCCTTTACCATGTGGTCCCAGTGATGTAAGTCATCAGGCTTGGCAGCAGACTCTCAATGGCCCTCTTCTGTTTTCTTATATTCAGTGTTATTGATTCTAAGTGTCTCATCTACTTAGACTTATTGGAGTAAACTTTACCNCTTTTCTTTCTTTCGTCTTTGTGTGGGCCACACTTCATGTTTTTTTCTTTTTTTTTTTTGTCTTTTCGAGACAGGGTCTCCCTGTAGCCCCAGCTGTCCTGGAACTCGCTCTGTAGACCAGGCTGGCCTTGAACTCACAAAGATCTGCCTGCCTCTGCCTCCCAAGTGCTAGGATTAAAGGTGTGCGCCACCACGCCCAGCTTGGATGGTTGTTAGTTGCTGCGTGGGTGCTGGGAATTGAACATGGGTCCTCTGCAGTTATAACCAGTGCTCTTAACTGCTAAGCCATCTCCCCACCCCTAGAAGCTTTAAAAAAAAATTCAGCGAGGGGCTGGAAAGTTGGCTCATAGGTTAAGTCACTGACTTAACTACTGACTGCTCTTGCAGCTAGGTAACTTGGTAAAATGCTTGGGACCTAAGTTCAGTCCTCAGAACCCTCATAAAGCCAGCACAAAGGGGTTGGAGAGATGGTTTGGTGGTAAAAAGCCCTTACATCTCTTGCAAAGGAACGGAATTTGGTTCCTAATACTTACATGAGGCAAGTCAAACCACCTGTAACTTCACCTCCTTGAGATACCTTTGTCCTCTGCACCCTGGACATAATACTATCTGAGTTGGAAAATTTGAGTTTTTTTTTTAATGAGCATCTGTCAAGTGGTCCCTAAATTTTAATTTCACACACCTATTAGGAAAAAAGTATCTTCAGTGTTTATTTAATGTGTACATTATCCATATACAGGTTTAACATAACTAATGCAAAATTTTCAGAGTAGGGAGGCTCAACCTGTAACATCTGTACAAATACTCCAAAGAAGCTGGGATAGAGAAATAGCTCAGTGATTAAGAGCGCTTGCTCCTTTTCCAGAAGACCTGGGTCAGTTGCCAGCATTTACATCCTACAGTTCACAATCACCTGTAACTCCAGTTTCAGGAGTTACAGTACCTTCTGCTATCTTCTGTCAACACGTGCATGGGTATGGTACACATATATGTACTCAGACACACATATACACATCTAATAAATAAATTTTTAAAGTGAAACAAATATAAACAAGTGTTCTGGTTTCTTTCCTCTTTTGGTGACTGGTTTTACACCTTCCTGGGGCCATGTACTCTGTTTTAGTTTGCTTTCTGTTTCTGTAATAAGCACTGTGGCTGAAAACAATTTGGAGAGGAAAGGCTTACAGGTTAAAATTCACTATTGAGGGAAGCCAAGACAAAAACTGAAGCAAAGACTACTCTGCTCTGGATATTTGTTCAGGTTTTATTTATTTATTTATTTATTTATTTATTTATTTATTTATTTATCTTTTCGAGACAGGGTCTCCCTGTAGCCCCGGCTGTCCTGGAACTCCCTCTGTAGACCAGGCTGGCCTTGAACTCACAAAGATCTGCCTGCCTCTGCCTGCCAAGTGCTAGGATTAAAGGCGTGCACCACCACACCTGGCTTTCTTTATTTTTTATATGTATGAATATACTGTCTACGTGTAAGTTTGTGTACCCATGTCGTGCAATGCCGCGGAGGTCAGAAGAGGGTGTTGGAGTCCCTGGAGCTGGAGTTCTCCTGGAATTGGAGTTACAGACAGTTCTCAGCCACCATGTGGGTGCTGGGGACTGAACCCGGGTCCTCTGCAAGAGCAGTTGGCACTCTTAACCACTAGGCCATCTCTCCATCCCCGAACCTTTCTTTTTTTTTTTAATTAATTTATTATTATTTTTATTGTATGTGTATACGTGTATTCCCTACAGGTAAGTGTACCCCTGTCATGCAATGCCATTGGAGGACAGGATGTTGGATTCCCTGAAACTGGAGTTACAGACAGTTGTTAGCTGCCATGTGGGTGCTGGGATTCGAACCTGGGTCTTCTGCAAGAATAACCAGTGTTTTTAACCACTGAACCATCTCTCCAGCCCCTCAGCTACTTTTCTTATACAGCTCAGGGCCACCTGCCTAGAGGATGGCACTGCCCACAGTGGGCTGGGTGCTCCCATGTCAGCTAGCAAATTAAAATGCCTCTCGCACATGGCCATAGGCCAGTCTGATCTGGGTAGTCCTTGAGGTTCTCTCTTTCCTAGTTTCTGTCAAGTTGACAAAACTAGACAGTACAATTGACCACTTGCCAACTTAATACACAAGCACATCACTATGAACCAGGATTTCATTTCTTATTCCCAGGATCTCATGTTACTATCACATCATAAAACCCAGTCCATTTTAAAATTCCATACTCTTAAAAATTCTGTCATTTAGGGCTGGAGAGATGCTTCAGTGGTTAAGAGCACTGGTTGCTCTTATAGAGGGCACCAGTTCAATTATCAGTACCTACATAGCAGCTGACAACTGTCCATAATTCCAGTTTCAGGGGATCTTATACCCTCTTCTTCTCACTCCATGCTATTGTACACATGTGGTGCACTTAGAAACATGCAGGCAATGGGGCTGGAGAGATGGCCTAGCGGTTAAGAGCACCGACTGCTCTTGCAGAGGACCCGGGTTCGATCCCCAGCACCCACATGGTGGCTGAGAACCGTCTTTAACTCCAGTTCCAGGGGAATCCGACACCCTCTTCTGACCTTGGCAGCATTGCACAACACGGGTGCACAAACCTACATGCAGACAGTACATTCATACACAAACGAAAATAAATAAAATTAAAAAAAAAAAAAAGAAACATGCAGGCAAAACACTCAAACATAAAATAAATTTTTAAAAAATCACCTAAAAATCCAGTTTCTCAGCCCTCAGGAGGCAGAGGCAGGCGCATCTCTGTGAGTTCAAGACCAGCCTGGTCTACATAGTGAGCTCCAGGCCAGCTAGGACTAAAGGGAGATCCTGTCTCAAAAAGACCAAATAAATAAATAAATAAATTTAAAAATCCAAAATCTCTTAAATATGGGCTCCTGTAAAATAAAAATAAATTATATACTTTCTTATTCCAGGGGGTAAGAACCAGGACACAGTTAAAATTTGATTAAAGCAAAACCCCAAATCAAGTATTGTAAATAGCTTAATGTCTAGCATCTGGGATTCACTATCCTCTGGGCTCCAAAGAGCTTGGGTAGTCCCACTTCTTCAGCTCTGCCGACCACAGCACACACATCTTGTCTCATAGGCTCAGGCTGGCTGGACTCCATACCTGCTACTGTCCTTGGTAGTTGTCCCACAGTCTTAGCATCTCTAGTCCACTGTTGTCTCCACTGCAACTAGGGCTGCACCTTCACCAGTGGCCTCTACTGTCCTCTCAGGATACCAAGCCTCATCTCTCCTCGACCCCTTCAGTCCTTTTATGCTACTCAGTCTTCATGCCACCAAAACCAGGGCCAGGGGAGACTCTTACATATTACCAAGTTTGGCTTCCTGCTTGAGATTCAGCTTTGGTCTCTGGACCAAAGAAAGCTTCTGTGCTGACCATGAAAAAATTCTCTCTTGAAGATTTCACCTCAGTGATGCTGGTCTCTTCATAATCACAGCTGCTTTTTCAGCCCCAGGTAACCAGCTTCCATTGTCCCAGTAAAGCACAGGTGTCACTTCCACAGATCTTAATCCAAAACATCACACAAACAGCCCTGATAGTCTTTGCTTCTCTCTGAAGCTTCACAAGCTAGGCCTCCAACATCTGCATTTCTCTCAACATTCTTATCTTAAAAGTTCCCACTGAGAGCGGCCTGAGTGTCACACACCTTTAATCCTAGCACTCAGGAAGCAGAGGCAGGCAGATCTCTGTGTTCAAGGCCAGCCTGGTCTACATAGTGAGTTCCAGGCCAGGTGGGGCTACAGGGAGACCCTGTCTCAAAAAAAAAAAAAAGTTCCCACTGAAAAGCCTCTTAAACTATGAGCTAGTAGCTTTTCCATCCTAAAGCTCCAAAGTCCTTGCAGTCGTCCCCCAAAACAATCTTTTCCCAATAGTTTCCAGGCCAGCCTGGAGGCAGATATGTAGGGCAGGGAGAGGTATACCCAGGACACCAAAGTGGGCACATAGCCAGTTTCTACCCAGAGCAGGCTCAGAGGGAGAAAGGTGCATTGCAGCTTGGTTTCATAAAGAACCAAGCTAAAATACAAAACCAAAGGAATTGGTCTCACTGTCCTAGGTTATGGTCACATTCTGCATTGCAGCTCAGGGAAAGAAAGAGGCTGCACTTGTCTTTCACCAGATAGTTCTGGGAAGCAACTCAGTTGTCCATCATGAATGCTGTGGTTCAGGGCCTTAGGAGGTCAGAGAGATGGCTCTGGCCAGTGGCTCTGTGTGGCCTCGCTGGAAGAATATCGAGAGCATATACTTGCAGAAAGGAAACTCACCCACAAGATCAACACTGAGAGTTCCCTCTGCATAGTCACAGGGGAGGGGAGCCATATCTTTTCTCCTCTGCTTGCCTTCTAGCCTGAGAACTGGTTTTCATACCTGCAGAAGTCAAAGAAAACAAGCAGCTTCCACCCCAACACTTGACATTACTACTTATTTAAAGAAAAAAAAAATTGGTGCATTTTCCAGAAGAGCTGATAGCTTGGTGTGGACTAGGCTGGAATGGCTTTCTTCACAGAGAGGCCTGATAAGCCCAAGTGCCCTAGTGTTTGCACAGATAGAACACAGTAGCTGCCACCCTCCAGACGATTCTCTCCTGCTGTGTTCTCAGGTCTCCGTGGCCCTCAGCAGTGGATCTATCCGTGTGGCCATGCTGGAAGAAAGTGGAGAACGTGTTCTCATGGAAGGGAAGCTCACCCACAAGATCAACACTGAGAGTTCCCTCTGGAGCCTCGAGCCGGGCAAGTGTGTTTTGGTAAGTGTGGTCACCTATGTGCAGAGCTCCCAGGTGGGCTTTGTCCCTGCTCTGTTGCCCCTTTGGCCAAGGCTTTACAGTGAACAGTGAAGTCGTTAATCCCAATAATTGGGCAGGTTTAATTTCCTGAGAATTTAGCACCTTCTCAGAGTACACCTCCATGGGCTTTCCAATTTATAGCCTTAATTCCTCAGGGTCCTGATCACTCCTGAGAACCCTACTTTCCTTCATCAAGGCAAAAACAAATACATGGAAAATGAACATGGAGGACATATTTTCCTAGATGCTAGTCTAGAGTTTAGTAAGTTGATCAAGTAGATCGTGGGAACTGTGTGCTAGCACCCAAATGGAAAATGGTGTACAACATATTTTGGACTAATTTGTTTCCTCTTTCTTCCTATGGAGGAAAAAAGTTAGGCAAAAGGAATAAAGATGAAAAGAAAAACAGGTGTTCAGATTTTTAAAAAAAACAGGGTTTTATACATTCCTTTTTTCATATGTGCAAAGTACAATATGAAATAAAGTTTCTATAAAGTATGCTGAGTCATGGCGGGCCTCTGGGAGCATCATGGTTGGTATGGAGCAAAAACTCTCAGGTCTGCAATGGCTCTGTCCTGGCTGACATGTTAGGGAACAATTTGGGGCCTGGATGAACTGGACTCTGTCAGTGCCTGTGGGAGCTGGAACCAGCCTTAGCAGCATCTTGTCACCAAGAAAAATAGAACCTTTTGTCACCCACGTGGTTATGCTCCCATTTACCTAGGCATGTGCCATTGTGCTGCTAGGCCCGACACGTACCAGTCTTCCTAAGGTCCATGTGTGGCATGTGGAATTTTCAGAGATGGCACGTGATCCATCTCGTCTTGAGTTCTGATTCTTCCACCACCAAGGCTTATGTCTGCAGACGGCCTGCAGTGGCCACGTCCAGGACTGTCCCATGGCTCTGCCGGCCCTGCGTAGGCCACCTCTGCCTGGCTGTTGTCTTGTAGCCCATTGTTGCACGTCCTTTGCCAGGGCAGCATTCCGCAGCCACATAGAAAAAAAGCCCTGTTGTCTGTGGTGTTGCGTGGCCTCTGTGAAGGTTAGACCTTGTCTATCATCTTGACTGTTGAAGAAACTAGTAAAACACTTATGGGTGTGCCAGGGTGTTTCAGAGAAGACTGGCATGTGTGTCAGTGAGCTCAGTGCGAAGAACCTATTGTAAGGTCACTGACTGCTAATGTGGGCAGCAAGCATCATCCAAGCTAGAGCTTGGTTTGAACAGGATATGGAAAGAAAGGAAACTTGGCCTCTCTCTAGCTCTCCCTTCCTAAGCAGACATGCCTTTTGCAGCTGCTCTTGTCCTTGGGTATCAGACTCTAGACTTGAGGATTTGTATGAGTGACCCTTGGGCCTTCAATCTCAAACTGGGGCTTAGCACAGATCTCTCTTGTTCTGAGGCTCTAACTTCCTGGCTCTGCCCCTTGTGCAACTCTTTAGTCTCTGTGATCATGTGACCCAATCGTGTGTGTGTGTGTGTGTGTGTGTGTGTGTGTGTGTGTGTGTGTGTCCGTCCGTCCCCTCCCACTTGTTCGATTTCTTTGGAGAACTCTAATGTGGCCTTCTTGAAGCTGATAGCTCAATCTCCCCCTCCCCCTTGACCCTTAAAGCCTCTGTACACCGAGCTTTCCCTAGGTCGCAGCCTCCTTGTGCTCCTCCAGCTCCTTTCTGTGGTACTCTGCTTGACATTCCAGATGCCCTCACAGCCTCTGTTGATCTTTGCATGGTCACAGAGGTTCTGGAGCATGAGTAACACAGACTGGGAGCCTTGCTTTTAGTAGGCACTGCCATGGCTGCTGGACCATGGTAGGGTTCTCTGATTCCAGGGCTGCTGCCTCCGAGGGTGAAGGTCTGTGGCAGCTCTATCTTCTGCCTTGGCTGCTTGAACTTTCGCTGCAGATTGTGGAATGAGTTACAGTATTCTTCATAGTTCCCTCAAGTGGTCTGTTTTCCTCAAATCCCAGTAGTGTTCTCATGTAAGACAGTCAGGGCTAACCTAAGTGACTGGTCTTTGAACACATAGACACACTATTCGGAATCCATTGAGATTATAATCTGTGTACTGGTAATATGTATTGTCCCAAAAAAGTGATTATTACTAAATTAATTACTTCTTAGGAGCTTTTTAATAAAACTGGCAAGCTGACTCTGACTTCATAAATATTCCAGAGCCATGTTACTTTTTTTATGTGTCCATAAGTGGAATAGGAAAAGCCAGATCTAGTGGAGCGCACCTATAATCCCTGCACTTGAGGCTGAGGCAAGAGAATTGCCATGAGTTTGAGGCTGGTCTGGGCTACATAGCAAGAGCCTATTTCAAAAAAATAAAACAACAAATGAGCCCACAAGGTAGCTCAGCAGGTAAAGGCACTTGCTACCAAGCCTGACGCCCAAGTTCAACCCCTAGAACCCACGTGGTAGAAGGAGAGAATTCCCACAAGTTGTCCTCTAACCTCTCTACATGTGTTCCATGACACATACGGTTAGATGGATGGATGAACGGATGAACGGATGGATGGACAGACTATAAGATAATAAAAAGCAAGTAGAAGAGCATGTGGCTGGTGGTGAAAGCATTAGCATCTTTTTTTTCTATAGAAATGAGAAGCAATTGGGAGGCAGAGGCAGGCAGATCTTTGTGAGTTCAAGGCCAGCCTGGTCTACAGAGCAAGTTCCAGGACAGCTGGGGCTACAGGGAGAGACCCTGTCTCAAAGAGACCAAAAAAAAAAAAAAAGAAATCAGAAGCATTAATATCATATATCATTTATTGAATACATATGCTGAAGCAGGCTCTTTATGAGATACATTATACTGTTTGATTCTTTGCAATTCACCTAAAGTTAGGACATCGAGGCTTTGAGAGGGCTAATAGTTTGCCCAAAGTAGAATTGGACCTCAGAGCCACACCTGTCTAGTTGGAGCTGAGGAAGGAAGGGAGATGGTCATGGTAGTTTTGAGAATCTCTCATATCAGATAGATTTAGGAGATGTGGATTTTTGTGTACTCTGTCCTCATTAATTGAGCTAGAAACAGCTAGACAGCCATTCCTGTAGAGGACTGTCCTCATTCCCAGTGTCCATGCACACACTCCCTCCCTGTAATCCCTTCAGACCTGTCCATCCATGTTCTGCTCTTTCTGGGCTTAATAGTTGCTATTAAGATTTTAGTTTGGTTTTGCCAGGCACCTGCTGTTGGGTGCACCAGCATTGCCACAAACATCTTGGGTGCTCTGCCAGCTCTGGCAGGGTCAGAGAAAACTCCTTGGAACTGAAATACTGCATCTATCAGTTCCTGTAGCCCTGCTATTGTTAATGGATTGTGTTTCTAGCATGGCTTTACTTTTGAAAAGTAAAGGATCTGAGAAAGAGGAGCCACAGGCATAACCCTGGTCCTGTAGCTCTCTTAGCAGCCTCGGTGCTAGGTCCTCCCTTCTTGGTGGTGGAAGGCTGCGCTTGTCTCCTACCCCCATCCTGACCATGCAGTTTCAGCAAGTAAGTCCTGTGTGTTATGAAATGGTTCCATTTATAGAAGCTAAAGGTTTGGTGTGCTTTTTACTTTATTCATTGGTGACCTGACAGGGCCATTTTTTTTTCTTCTGATCATATATCTGAGCCAATACTGTGAATCACTGAGCAGATTCATGAAAGTTCTATTTTCCTTCCACTCACAGCACTGCATTTGCTTGTGGACTCAGCCCCTAGGCACATGAATGAAGAAAGGGCCACCTGGTGGGGGGGCAGTCATTGTAACCATGCTTGGCTTTCCTATGGTCCTTGAGATGAGCTGAACACCTGGCTCATGATCTCCAGGTGGCTCCTTTATTGCTGCTTGTTAAGTGCCCAGCCCTGTGTGGGCACAATGGTTGGTCAGGGAGAGTCAATTGAAAGCACTGTTCTACAGACCCAGGAAGACAGCCTGTGGATATGACCTCTTTTGGAGAAAAGGACTTTGCAGGTATGATTAAGAATCTCAACGTGACACTTAGGAGGCAGAGGCAGGAGGATCTCTTTGAGTTCAAGGCCAGCCTAGTCTATACAGTGAGCTCCAGGCCAGCTGGGACTAAAGAGAGACCCTGTCTCAAAAAGACCAAAAAAAAAAAGAATCTCAGATCATACTGGATTTTCTGGGTAGGCCCCAAGTTTAGTGAAAGATGTGCTTGTAAGAGACAGAAGAAGAGACAGACATACAGGAAGACCAGGCACAGACCAGAATGATGTGGGCACAGACCAAGGAATGTCAGCAGCCACTGGGAGCCGAAAGAAGCCTGAAGCATCCTCCTTAAGGCCTGCAGGGGAGCAGAGTCCTGTCAGCTCCTTGGTTTTGGACATCTGATCTCCAGAACTACAAGAGACTAGATGGATGCAGTTTTGAGTACCTCTCTCAGTCTGGTTTCTGTCATAGCAGCCCTAGGACACTAATAACAGGGCCCTTGCAGTGCCTGTGACGAGCATTGGACCCCAAACTCTGCAGCAGGAGCTTCTGACCTTCTCACTTGGAAGCAGGAGGTGCAGGCATGCCACTTGCCTTCCGCGTGTCCTGCTTCCCCTCCCTTTTCACTGGATCCCACACCAGACAGCCAGGGCACGCAGGGGTGGCAGCTAAAACTGTGTGACAGCTCTTGCCTCCCTCCCTCCCACACTTCAGAATGTTAAATGAGACTTCTTGACTCAGGCAAGCTCCTTGCCTGGTTACAGAGATGTAAAATCAGCCGAGGCAACAGCACCAGCTACTTTTCCTGACTCCTCATTCGGTTCCAGAAGCCAGGTGCTTGGCTTGTGTGTTGTCCTGGTTTCTTCCTCCCTGAGGGAAACCGACAGGCTCACTGCCCTCTTCGCTGTGTGGGTAGCTGCAGGCGGGCTCTCAGACTCTTGGACTGTGTTGAAAAGGTGGTTGAGTTTATTGAGAGGGGAATACCATTCCACTACACACATCTTCACGTTCTGACATCATGCACACAAGCCATTTAACATTGGCTAGGTAGCTCTAGAATATTTTCTAAAGAAGCAGACCTTGAAGTTCAGGCTTTAAAACTTACTGAAATATGTTTGTTTACGATTTTTTAACCCTGAGAGCATTTTTATACAAACTGCACCCGCTCCTATATTGAGATGATTTCCTGGAGTTATTATTTCTCAAAAGTGGAATCCCAGGGTGATTATAGTCTGTGGGCCATTCGCTGTGGCTTTCCCTGGAGGATGCAGCATTTCTGGAGTGACGCCAGTGATGTGTCAGCGCCTGCTTCCCCATGTCTGCAGAGCTATGAACTTCTTTTCCTTGCTGCTTTGTCTGGACATCTGCAGTTACTCTTTTAAGGATGAAGTGGTCCAATGTTGGCGTTTACTAGGTGGCAAGGCACTTTCCCTGCCCTAGCAACATTTCCTCGCCTGTGAGGATGTCCTTACAGATTACTTCCATTCTTCATAAATCTAGAGTGGAAGCTACAGATGAAATTACTTTAGCCTTTTGGTAAGCGCCCATAATCTGGGCTCTGTATGAACTAGAACTGGAGCCCTTACAACCTTAGTGGGACATCATTTCCAGGGTTTGTTTCAGTCCTTCACAGCTTTCCTGTCCTTGAAAGCCAGAAGGCTTGGACATTATATAGAAGGTAATGGCCCAAAGCTCCTAGTTCCAGGTGGAGACAGGAGGACTGTGAGGGGCAGTGGCCTGGCCCTCATCCCCTTCTCCTGGGTACTAGGAGGAGAGCTTGGGGCCCAGCATTGTATCACTTTATTGTTCACACTCTACAGAGCAGGAGGGTATTCTGCCTCCCTGGGTGAGACCTAAGGACCTTCCAGCCACACCCATGACTCTCCTCTCTGGCCCATGCAATATCTTAGTTTTTTAAAAAAATTTTAAGCTCAAAAAGGTAGTTGACAACACTGAAAACCAGGAGAGCACTCTTATAGTGTTGGCTTGTGGCATGTCTCAGGGGTCAGAGGCTGCCCACATCTCCTCACAGCAGGTGTGGAGCTGAACAGGTGCTCCCACCGTGCGGTCATCTCACCCCATTATCTGCCCTTGTTCCAAGGTGCCTTCCTGGAAGGAACGTCCCACAACATTCCCGTTGGCCCAAACTCAATCACATGGGCATCTGCGAGGAGTAAAGCCATCCTCACTGGGCACAGTGCTTCCCTGAATAGAAATGAGGTTCCGTTACTAAGGAAGGAAAGGGATATAAATGCTGGTGAGTCATCGGGACAGATCGGGGGATGCCGAGGTAAGTTTGTTCATGTTGAGGGTAAAGTTTCTGTGAGGATGTTTGGAGAGCACTGTTTAGCTAGTCCGGGGTCCCTCCAGGAAATTCTTGTGTTCTGGGACCAGGTAGATAAAAGAGCCTGGAAAGTGAGGGTATATCTAGGAAATGGTGAGGCCGCAAGATCACAGTGACCTTGTGGGGGCCATCTAACTGTGACTCAGTGAAGGATGGTTTGGATTGACTGACTAACGCACCGAGAAAAGAGGCCAAGAAGCAGCAAGCAGCTTCCTTGTGGAAAAGAAGGCACTCATTTTGCAGTGCCTGTGCCCTGTCCCCATGAGGAGCTAGCTAGAAAGTCAGATTCCTGGTCTGCTTGGGGAATTTGAGACCTCCTAGGAAACACAGCACTTGTGTATTTTAACAATGTTAGGAGGCACCTGCAGGTGGGCCACAGGCACACCTGTATTCCTCAGGCAAGGCTAGACAGGCAAGGCTAGACAGGAGAGAAATGCTTTGGGCATGTTCCTTAGCAAAGTGCAGAAGGCCCTGTGCTGAGGGCAGCTGAGGCAAGGCTGTTGCATCAGAAGACCTCCTTACCCTTAGGGAGTAACTTGGGATAAAGGGTCAAGGTAATGTTCCTTACTCTGAAATGGCTCAAAAAAACCATTATTTGTCACATTTTATGTAAACGTATACATATGGAGTGGGTCAGTGCAGACACCCAGCTGTAAATACCTGTGTGGCCATCAATACTTCATTCAGCAAGAAGAGCCAGCGTCACAGAAAAACAAAGTCCAAACTACAGTGAGATGCCTCATTACACCCGTGAGAGTGGCCGCTAAGAAATCCACAGTGCTCAACTTGGACACGATGCCCAGAATTCTGCATTGCTGCAGACCAAGTGAAGTGGCCTCTCAGCCAGGGCACACTCTACACTGTGCTGACCTGCACTGTGCTCTCAAGTAATGGAACTGCGCAGACCTGTACAGGAGTTTTCAGTCTAACCACCAAACACCCATATGCCTATGGACAGATGAGTGGTCACCTGCATCATGGAATAGCCTGGCCAAGCCTCATAGCTCACAGGCTTGGGAAAGAAAGCATGTGCACCATGCCACAAGCCAAGGGTTTCTGTGGGGAAGTTCTGGATGTTGACAGGCTGGACAGCAAGATGAGTTCACAGACTGAAGTAGAGGGAGGGGCACTTGGGTGTGGGTGGGTTGTAGTGGAGGCTGGTGGAGATGAAACCACAACAGGGTGAGTTTTACTGTGTGCAAACTACACCTCCACAAGTCTGACTTGCTAAAAAAAAATGTTAAAACAAAAACAGCTGAATGTCAAGCAAACCATCAGACTACTTTTCCAAGGGTGTGGTCTTTGCCAGGAAGCTTAAGGGCTGTTTCAGGAGTTGTTCCTCTCAGCTCTGCTTCTGCCTTGGGTGTCAAGATGGGACTCTGGGAGACCTGTGTGTTCTGGATGCATAAATACTTTGGGAGGCTAGGAGTCCAAAGTCTTAATCTGAGGTTCCTAGAAGTAACAGTCCAAGGAAAGTCATGACAGACCAACCAACCACATGGATTGCGGGGATGATGTTCCTAGTGTAAAGAACCTTGCCAACCAAGACTTCTGAGGCATAGAGCCATGAAAGGAGAAAAGTGACCTGGGTATCAGGATAAGGAGCTAGAACAAGCGATGGAGTCCTCCAAGGAGTCTTTGTGGAAAGGGAGGCCAGGCCAATGCAAGATGAGGATAATTGTCAGGCTAACCATGTACCCTTAATCTTCCTCCTCTCAGTAGTGTGCTCGTCCTTAAAAAGCAGAGCAGTAGAGGCTCATCTAAAATTTTGGAAATGACACCTTGGGTTTTATAAGAACCTTGGGTGCTGTCTGCTACCAGAACCTCTGCAGAAGAGAGTTCCCACTGAAGAAGGTCCAGGCACATGTGTACTTACATGTGATCAGGACAAATGACTTAAGTCGGCTGCCATACCTTAAATATGGCTATAATTAAAAATCACAAGTGTCCATGAGGGTGTAGAGAAGTGGAGTCCCTGTGCAGTGCTGGCAGTGTGAAGTGGCAGTGCTCCTGTGGAAAATAACGTGGTGGATTCTCAAAACAGTAGTAGATTTACCAAGTGACCCAGCAGTTCCATTCCCAGATAAATACCAAAGGAACTGAAAGCGGTACAAGTGTTAGCATGGTTCACAATAGCCAAGAGATGGGGAAATGTCCATCAACAGAGAATGGGTAAATAAAAGAAGGTGGTGAGTTCGTTCAGTGGGTATTTTTCAGCCTGGAGAGGAATGAAGTTCTGATAGGTGCCGAGGCACAGATGAACCTTAAGAATTAACTTTATGCTAGGTGAAATAAGCCAGATACAAAATGACAGGTGCCATTTATTTATGTTTGTGTGAAATGTACTGAACGGGTAAACCTGTAGAGACAAAAATCATTAGCAGCTGCCAGACAAGTGGGGGAGAATCAGAGTGAAATGAAGGGTGACAGCCACTGGCTGCAGAGCTGCTGGGAGGTGATGAAAAAGTGGAGGTAAGAGACGTGAGGGTTGGCTGCACATCGCTGTTTGAATGTACCACGTGTTACTGGACTGTTTAATTTGGGGGAAAGGTTATATGAATTTCACATTAATAAAAAATATTTTAACAAAGTGGCTGACCTTTTTTTTTTTTTTTTTTCCAAGATAAGTGATGTACCTGGGTGATGTCTGTTAACACCAGTTGGACATTTGACACATATGCCTGACTGAGGAGTAGGCTTATTTTAGTTAATTCATACTAAAGCCTGTTACCTGGTTGAGGCGGCCCATGCTTTTAATTCTAGTCCCCAGTAGGCAGACAAGAGTATCATGACTTCAAGCCTGGGCTACATTGTGAGATCTTGTCTCAAAAAACAAAAAACAACCCAAAAAGCAAAGGCTCAGTGGGAAGAATGTTTGCCATGTAAGTCTGAGGACCTGGGTATGAATCCCCAGCACCCATGTTAAAACAAAAAAAACAATAGAAATTGTTAGAGAGATAGCCCAGCATTAAGTTAAAAAGCACTGGCTGCTCTTGTAGAAGACTCTAGTTCAGTTCCCAGCACCCACATGGCAGCTAACAGTGGTCTGTAGCTCCAGTTCCAGGAGATCTCACACCCTCCTCTGGATCTGTGGGTATTGCACAACACAGGTGTACTTGGCCTGCATACATGTAGGAAAATACTCAATACACATACAATTTAAAAACCAAAAAAAACAACATGGCTGCTTGAATCTGTGCCCCTAGTATGGAGAGAGGAGATGAGCCAGCAGATCTGGAAGCTTACTGGCCAGCCAGCTTAGCTTCTGATTCAGTGACCTCCACACAGGTACTCATGCATGTGCATACACACTACATGTACAACACATCCCCTGCAAAAAGGAGAGGAAAAAAAAAAAACCCAGCTTGGAATGTAGCATAGTAGGAGATTACACTTTTGTGGGGTTTTTTTTTTTTTTTTTTCATATGTTTGCTTTTCTTTTTAGACAGGGTGTCCCCACAGCCTCAGCTGGCCTGGAACTCACCATGTAGATCAGACTGCCCTTGATCTCACTGAGATCCGCCTGCCTCTGCCTCTGTACACCACCATGCCCAGTCTTGTAATAGATACTTACCTGGCATGCACAAGACCATGAGTTTGATCCTGTGATACTACAAAAACTTTTGGAACCTGTAATTTTAAGTCTTGTGAAATTAAATACATAGAAAATATTTTCAAAAAGGACAAGGTTCATCTCAAGTGTCATTTCAGACAGTGCTGGGTCAGCCCTGTAGTGCTACTGATAGTCTTATAGGAGAGGGAAGCTCTGTCTTACATAGCCCAGACTTGGAGGATTTTTCTTTATCTTAAACAGGGATAATAGTGTGTACTACAGAGTTTGTGAGTTCTAACTGTATGTTATTGTAGATATCAATAAAGATCATTTATTGATGAAGGTAAAAAGATTTCTTCTTTCCAACAGTTTATAGTCCATAAGCACCTCAGAATCTCTTCTGGAATAGAAAAGCAATGTATTTTCCACTTGGAAAGTTTTTTACCCTACCAACTTGATAAAGATGGGGTAGAATCCTCAGGGTTAGGGTCTCTGGGACTTAGGGTCACTCTCTCCTAAACTTAAGTCAGCATCAGGTCAGCTGATTGGAATATCTAGAATAGGTTTGTCTTCTATTTAAATTTAAGTTGGTAACTCCAGAGCAGAAGTCCTTTACTGGTGGTACTGCCACCATGGAGTGGGTACTGCCCATCTTTATCCCCTATACCCTGGGCATCAGGAGTGGAGTTTTGAGATAGCAATGTTATGATTACAAGCTTTTGTGTCACTTTCCCAGTTCTGGGAACTTTCTCCACTGCATGTTCCTGTACCTGTCAGCCCATCACCGTAGATGGTAACGTTCTTAGGGACTGGCCTCAGGGTCTGACAGACTGAGCTGAGGAGCCCTTTGCCTTCTCTGTGAGCACTTACGTGCTTTCATCCCTTCAGAGAGTCATTGAACAATCACCCACCTTGGCCACCCTGGGAAGAATTTCTTGAGCTCAACTGGGGACCATGATGGATACAGCCAGTGTCTCTGGTTCCCCGTGTGTCCCTTTGACCAGCAGCCCCAGGAAATGGTGTGTCCTGTGTCCTGCCTTGTGTCTATGACAGGCAAGCGGCAGGTGCCCTTGAACACAGCTTTACAAGGTGCCTCTGATGTTCCTCTTTACTCTGTTGCTGAAATTCCACTTGACTTTTGAGTTTCTGTGGTCTTGGGACAAGTTTTGCACACTTCCGTGCTAAGGGCTGCTACCTAAGATTGGGTGGACACTCTTCCCTTGACCAGGGTAGGTCTGGATAGCCTGGGCTTTGAGTTCAGCTCCGGATGGGGTTCTCCTCTCAGCCATCAGAAGTCAAGGTCTGAAGCTGGAGGACTCCCACAGGTATCAAGGAGGAAGTGCCCACAGGTACTTGGGCCTCAGAAGATTCTGTCATGCATCAGGCTGCGCCCTTCATCTTGCAGGTCCTACCTCCCCTAAAGGGAGCAGAGATTCTGTGTTCTTAGAAGGAAGGTCATTGCCAAGGGAGGTACTTGATTAAGCTGGGCAGAGGCAAGAGTTGACCAGGCAAGGCTGTTCATGACGGAGATGCAGAAGGGTCGGGGGGCAAAGTCCAGGCCCGGGTCCTGCTGGAAGGGAGACATCTTTCAGAAAACAGTGTCTGCCTGTGAAGTGTGAGCATACACAGTACGCAGTGTTCTTACTCTGAGGACTAAGGCCTATAGGGTCTAGGTCTTCTTAACGTGACCCACAACATGACCTCAAGCTCAGAGGGTCCTGTGAGTGACCTCGTACACCTGCCTAGACAGCCAGCCATCTCCCTTTGAACAGGTCCTGGGCTCACCCTGGGATGTCTGCCCCTCAGGTGGGTCTGTTCTCTGCTCAATTCAGTAGGCTCTCCATGGTACTAAGTATTCTTTCCTCAGTGGCTTGGGCTGCCTCCTGCCGTACTTGATACAGGTTTCTGCCCTGCTTGTCCCAGGTGAACCTGAGCAAGGTGGGCGAGTACTGGTGGAATGCCATCCTGGAGGGAGAGGAGCCCATCGACATCGACAAGATCAACAAGGAACGCTCCATGGCCACTGTGGATGAGGAGGAACAGGCAGTCCTGGACAGGCTCACCTTTGACTACCACCAGAAGCTGCAGGGCAAGCCCCAGAGCCACGAGCTGGTATGGTCCTCCCTGTGCTGTTAGGAAGTGGGTGGGTGATGCTGGTGGGGAGAGAACATGTGGATGGACTAGCTCTGCCTTGCCTCGCTGCAACAGATAGCTTCTCTACTGTGAAGGAGGCCCACCATTCCCGTCACCTGTTTCTACCTGAGGACAGGTGCACAGTGCTGACTGTTGACAGCCTCAGTGCCTCATCCACAGGCAACTCGCCTGGAGCCCCCAGGGCTCCCTGGTGAAGAGGGGAGGACTAGGTTGTAGGGCCAGCTTAAGTTCTGACTCCAGAAGCCAATTCACAGCAAGTAGATGGGCAAGTAAAGTGCTGGGGTGTGGTGAGGGAACGTGAGGTCAATAGCTGCTGGGAGGGCAGAAGGCTGGCTCTGACCTCTTAGTGCCCAGGGATAGGCTGCTGATGGCAAAGAACGTGATTGATTAGATAAACATGTCTGTTCTTCCTATCTTAATAATCCTGATCTAGCTACTTAAGGAGGAAAAGGCTACAGCCTTGGTTCTTTTCATCATCAAATGCCCAGCCACACAGCACTGTGGTTTGGAGAGTACTGATTGTGCACACGGACCAAGTGCATCTGGGAGGGATCAGCACTGAGCACAGCCTACCTCGAGAGAGCCACCCAGGCTTGCCTGTGTTCCCTGTTGTCTCTGATGGAGCCTCACTTGGTTCGTGTGGATTGTCCCATCCTTGCCCTCCAGGGTAGCATGTACACCTGGGGGCCAGGGGTATTGGATGTGCTGTGTTACTGCTGTGGTCTGTCTTCATAGGCATGTCCCCTGCCCCTGTGAATGAGGACAAGAAGTCTATAGAGGGAGCACTGGCATCATCGTCCCTGTCCCCAGGGCATGTGATGAACTTGTACCGTGCATAGGCAGAGTGGGTTAACTCGCTGTGGGCCCTGCACAGCAGTCCCAGGCAGATAGTCTGTTTTTCACAATGGAAAGGTTGAGTTTTTGAGATCTTAAAACATGTTGAGTGCCTCACAGCAGCTCTAGCAGCAGGACTGGGGTTTATTTCTGTGTCCTGGGCTCTGCCAGCCCTAGGTCCATTCCTCTTTGAGAGAGTGTTCCTCTCAACATGGCACCCTCTTTACCTGAGGAGGGCAAGGGCATCTTGAGTAACAGCTTGGAAGCATACAGCCCTCACCTTTGCAGAGATAGCCAGACCTGCTTGGTCACTGTATAATCCAGTCATGTGGGCCTGTGGCCACTGAACAGAGGTCCACCTGTGATCCTTTGCCCTGTGCATGAGATCTTACGGATCTGCTTAACCCTATGTCCAAGATCAGGATTGTCCACAGAATAGCTCAGATGTATACAGGAGACTGCCAGGGAAGAGTCAGGGAAGGTGAAGATGAGTGCAGATGCCATTATCCTGGGTGGGTTGGAGGACAAGCTACTGAGTACCCTTGGGATGCAGAGACCAAGGGTAAGTGACTCTTCATACCTTCCCCAGATATCATAGCTGAGTCTTTGTTACAGAGAAACACTAATAGATGTACACACACACACACACACACACACACACACACACACACACACACACTGTGACTTGAAGTGCCTTTGTGCATTTGTCAAGCCTCAGTGAGGTCTTCTGCAGACTTTAGCTGTGAGGTATAAGAAGGCACCCTGGTTCTCAAGGGCCCTGTGATTGCACCTCATGTGTGGCACACAAATCAAAACAAACTCAGTGCCACTTCTCCAGGAGTTGTCAACAGTACAGGATCTATATGGTGTGTCAAGCTTCTTACTTCCTGTCTCCCTTTTCCCTTCCTGTATCCTTCCCCTCCTTGCCCTTGCATTCATTATGTCCATGCCCACTCTCCTTTTCTTACTTTGGTGATGATGCCCTCTGGCATGGCCTTGTGTCACCGTCTTCAAGGGCAGGTGAGAGCTGAGCAAGGGCTGGTCAGTCTGCATCAGTGAGGGCAGACACACATCTGCCTTCACGGTGTTCATCTGATCTTATCCAAAGAAGAGTTCAGCCTTGCTTTGCAGTCTCAACAGTGGTCTGCAAGAAGCAGCTGCTCTGTTTCCATCCGTGCAGCCTGAGAGCTTCTTGTCCTGGCGGCTGCCACTCAGCCTACTGCCCAGGACTGGGAACAGTAGTAGGCTTCACTCTAGCAAACTGAGGCAGCTCTCAGGAAGTTCTGGTCTTAAGTTCACATCAGGATCCTCACTGTCAGCCTGGGACAGGGTTAGCATAAAGAGTTAGTAGATGATGAGGCTACATGATGTATGTGTGTGCCAATCACATACAGGCAGTACATGTGTGCCCTGCTACCAGGAGTCTGTCTCCTGCGAGGGCAAGGGCAAGGGCACCGCACTGGGGATGTCTTGTTTCTTTCTGGGAAAGCTGCTCTCCTGGCTCCCAAGACATTGCAGAGACCTGAGTTTGGAGGTCCCTATAACAGTGGATAGAAGGCTTGTCTGTGCCTGATACACAGCTGTCCTGCAGCTGTTCGTGACCCAACACTTAGAAACCAAAGGGACTGAATGAACAACAACCTAACTTAAGAAAGACCCAAAGAAAATGCTAGAAGATGCTATGTCTAGTGGAAAGATCTTTGTTTTAAGTATAAAGTGATTCTGCTGTGAGCTTGCCACTGGCCTGCCAGGAGTCCTTGGGGAGATAGGTTTGCTTGCCCACAAGGGATGCCCTACTGAGGCCTTCAAGGAGCCTAGAGCTGGCAATGTATGTGTGGAATCCAGTGTGACTCCATCACTAGGCCTGACCTAGTCTTGGATGACCAGGGAGCCTCTAGCCATGGTTTCTAAGTTACAGTCATACCCTTAGGACTCTGTTAACTCAAAAGCAGTGTCCCACCACCTGCCTGATACCAGTACCAAGTCTCAGCTTCTTTCTAGGCCTTGTAAACAACTTCCCAGCACACAGGGTCCTGATTTAAGCAGGAGTTCCATATAAAATATCCTTAGCTGCTTTATTGAACAAAGACGTAGGTCCATGCCCTTATGTCCCCTGATACAACAGGTTGACCACATGAGGGATGCCTCACTGGGCAGGGTATTGCAGGAGTGGTTGAGGAGACTTCACTAGGATTTCCAGGCCTCACTAGTGGAGAGAGAATGGAAATAGGGCCAGGTTCTCCTGTCAGGCTCCATCTGCTGTGCGCATTGGCACAGTCACAGTTACTAACGTGCTCTGGTATTGATGCCCATTTATGGTGTGAACTCAAGAGTTTTCTAAATTTGCTAGAATTTCAAATTGTGCTTCTGATGCCACCAGTCCTTTGTACTTTGAGGAATTTTAATTTTGAAGTGGTGAGATATCTCTTTTTTTGTTTTAAATTCTTTGATATCACTATGAAGTCACCTCTTTCCAACATCAACAAATAAAATACTCTTCATCTTTTCCCTAAATTCCTTTGAGCGGGTATCCATTATAGAAGGGGAATGTAGAGTGCACAGTTACCATGGCTCTGTCTCTACTCAGACGTGTCTGTCTAGGAACTCTCCAACCTGGTGAGATTCACCTCCTAACAGCCAGTGACTAACATTGCACAGGCAGGTGCCAGCATTTCCTGTGGGTGAATTTGGTGACACACAGGACTGCCTGTTCTCTTATGTTTGCCCTGGGGAAGGTCTGAACGTTTATCCTGGCATCCTGGGCTCCCTTAATTGCGAGGACAAGCCTGCCAGACGCTCCCTGTAGTGAGTCCCCTCTCAGCTGGTGGCTCCCACTGCTTCTGCTTGCCCCGCAGCTGGCTGGGGCTCTGCCTGGGAGCTCAGCAGCTTCCTGCTGGTCCATTCTTACATCTGGTTGAGACCGTACAGCTTCACACTTCCCATGGGCAAAGTAGAGGGCCAGGACTTTAGGGGTACCTGAAAGGAGAGTCCTGCAGGCTCCCTGCTTCCCAGCTGCTTGGTAGCTGCCATTGCCTTCTCAAAGTGGTGGCTTCAAGACTTTGGTCTGTCATCTGTAGGAAGCTAATAAGGATCCCGATCCCATAGCACATCCCTACTATGTGCTAAGTATTTTTGATATGCCTGTTGCTACCCCACTTAGGTTTAAAAAGAAAAACCTCCCTTGCCAGGAAGGTTTTGGTTCTGAGAATCCAGCAGCTTTGCTGCCATTAGGAATTTTCCACATTGCTCCAGTCTGTCAGTTGTGATAAGGGAAGAGAAACGTGTCTTCTGCACTTGTTCCCCAGGACTGTGCGATAGGACACTGTTGGGGATGACCCGGGCCGTGCACCTTGTTAGTCCTTTGGTTTCTCGTGGTTGGAAGGAAGGAGAGATGTGGTGGCAGGTGAGGGAGGCAAATGCTCAGAGGAAGGAGGGCCTGCCAGTTTGGGGACAGATGCTACCCTCAGGGGCACAGACTTCTCACTGTCCCCTGCTGTGACCACAGAGCCCTCTGGTCTGCTCCTGACCTTCCCCGGTGGCCACGTGCTGGAGGAACTACCAGCTCTCACTGTGATCCCAAGAAGTCATGGGTCATTTCTGACTGCCAGGTCCAACAGCTGGACATGTGGACGGCTCTCTGTCCTCTGTGTCATATCCCGGATTGACTCTGTATTGTCTCATAATTTAATTCTCAATGACAAGAACTTCCTTCCTTGGAAAGGGGGTGCCAGCTGCTGCAGGACATGCAGTCCTCTCCTGGGCACCAGCTGCTGCAGGACATGCAGTCCTCTGGCCTGTTGGTTCTGGCAGGCGTGTCCTCAAGTCCTGAGGAAGCAGGATGGCTCTGTGCCTACAGGCAGTCTGTTCTGGGAGAAAGCATGCCCTGCTTTGTGATCTCCTCTAATCTCTCTATTTTCTGTTTGTAGAAAGTCCATGAGATGCTGAAGAAGGGGTGGGATGCTGAAGGCTCTCCTTTCCGAGGCCAGCGATTCGACCCAGCCATGTTCAACATCTCCCCAGGGGCTGTGCAGTTTTAATGCCCGGAAGGAAAGGAAGCCCTCATCACCGGGGAGGTGGAGACCGTGGCCCCCTCACTCCCTGCATGCCAGGGACTGCACTCCTATTTACTCCTAGCCATTCTTTCCTGGATGAACCAGGCCTTTCACACTGACCTTGCACCTGGAGACTATTCCAGAGAAGGTGCAGGGCCAGCTGCTGCCTGGCAGCCTCTGACCAACACTAAGTGAAGGCATTTGAAATGCAGGAGGGACATATCCCCGAAAACTGGGAGCACGTGCTTTGTCTGCACAGCAGCCGGCCACTGCAGGCGGCGTTCCCTTCCTCCCCTACTCTCTGCTTGCTGTTGTTGTGACGCTATTCTGCTTGCTTGTCTTCTGATTGGGGGTCGGGAGTTGCTGGGCTCTTAGGTAAAGCTAAGGTGAAGTGTGTGGGGCCAGACAACTTGCAGAGGCTGTGGAGCTGCTGCTGGGGCTGCTGTGGGACGCCTCTCTTGTTGACCTCTTCCTGGGTATATTTGTGTGCAATCTCACTCCTCTCTTTGTGAATGCACTTGACCTGCCTCAGCCTCATAGGCAGAGCTGCAGAAACTAGAATCTATTTACCCGTTTCAGATACTGGCAGAAGGTCTAGCCTCCTCAGGTCCAGGTGTGCCAGGGACACTGCCTACTGACTGTGGCTCCCTGCTTGAAATGAACTAAGTCCAGCCACACTGCTTGCTCTCCACAAGACCTTTTTGAGTGTGCTGCATCAAAGCCTGAGTTCACAACATGTTAATGCTCCACAGGCAGAGTTTTGTCAACTACACTCTCTGAGCAACCTTGACCTCAAAGACACCTCAGGAAGAGAAGTCTCTCCATAGGCTTGAAGTCAGCAACAATTGAGTCCTAGAGATTGATGACTTCCTGTGCCAATCACCAGACTGCACCCTGGAGCACACGGCCTGTGCAGCTGCTAACTGGCTCCAGCCGGAGTGTGGAGACCTGACCAAGGGGCAGGGAGCCAAGTGCCAACATTTTTGAGAGGCCCTCTTTGTACCTGTTACCAGAGAGAGCAGATTGCGGGGCCAGGCTTTCCATCAGCCGTGTAGACGGGATCTGGTTCAGTGCGGTCATTGAGGGATTGGTGGTTTACAGTGGTGGCTCTTGTAAGAAGTGCATGCTGGGAATTCATCTGTGGCTCTAAGCAGACACACCATTTGGTTGTCAGGGGAAAGCAAATACCCACTTTGGAATGTGAACTTGTGGTTGGACCTCGGTCACCAAATTGGTGACATCTCTGAAGAGGTCTCAACCTTCGGGAGCAGAACTCTTCCCATTCATCAGATCCTGAGGAGGCCTCTGCCAGCAGTTTCGGAAGTTCCCATCAAGTCTGCACATCTCTGTCCCATGCAAGCTGTCCCACCTAATGAAGGAGGTCTCATAGTTGTGTGTGTGTGTGTGTGTGTGTGTGTGTGTGTGTGTGTGTGTCCAGACTTCTCTGTAGTCTTAGCCTCCTCTCAATCCCTCATCCTGTGGGTAGTCTTCCAGAAGGAGCGATGAAGGGAGAGCCCTGCGCTTTTCATTTGGGTCAGTACTTCACTTCCATAGTAACTTGTCTTCCTTTGGCATGGTTTTCTTTTCTGTGTTGCAAAGAGTAGCCAGTGAAGGGGTGGCCATGTAAGGTGTTAGCCATGTGTTAGGAATCCATGCTCCTCGGCTAGTCCCTGTGGCATGTTGCAGTGCATGGGGTGGTGATGGACTCTGTATCCATGTGCCTCCATCCCAGCAGACCAAGTAGATGTTCCCTGCCCTAAGGCACTGCCCTGGGCTTCCCGGCCCCTGGAGCTGTCACGTTGCCTGTTTTCTCTTTTTAGACACGACAGCCACAGTTTGGCCACTAAGATCTACCAGCTGAGGTCTGAGGAAAGTGGGGTGATTCGTCCCCCTTATCCAGGGACCCAGGAGAGTGGGGTGTCCAGCCTGCAAAGCTGCTCTGGTTCCTTGGTGTTGGTTTGCAATAAATCTGTATTTAAGCAGTTCTGGATCTGTGTGTGACATTTGCTGCTTCTGTGAGTGGTCATTACCCTTGATTTCTTTTCTTCCTTTTTTTTTTTTTAACCCTTGATTTCTAGCTATGAGTCCCAGACCCTTGTACATAGCCAACACCAGAACAAGTTCTTGGGTTTTCCATGTGACCTAACACAGTGCCTTTACAAGTCCTATTAATCTGGGTTCAGTGGTTATGAGCACTGGTTGCTCTTGCAGAGAACCCTGATTCGATTCCCAGCACCCACATGGCAGCTAACAACCATCCCAGTTCTAGGGAATCCAACACTCCCTTCTGACCTCCACGGGCATTGCCTGACATGAGTGCACCCACCTACATACAGGCATTACACGCATACACATAAAATTAAAAAAATAAAATATTTAAAAATTTTAAAAAAACAAGTCCTGTTAATACATTGGTTGGGAGAGCACAGTGTGACTGAGGATGTCCCCTGATTCAGACAGGTTCTCGTGTCCGCTGTCACCCTCAAGGCCTCTCTCAGTCCTGAGCACCCCGCTGAACAGCCAGCCACCTTCGTTTCACTGTTTACCGGGCTCCTGGCTCTTGATCTCCAGCTCTTTCTGCGCAGCTCCAGGTGCCCATCTATTGTTACACCAAACAGGCCCTTAGAACACAGTCTCCTACCAGAACACAAGACCTCACCTAACTCAGAACACACTCAGATCCTGGTTCTCCTTATCTGTGCCCTTACTTCAGAGATCTGTCTCTGGCCTCATTCACTGTCGGTAGGCAGGACCTGTGGGTTTGAAAGCTCTCAAATGAAGAGCATTAGAATTGCCCAGTTAATTCCTGGGACCAGAAATAAAGGAGAGGCATCTTCAGTGACTGGCCCTAAGAGGACAGGAGGGGGCACAGGCAGTGTTCTGTGTGAAAATGTGTGCAGGAGGCGTCAGCTGCTGTGCAGAGAACTCGCTGGCCAGAACACTGCTTGGGGAACAGACCCTCACCCCACCTCAAATCTGCTCCTCCAGCAGCCAGCTGGCAGCCCGCACAGCCAGGAAACGGGTGGCCTGCTTTTGTGAATAAAAAGCATGAAGTTGTTAATACAGAGCCAGGCCAGCCCTTGGTAAAGTCTCCCTTTTGGTCAGAAGGCATAGTCCTTCACAGCTGGGGGCCTGGTGAGAAACTGGGTATCCCACAGGGCAAGGACTATCTATGGCCAGCTGAAGTTGATCCCTGGAGGAGTAGATGTCTGAGCCAGCCTACTGTCCAGGAGCATTTACGAAGCACTGGAATGTCCTATGTGGACATGGTCTGAAAGCCTGGGAACCTCCTCCTAGTCCTGCTCAGTGCTGTGGACTTCTTTCTTGGGTGAGAAGAAAATTTCATATTCTTTTCAACTAATTTGACTATTGGCTCAAAGTATTAAAGATTATTTATTTGTGGGGTTTTTTTTGTTTGTTTGTTTTTTGGTCTTTTTGAGACAGGGTCTCCCTATAGCCCCAGCTGTCCTGGAACTCACTCTGTAGATCAGGCTGGCCTTGAACTCACAAAGATCCACCTGCCTCTGCCTCCCAAGTGCTAGGATTAAAGGCGTGTGCCACCACGCCTGGCTATTTGCGGTATTTTTGAGACAAGGTTTCTTTATGGCCCTAGGTGGCCTGGAACTCATAATTTTTTTTTTTGGTCTTTTTGAGTCAGGGTCTCCCTGTAGCCCCACCTGTCCTGGAATTCACTATGTAGACCAGACTGGCCTTGAACTTACAAAGATATGCCTGCCTCTGCCTCTGCCTCCTGAGTGCTGAGATTAAAGGCGTGTGCCACCACGCCCGGCTTATGTTTATTTCTTAAGACTGAAAATTGGGGCTGGAGAGCTGGCCTAGCGGTTAAGAGCACCCACTGCTCTTGCAGAGGACCTGGGTTCGATCCCTAGCACCCACATGGCGGCTGAGAACCATCTGTAACTCCAATTCCAGGAGATCTCCAATTCCAGGGGAATCCGAGACCCTCTTCTGACCTCCGTGGCATTGCACGACATCGGTGCACAAACCTACAAGCAGACAGTACATTCATACACATAAAAAATAAAATTTAAAAAATTTTTTTAATTAAAAAAAGACTGAAAATTGAACAGTCAGCCCTTGTCTTCAGAGGGGAGAGTGCCCCAACTTCCCTGAACTCAGTGTGTGTGAAGAGCTCAGAAGGAAGTTGAGATCTACTGTCCATCCCTCCACAGTCAGGTGCCCAAGTCTTCCAGTATACACACAAAGGGCTTTGTGCCAGGGAAGGCAGGCTGCTGGCTGCAGTCCCGTGGTATTCTGATGCCGTCTCAGTGGGGTAGTGGGGTCGGGTTGGGGGAGGGGGCAGAGCCCATCACAGGGTCAGCATACCCTTGGGACTTTTCCATGTCTTTCTTTGGTGGCTGAGGGTGTGGTCTGCGGAGTGGGGAAACAAAGTCACACCCCAGCCCAGACTGTGGACATCCTTGTAGTCACTGTAAGAACTGGCTGACGGTTAGCATTTGCCAGTTGAGAAGAACGCTAAGTGCATTTAGGGAAGCATTTGTGGCTGTTGGCTATGGGCACCCTCGGGTGCGTAAGGCCACTCTGAGGTGTGTGGCCTCCAGCAAAATGAGGTTGAGATTGCTTTCCCTGAAAACCGGCTGCTTTGGGAACACTAGCAAGAACGATGCCTGGACTGGGGGGAAACCTGCCTAACTTCCTGCTGCTTTGCAGTCCTACATTTTGCCAAAAGCTGGACAAGGCCTCAGAGACTTCCTAGTCTCATGAGTGAGCGACTTTCCCAAGGTCTTATGGCCTGTGGCTGAGCAGGCCCAGGCTTTCTGCTTCATCGCCTCTAAGGACAGACCATGGTTCCTTGCAGGCTGGCAGCTCCCATTGAGCTCAGGTAGATTGACAGAACAAGACTAGTTGCTGTGATGTATAGTGCTGGCTATGACTAGTGCTTGGAGACATCGCGACAAAGGTGAGTAGCAGCAAGGGTTGCCCCGTGCCCATTGAAGGCCCCAGTCTCTGGATAGAGTGGGAAATGGCCACCAGTAGACAGGGCTTAGGGATATGGGCTGGGGCTTGGAGATGGCCTTTCCTGCAGGCAGAGGAGCCTGGCTATGGATCCGTGGTGGGAAGCCTGACTACAGAAAACCAGGTTCGGAGCCAGCTCGTGACCCAGTGGTCGCCCCAGTGCAAGCCCGGAAGCTCCAGAACTCCTCAGTGTTTGCTTCAGAGGACAAGCTGATTTCAGACAATGGCCACCTCGCTGTGCTCACGCAGCCAGGTGAAGAGACATCAGGGTGCCTGGTCGTGTCCTGGGGGCTGAGTGCCCGAGACAGGAGCGCTAGAGCAGGTGTCCGTCTCCCTGCCTGCTGCCACTTTGCTTTCTAAACATTAACCTCATCTCTGCTGGAATTCCTCAGCTTTGTACCCCCATGTGGAACCCGTGGGTCTGGCTAGTCACAAACCAATTCCTGCTGGCCACCGGTCACCCCAACACTCGAGAGGTTCAAAACCAAGCCCAGCTTGTTTTCCTGGCTGGCCCTCAACGTGGGTAGTGAGCACTCATGCACCCCTAAACTCTAGTATTCTGAGATGTCTGCCCCATGACAGCATGAATTGCTTCAAGTTTTTGTTATCCCTAGAAACTTGAGTTAGCACCAGCCACAACAAAACGTCAAATGATACAGTCCAGAAGATGGTTCAGTTTTGTCTCCTGCTTTAGAGACTCATCTACACTTGTAGAGACATGTTTGTCACCCGCTAACCCCTTAAACTACCTACCTTCCCCTACCCACTCCACAGTGGAGCATATTCCTGTCGGCTTGTCTCCCTCTGCTACCCCGTAAGGGTGTTCCTGGAGCCTCATCTAAGCTCCTCTGCTGTCCTCCCTGGGTCCCTTCACCCAAGTCTCCATGTCTAGACTGCTGGGACTTGGGTCCCACAGGGACCTGACATCAGTCATGCCAATATACTGCCCTGCCCATGTGGCCACTCAGGGCAGAGATGGCCAGATCTGGTGTCTCAGGTTTCTGCTCCTGAGTGGACCAGCAGGATGCCCTTTGGAGACTATGCTTTGATGCTTTTGAAAGATAATTTAGCCAGACCATTTAGTAGTTATAGCTCATAAAAGCAGGTTAGATTCAGATGTGCCTTCCAACACTTTCTACAAGGCCAAGATTCTAGAAGTCCTTTATGGAAAGGGATAGTTATGAAGGGATCTGTAAAGACCACAGTGGCATGCTTGATTGTTTCTTCTAAATAGAAGACTCATGAGCCAATTTTAAAATGTTTCCCATGGGCTGAGAGGTAGATAGCTCTATCGGTAAATGGTGGCTGTGCAGACATGAGAACCTGAGTTCAAATTCCCAGCTCCCATGTAAAAGCCAGGATTGATGGTGCAGCCTATTCAGTGCTGGGGAGGCGAAGACGGGAGGGTCCTCGAGCTGCCGGTCACTCAGCCCAGCAGGATGGGCTGCAGGCTTAGTGAGGAATCCTGTCTCAAAAAATGAGTTTTGGGAGGAAAAAGGTGGACAGTTGAGGAAGACACCTGATGTCGACCTCTGGTTGCAATTAGGAAGTTCACATAAGAACCCTATGTAAAACACATACAAGGTTTCCCAATTAAAAAGTCATTTGGACAAATTGCTTTCAATGTCTTCCCACTATAACCGTACCCTGGAGTTTTCTGTCATATTTCATAAGACCCGTAGTCTCATGTGTGCCCACTCTGGCCCTTCCTGGACATGCTTCCTGCAGGGTAGCGCTCCCTCTTTTAGCTGCACTGTGAGGCCTGTAGCAGCTCCTGGAGGAACACACACTAATGCTTAGCAGTCCGAGAAAGCTCCCGATCTTACACATTGGTGTCCTGTAGGCAGCCATGGAGTTTGGGCTTTATTTTTCCTTTTTGTTTTGAAACAACGTCACTCTATTGCCTGGCTGGCCTGGGACCTGGTCTGTAGACTTCCATCTGCCTCCTGGGCCCTGAGATTGAAAGCTATGGAGTTTTTGAAGCCATTTGCAAAATGCAAATGTGTGGACCCTTGTTCAAAAATGGTCAAGAATTTAAAGTCTGTTGCAGCACAGCCTAACCAAGTGCAGGGCCTGGCAACTGCCGCTGGAGGCCTCTTCAACACTGGCCTCTCCTGGTGGTCACAGCTTGCTGCGGTCTGGTTGGGCCTGTGCAAGCATGCAGCAGCTGGAGCTGGCTCTGCCCTCCTACCCCACAACCTCATAGTAGCTGGGAACGCTAGGACCACCTAGCAGCCTTTTCTCTGTCTCAATAACCAGAATTTTCCTGGCTGCTCAGGCATTTTAAAAATCGTATAAGTAAATACCTTGCTGCTTGCCCTCTCGCCTTTCCCCTGGCTTCTGTAAGCTGCTCCAGGTCTCTGCAGCCTCCTTCAATCCTGAGGCTTTCCTCAGTGATGTTGGTTTAACCACCTCCTGCAGGTGAGTATTTGAATCTATCCAGATTTCTCTCTCCTGCAGGTGGAGTTGTGGCATCTTGAATAGGCTCCTTCGCTGTCTTATGACCTATGTTTTTTGCTTTTTTTTTTCTTTAATTTTTTTAATGGCCTTTTTATGTTAGTTATTTTTGTTATGCTGAGTGTGGAGTTGGATTGCCTATGCAATTCCCTCTTTGTGGTGAAGTCAATATCCTTTGATTTTTTTTTTTTAATCAGTCAGGTTACTTGTGTGAACTTTCTAATTGTATTTGTGTGTATGTGTGTATGTGTGTGTGTGTGTGTCCTTTTTTTTTTGAGACAAGGTCTCCCTGTGGCCCCAGCTGGCCTGGAACTTGCTGTGGAGACCAGGATGGCTTCAGTCTCATAAGATCCAATTGCCTTTGCCTCCCAAGCGCTGGGTTTAACACACCCCACCCTCTAATTGCATTTTTTAAATCTAGAGTTTTCTTAGAAACTGGGCATATTTTATTGTGACTCGTAGACATATTCCGAACACATACCTATGTGAGTTCGAGGTACTCTACAGCTTCCCACTCTGGAGCTCCTCTCTGCCCTCTGGCCTCGTTCTCCAGGCATGGCCATTCTTGGGGATCACCTCTTTGTCTTCAGGCCACTTTGAGCCTAGTCAGGGGCTGCATTTTCTCTTCATTTCCTAAGAAACTGCAAATGGGTTAGAGCTGTAGCACGGGCACCAGGACAGGAGCTGCTCCCACACTTGGTCCTGTTCTAAGGTCCAAGGCCTGTCATCCCCAAAGTGGCCTGTGCCGGCTCCCCTGCCCCCCAGCTTGCAGCCGAGTGCCCTTCTAAACTACCTCTTGAAATGACCTTTTTCATCACAGGGCACTAAGCGCTTAAGGTGTTCTACTTTCTTCAAATCCAGCTTGTGCGAAGTGCAAAGTGCTAGCATCCAGCCTGGCTAAGGGGTCCCAACTGCTGCTGACCCAGCAGGTGGCCTCATCTCACCCGAAGCAGTGCTGAGCCCTCCTGGCTCAGCCTGTGTGCTGTGTGAGACAGGACACACACCCTGCTGGGAGACGGGTCCAAGAGAAAACACTGGAGGAAGCATGGCCAGGAAGCCCAGCCTGCTGTGTCTTACCCACTCCTTGCCCTTTCCCAGGAGCCTTCAGAGGAAGATCCCCCAACAGCCATCTGATACCCTCAGGCTAAGCACCCCACAGTCATGGAGTGAGAGGGCGAGGGGGGCTCCTGTCTGCACAGTGGGAATCAGCACCCTGAGATGGATCAGAGATTCAGTCATGTGGCAAACTCCTGTCCCATATCTGCTCAGCCAGGCACATGGCTATTAGAAATCTCACTGCAGTGTGGCTAGAGGCCACTCTGAGGCCAGCTGGAAGAAACATGGTGAAGGAACCGGCTTCATGGGGTCCTCCACAGAAGTCCTGACATGCAGCAGTAGGTATCTACAGGCAACACTGTCCAGCTACTCTTGGAACTGACCCTTGAAGAGACATCTCCCACAGAGGGCTCAGATGTGAGAACAGAGCTTACACCTGCCACTTGGGGCTGAGAAGTCACCTGGAGAACAGGAAGGGACAGAGTAAGACTACAGAAGACAGAGATTACGTCACTAGAGACAAGGTGGCAGTAGGGACAGGGAGAGGGATACTCAGTGATGGACACAGGGACAGGGACAAGGTGGCCAGAGGGATGTAGAGAGGAACACTCAGGTGCCAAAGGACAACACAGGAGAGGACACTGCACTGGTATTGTCAGTTGTACAGATTCCATGCAGAACACAAGGTTGTTCTTAAGATACACATCCATGTTTGGAGGTGGAGCAGTGGAGTACTGCTGCTCTGCAGAGGACCTGGGTTTGATTCCCAGCACCTGCATGGTGACTAACAACCATATACAACTTCCAGGGAGTTCCAGGGAGTCTAACACCCTCTTCTGACCTCCATGGGCATTGCACAACACGAGTGTAATATACACATAAAATAAAAATAATAAAATATTGCTGGGCAAGGTAGCGCACGCCTTTAATCCCAGCACTTGGGAAGTGGAGGCAGGTGGATCTCTGTGAGTTCAAGGATAGCCTGGTCTACACAGTAAGCTCCAGGCCAGGTGGGACTAGAGGGAGACCCTGTCTCAAAAAAAGACCAATGATGATGATGATGATGATCCTATCTCAAAAAAAGACCCATGATGATGATGATAATAATAATAATTTTAAAGTATTAAAAAACAGACATCCATGTTTTGTTGGGTCTTGAGCCATTTGTGTTTTACAAAAACTCACTAGCTTGAGCCTCCTTAGATCCTCTGCGTAAGGCGTGAGTTGATGGCCAAAAAACGTCCCTGGCCAGTGTGCGTCATGGTCTGTCCTCGTTGCTAGTTCTCAGGTAGGTCCTGACTGCAGCCTGCCTCAATTGCCCCATCTGGAGGTGCAATAGATGCTCAGCAGACCCCTCACTCACAATATCCTGAGGTCCTACTCCTGCATTCCACAACTGACAGAGACAGTGCCAGAGCTCCAAGAGGCACCTGTCCTGCCCCTCGTGCCCAGTGTTGGTTGGCAGCAGGCAAGACGATTTATAGAAATGGTGAAGGAGGCAGTGTGGCCCTGTGATGAGAGGACCCTATGGACAGTGGACAGTGGGCAGGACAGGGTGCTGACATAGGTAAAACACCCTCATAAAAATCGAGAGATGGCCTAGCGGTTAAGGGCGCCGACTGCTCTTACAGAGGACCCGGGTTCGATCCCCAGCACCCACATGGCGGCCGAGGACCGTCTGAAACTCCAATTCCGTCTGAAACTCCAATTCCAGGAGAGCTCCAGTTCCAGGGGAATCTGAGACCCTCTTTTGACCTCCGCGGCATTGCACGACATGGGTGCACAGACCTGCATGCAGACAGTACATTCATACACATACAGAAATAAATTTTTTAAAAAATTAAAAAAAAATCCTTCCTCACTGAGTGATAGAAGAGCTTGTGGCTCACAGCAGGGTCCAAGCCTAGCTGAGGAGGGAGAGGGAAATGGGGAAGCCACAGCAGAGAGCACTGATTCGAGCGTGTCTACATTCCTGCTTGGAGTCACAAAGTCAGACACTCCTGCCCTCTGCGCAGGCCAACGGGGCCCCAGCCTTACCCAACCGTGATCTGCATGCTGGGGTGCACTCTAGGCATCAGAGCTTTGGAGCTGTTGCTCCCAAACACCCCAACCCAGCTCCCCCCACCCCCGTAGTCTGTAGTCTGGCACCCTCACTACAGCCCTGTTTCCTTGAAAAGGTTGCCTACCAGAGGGTCCGGCAGGGCCTCAGCCCTCAGGTCTGCCTCTACCCATGGAGCTGCAGACTCATGCAGCTTGTGTGCTAAGCCTTGATGTGTCAGCGAGGAAACATGCACAGTGCGCTGGTAGGAAGTGGGCGTGCAGATAGCCATGGCCCATTGCACAGCAGAGGGGATCAGGTTCTGAAGTTGCTGCACTATCCAGGCTGTGACTCCATGAGTGGCTGGGCACATGGCTGTAAGGGACCCCTGACGAATGGGGTGAGATCTTGAAGGCACTGGTCCTGAGTCGAGTTTATACTGAGCCCTAAGGACTTCAGCAGGCCATGAGCTGGATTCAAGGGGCTGGGACACAGGAAGGCAAGGCTCCCTAACATAGCTAAGCCCCCAGAGCCAGCGACCTCACCACTGCTCAGGGCACCCTGTGCCCACTGCTTCCTCCCCTCCTTTCCCTGCCCCAGGTCCCCTTTTGTGGCTTGTCTCCTCCCTAGGGCTTCCAAGCTAGGCACTTAGCCCCAGGACATGGACAGGTGGACACCTAGGCCATAAGAACATAGGTGGGGGTTGTACTACAAAGGCACCCACTGGCCCAGGTGCTGGGCACCTCCTCCAGGCCCATCTTCAGAGGGCCATCCATGACACAGCATGCCCTCTTCCCATCCCTTCCGCACCAACTAGGTGGTACACACTTGGGGTGGCCTGACTTGGGCAAGAGTCGGAACCCTACAGTGGGTTGGAGCCTGACCTCCCTATGTAGCTGTGGAGGGCCCATGTTCAGGAGGGCCCCAGTGGCTCCCTATTGAAGCCAACAATCAGGAGCCTCATCCAGCCCCCGTGATGCTACCACCAGGGGCTCAGGGCTCCTCCACTGCCATCCCTATGCCTGGTTCTGCTCCCCTGCTTGCTAGACCTCAAAGCTCCAAACAGTCCTCAGGAGACCCCTATATTAGGCACACCCCTCCCCCTCCCACTTAAGTTTGTCACACTCCCCCACCTTTAAAATACACATTACATAGAACAATTCTCACCATTTCTATTACACGTGTGTGTCTGTGTGGAGGTCAGAGGACAGCCTGAAGGAAATGGTTGTCTTTCCGCCCTGCAGGTCCGAGGCTGGGCAGTGGAGCGTCTACCGGCCGAGTCATCTCGCTGGTCCCGTTTTCTCCATGTTAAGTAGACAGTTCACTGACATTAAATCCATCCAAACGGTGGCACAGCCATCACCACCCAGAACTTTTTTTTTTTTTTTGTATGAATGTACTGTCTGCATGTAGGTCTGTGCACCCATGTCATGCAATGCCATGGAGGTCAGAAGAGGGTGTCGGATTCCCCTGGAACTGGAGTTAAAGACAGTTCTCAGCCGCCACGTGGGTGCCGGGGATCGAACCTGGGTCCTCTGCAAGAGCAGTCGGTGCTCTTAACCGCTAGGCTATCTCTCCAGCCCCCCACCCAGAACTTTTAAAAACATTAAACTTTAATTTGTTACTTACATTGAATTAATGAGATTTCACAAGAGGCCTTTTCTAGACTCCTGAAAAGTTAGGAGCCCAGAATGGATTGTGCTGGTGGGTCCCCACTGTAAAGGCAGATGGCTGTGACAGATGGCAGGGCTGACCACAGTCCCCACTGCTTCCCCTGCCCACCACAGCTCCCCTGAAGGGGCGCTCAAGGCAGGGGCAGTGGCCCTGCGGATCTGCAGCCAGCCTAGCCAGTCTGGCCACAGTACAGAAGTGGGAGACCCAGGGTGAGGGCATTTACTAGCATTGGGATAACGGGGTCAAGCCTTTCTGAAGACACAGGCATGGAAAAATCTACCTACAAGATGATGAGAGTGTGGGGCTACAGGATAGGGCCTGGAATAGCCAGCAGAGTGGGCGGTCTGTGTGGGGAGGAGGGTCTGCGATTTGGGATGTGACAGAGAGAAGGGCTAGTTAGGAGGCCTAGCAGGAGGAGGGCCTGTCCTAAAAATCAAAGTCCCCCAGGATGAAGCTGCCCACTTGAGCTCTCCTTCGCTGCCTACCAAGATTGCCTCTCTCACACAGTTGCCTTTCGTATGTGGCCCCAAACAACCCTAGATGGGATTCATTCTCAACATAGTTTGGACTAATTGCAGAAGCACAGTTGGTTGTAAAGACACACCATAGTCTCCTCAGTGCAAACAGACTGTGAAGTCACAGCACAAGGTCAATATTGTAGAGCATATTCAGATCCCACCAACTGTGCAGTCCGTCCGTGTGTGTGCACAGATGCATGCAGTTTCACATGAAACTCCATATACGTGTTAACAGAATCAGGATGGAGTGTTTAGGCAGCACGTGCAGTATTACACTGTTTTTTCAAGGTGCCTTTTTCGCTCACCAGAGTGAAAAATCTAGACCCATCCCCCCTTTCTTGCCCCTCCCACCCCACCAGAGCTCATGCATTCTGCCAAACATGTTTTTCATCTTTTTCTCAGTCTCTTTTAAAATTTTTGATGCAAAAGTTTACTGTTTCAAGCAGAAGTTCACTGTTTCAGTCAGTTGTTTGACCCAGTCTTTTTGTTGTTGTTCCTTCCAATTTGCATCACTCCAAAATATGCATATATACATGCCACATAGATCACAGGTTTTAGCATCTTCAGCTTATGGGTTTTTTTTCTTTATTAGGCTGAAAGATGTCATGTTTGCAGGCTCCTCCTTGGCAAGCCCAAACCACCATCAGTTCTGCCTTTGTGTTCCACACTGGGGTTTTCCCTTCCCATGGTCACCAAATGAGGTCCAGTAAGCACTGAGTCCTGCCTTGATCTTCCTGTACTCGTCTCCATGATACAGCCTGGGTAGTCCAACAATGGCAGCCTATATTCTGAAGAAGCTGAAACCCCAGTAGTAGCTCAGTCCACAAGTTGGACGTCTCAGCAGTCCCCATCTGGCACGGAAGGTTTGGAGGATTCTTGGAGAGTCATGAGTTTTCAGGCCATATTGGAAGGTTGAAAAGCTGTGTCTCATGTCTTTGAAGGATGGCAAAAGCAGTGGCAGCCACGGGGTAGCTGCACTTGCCAGTGAGACAGGCAAAACAACTGTGTTCTTTTTTTTTTTTTTTTTTTTTTTTTTTTTTTTTTTTTTTTTTTATAATTCTTATT